>RJWH01000483.1:0-374767 GCA_004363575.1 Solenodon paradoxus | reverse complement strand
TAATTACAGATACCAAATTCTCTCTCCTAGGAGATCTAAAACTGCAAGCTCCACTCTTTGTTAAGACCTTTTATTTTCACTGGAAAGCCCTTGCCAAATGTTGGCCACATTTCACTCCATTTGATCCATGCTTTTTATCTCTTCTAAACCAGACAAATGCATAATGCTTCATTTGCTGAATGACTAGGCAATCCATTTCCAAGGTCTACTTAGACAGGACTCTCCCATCAGGACAAAGTGCTATGCAAAGTACCCCAAAGGGATTTCTCAGGTTCTGGAAGGATTGTGTCCACACTCATTAAAAAAGCCCTCACAGTTTCAAAGGGAGCTTAGATCATTTAATTTTAGCAGTGTCCGTGGTTTTTTCTGTGCCTCTAGACTCCAAACATGCAGTGTATTTAACATTGATTTTTGGTGAGAAGTGGTAGAATTATGAAATGCATGTTTGGATAACCATTCTGAGAGATTCATATCTAAATCTCTGCAGAACTCTGCTTCCTCAGGTAAACTTTACATTCCCAGTATGAGCAAAGAGTCTGGCCTTTGTGCATCAAGGAAAGAGAGGTGAGGAGTAGCCAGAGATGATGAAATTCAAGTCAGTCTCTTTCTTATCCTTAGTAATATTGATATATGTGCAGTTTAGGTTTTTCATGCCTCCCAAGACCTGGGTAGGCCCAAGGTGGCATCCAGCAATGAAAAAAAGACTGCTGAGTACTGACTCTACCTGGTATTGTTAGGAGAAAAGGTCATATTTGAGGGAGGCAGTGAGGGAGCCTTAGGGAGTGAGCAGAGGGGAGCACAACACAGAGACTTCTGCCAGGGGTGGCTGGTTTACTTTGTCTGGACTGAATTCTTTTTGCATTTCTCTCAGGAAACTGAGTATAATAATAATTAAAAAAAAAAACAAAAAACAAAAAACTAAAGAGGTCAACTCTGGGGACAAGCCTTCCTGTTCATTCTTTCATTTAATTCATTTATGGAGTAAATCTAGTAATCCTAAATGCTGTTCTGGATTCTAATGATACAACCAAGGATGAATCAAACAAGTTTCCTGCCCTTCTACTGGGCGGGGCTTCTAATGCACTTTAGGACTATTTGCTTCTAATAGGGGAGGCAGTAAGTATTAAGTAAGTATAGCAGATGATTTTAGTTTATTATAGATATTATGAGGAATGGGGGATCATGTTACATACAGTGGCCAGAGACGAACTCTCTGATGTTTTACCTAAGAACAAAGGATGAGAAGGAGGACATATTGTATGAGGATCTAGGGAAGAAAGTTTTCAGCAGAATGAGTAGTGTGTGCAAAGGTCTTGAGATAGGGATGACCTGGCGGTGTTTGAGGAATCAAGGAGACTGGAGCACAGTGAAAGAGAGAGTAGATGGAATGAACTGAGTATATCAGACAAAGGTCCCACCATGTAAGCTCTTAAAGATTATGCCAAGGAGTTGATATTTTAGGTTTGTGATGTGGGTGGATAGGATAATCAGCACATTGCTTTGGGTTGAATTTCACAGGTTTCCTACAACCTGATAAGTTGTTTAATATACATGGTCACAAAGAGAGATCAGATTTGAGGTAAAAACATTCCAACCATACTACCAATCATGACCACAGCAAAACTTCTCTTCTCACAGACCTGCTTAATATATATCAATTAGCATTAAGATGTATTCATATGTCATGAACTTCCCCCATCCCCAATATCGAATAGCACTAACATCTACTAGCACAGTCACTTATGGTGAGATCTTCACTCATTTATCAGATATTTATTAAGTGCTGCTATGTACTAGGGGTAGAGTGGTGAGCAAGATAGATATATTCCCTACTATAACAAAGCTTACACTCTACTGAGAAAGAATGACAATTAAAGAGACAAAATTAGTTGTTTTGATATAATAGTGAAAGCGCAGTGCTAAGAGAGCATACAGCAGCATAGTCAAGTAAACTGGATGAAAGTGATGTTTTTAAGCTGAGAGCTAAAGATTAAATAGGAGAAGGCCAGTTATAGAGCAGAAGAGCTTCCAGATGGAAGAGATAGTATGTGATCAGAGGTGAGAAATAAGATTGTACATTTTAAGCAACTTAAATAATTTTCAGTGTGATTGGAAGCAGAGGACAAGAAAAATGAAGTAGGAGATGTACCTAGTGACCAGGTCATGAGGCTAGATCATGAGGAGTCTTGAAAGGGTGTTAAAGTATCTGTACTTTATCATGAAGGCAATGAGAAATCTCTGAGAAGTATGGAAAAGGGATTGGGAGCAGAGAATAATGTTAGTAGGGAATGTCACTCTACTAATTCAGGAAGTGAGAGTGATTTGACTAAAATAGAAGTGATGAAGATGCAGCAAAGTTGACTAGTTACAGATGAATTTATCCATGCTGTACCTTGAAATCTCTCTCTCTCTCTCTCTCCCTTTCCCTTTTCCTCTCTCCCACCCTCTTCCAAATGTAGAAAGAATGAAACTAATACAGAGAGATACTGAATAGGCCAGTATGGGTGTGTAAGCCAAAGCTGTAAGGGATCAAAATCTAAAACTATGTAGATACTGTGAGGAAGAGGAAAGATATGCAGACTATAGGGAAAGACAAGGGTAGTAGGAAGAAAGAGACTATGTGGCCCATGAGGGAATGAGGGGTACAAGTGGCAGTCCCCAGGTCTGGCCCATTCCTAGCAACTCTTTAGGTTCGGGCCCCATAAGTGTCAGCTATCATGTATTCTAGTAATGAAATCTCAAGACTCATGTCTCCCTTAGTACTCACATAAGGAAGACTCTTACCTTACGTAGATAAGCTAATTTGAGTTTTGTTCTTTGCAAGGTAAATAATCTGAATAAAACAGTAATTATGCTACATACTAATACTTCAAGAAACTAATTAAAACTATTCAAATCAAAGCAGTTATAATGAGAAGCAGAACTTCTGAGAGATCATAAATGTCCATGTTCATGAATCAACTACTTATCAATATGGTAAATCCAACTATACTAAAAAAGTACCTTGGAGAGCATAGATTCATAATAAAAAGTATTGAGTGGCCCTGATGTCTCATCTCTCTTTAGCTCCTTCTCCAGGAGGTGGTGCTGAATCACAAGAAACCACTTTTGAGGTAAGACAGCACAAACCAGGAGACAATTACCCAAGGAAACATGAGCCAAAGAACCAGGGAGAGAAGAGCTGACTATTGGTTAGGACACTACCCAGTATATTCTGGAGAAGTTATGTCAAACATAGGTGGGGTATGTGTGATGGAAACAAAGATGGTCAATCATGTTGGACACCGAGAAGATGGGGTAGAATGAGATAAGGCTCAAAGAAAGGTAGGAGTTGGAAGTTCCATTGCCTGGGTATTATTCAAGAAAATTTAGCAAACTATCATGTTTTAGGCCTTATATGGAGACCAAAAAGGATGAAGATCTGGTCATTTCTTTAAGGAATTTCAGTACAGTGAGGAACACAGACATATACAGGAAACATAATGTAGCTAGTAAGAAGACAGGTAAGCATAGATGCTATGGGTTACAGAGTGCTAGGGTTCAAGATATAAAACTGAAGTGCCAGAAGCAGGCTGTATTATTATAATGTAAAGAGAGAGAGAGAGGAATAGCAAAACAAAAGGCAGGAGTACTTAAGGAAGGCCATATGAAAGATATTTTAGACTCAAGATAAAATTTATGCATCAAATATATCTTTTCACACAAAAAACTAGAAACATAAGAAAAATTTGACAAAATACCATTATAATATAGCTAAGTAGGTTTTTTGTTTGTTTGTTTTTTAAAGGAAAGGTGCAGTCAGGAATGAAGGCAAGTGGGCAGTAGGAAGAAAGAGGAGGAAGAAGCATTAAATTAAATTTTTTTTTTAAAGGAAAGGTGGAAGCAGGAATGAAGGTGAGTAGGCAGGAAGGCAGGAAGAGAGAGGAGAAGGAAACATCTTTATTTCATTTTTATTTAACTGCTCATACTGGTTGTTTCCCCACCACCCGGACCTGGGACTTGAACCCAGGGGTATATGGCTAGGGCTGCTTTGGAGACAACTGACTCTGCCAGGATGTGCCATTTAAGTAGCTTTTTAAATTCAAAATATCAAATAAACAAAAATAATAATATAGTGAAGAATATCATCTACAAACTCAAATTAGTAGGAAATGCTAGGATATGAGCCATACAAATAGTGAATACAGACCTTTCTCTGATAAACTAGAAACAGAAAATATACACTTTCCTATTTTGATGGATCACCTAGTAATATTGATGACATATTTAGTTACAAAGGAAATCTTAATCAATTTCCTAAATAGAGATTTTATAGACTATATTCTCTGAGGTGATTCAATTAAACAAAAAAAATCAGCAATAAAATTGGACTTGGTTCCACAAGAAGTCACTGAAAGATTTTTAAGCGAGAGTGATATAACCACGTGATGAATGTGTTGGAGGGGAGTTGGAGGAGAGAAGAGGGGAGGAATTTCCATAGTCCCAGACAGCAAGAATGTAGATCTGAACCAAGATAGAAGTCATAGGGGAATGGAAAGGAATAGACAATTTCAGAAGTATTTAATAGTCAAAATTACAAAGTCTGACTGTCTGACTTTAGGAGACAGAGATGGGGATGCTTGTATAGAAGAGTTAAATGGCTTGATTAGGAGTGACTGGGTGGTGGCAGTGCCATTTATTTAAGCGAGAAATACACAAGAAGGAGCAGGTCTTGGGGGAAATAGAGAGTTCATCTTTGGACTTACAGGATTTGAGGAACACGGTCTGTACTCTAGTTTATGGGGAGAAAGAAAACTGTAAATTGCCATTACCAGGAAGATTCTTCTGTTTGCTTGCTTGTTTGTTTGTTTGTTTTTTAAAGAAAATAAAGGAAAAGAAAGGAGAACCAAAGCCATAAACGGTGAACACGTGTCAGGGTCTCTCTTTTATTTGGAATCTAGTAGCGGATAGGAGTGGTTTATCAAAAGTACTTGACGTGATTTTTATACCATATACCTCTTACAACCAGGGTTTACCAGCAATGAATACCTCTTTAGAATTAACCATGGGGATGATGAATGTCCTATCCAATTAGGAAAACAAGACTAAAGATTGTAAATAAGTACCACAAATGTTGACTGATGAATGCAACAGTAAATCAGAAAAGGGAGTCAGGACTGTGGGTGAAACCAGGAGAATGGTCTTGTTTTTAATAAGTCATGGGGAAACAGAAGTCATATTTTAGGTGCTGGAGCAGGGCACAAACAATGGTCAAACACAGAAATAAGCTTTTAGTTGGAAAGATGAAGATACAAAGGGGCGAGGTGCGCTGGAAGGAAGAAGGAGGGACATGGACCTGCAGCCTGGAAAGGGTAAAGCTCAACAAGGCAGACTAAGGATGATTTATCAAAGATTGTGTCAGAAAGATACAGTTACTTCATGGGCTTTTAGGTAAATTAAAAATCATTAAAATTAATTTTGCCCTGTGAATTTTTCCTGAGAGTTTCTCTACACTTGGATAATTGATATCTGAGACTGATGAAATTCAGGGGAGACTTTTATCTAACATAGACACAAAGATAAAACCCTGCTTTTTTGCTTTCACATTTGAGGATTAAAGGACTATGATGACTTCAGAGGACTTAGGAGGTGTTGATTACAATGACTTAGAAAATCCTTAGGGTATCAAATGGCAATGCAGCATAAGCCTTCTCAGAGTGTGTCTAACACTTAACTGCTATGAAGACATGAGGTATAGATGGCATGGAGAACAGAGAGTCACATCTGCTTTGACCACTAAGTGGTGTCAAGCAAATGACAGAACCTCTTTCATCGGCAATTTTCTAGTCTGTAAAATAAGAGTTGTGATTTCTTCATTCAACAAATGTTTTATGAGCATCTTCTGTGTGCCAGGTGCTGTCCTACCTACCTTAAAGAGTTATTTTGAGAATTAAATGAAACAACATAAATGAAAATGCTTAGCATAGTGTTTAGAATCTATGAGGAATTAAACGATTGTATTCATTTTTCTACTAAGAGAATTTTTCTATTGGAACAAGATAAGTATTTGAGCCATTACGAGTTAGATCAAAAATAACCAAGACAGAGTGTTTGCTACAAATTTCAGAGTGTCTTGTAGAGGCAAATAATTCACTGATTAGGAATCCAAGATTGAAAAGACTTTTACTTTAATGATACTTTACTGAAGCAGTAAAATAAAGGGGTTTGCCCTTTATTTATTTACTGCCTTGTGGAAAATAAAGCAAGTCTAAGTCAAGTTTAGTCTGGGAAGTCTGCAGGGGAGCAACGAAGCATTAAAGGTGTTTCAAGTTAAAATCCTTTGGAAATATGAATTTCCTAGTGGGCCTAGAACATTAAAAAAGTACTCCAAGGTAGTCTGCTTCATCAACATGTTCAGAGTTAAGGGGCATGACAAAATAATTGTTCTTCTGAGACATCTTTAACTGTAAACACTGAAGTGCACCCACTGAAGTCTGAAAAGTGAATTTGAAATTCAGAATAGATATTTTGAATTGATTGGATAATGGCCTCGATAATTCACATATTAGCATTTTCTAGTGCTCCAAAGTAATTCATTTTTAAAAGGAAAGGAAGAAAAGCTAACTCAAGCCGGAAAACTTGTTTTCCACCAGTACTACTTTTGCTTCCAAATTGAGTCGATTCATTATCAAAGAGGGCAGCATTTTCCACTTCCCTTTTATAAACTGAACTTTAGTCCAGACCCTGAAGAGTTTGCTGAGGTTGGTCATACTGGATGGGATATTCTTGATTCACAAAGAAAGGGAAAATCAAGGCCATTTGCAAATACCCTGAGTGCTTGAAAAGGCAATAATAGTGCTTACGAAGATGTGAGATAGTTGTAATTGCCTATTTATTTTTCAGTCTTTCTAACAGATTATAAGCTCAAGGTCAGAAACTGTATTATTTAATAATGTAATCCCAACTACTTGAAAATTGCCTTATAGGAGAGGCTTAGTAAATGCTTTATAGTAAAGCAAAAAGATCAAATAGAGCAATGGATCAAATGGATGAATGGATGCATGGAGAGTTGAATCTTGTGTTCTTGACCTTAAGGAAAAAAATATACAGAAAAATACAGGAAATAGTGCTTCAGTGAAGGGAGAACAAGATAGACTGGCTTACTTAGGCCCAAGAGAGACACTGAGGACAGATTTAATCCTAGAGTCATTGGGAAGAATATAATCAGTTTTTACCATAGTTTCTCCTAATCCATCTTTCAAGGAGTCTCATCTCTACCTCCTGTGTAGATAAACAGGGCTCTCTGGGAGGATGAAATAATAAGGAAGAGCTCCAGGACTTTCTGAGGAGGCTAGATGGCCTGTCACCTTCATTCCTGCCCATGGACTAGTAGTCCTGAGAAACAAGGGTTCTATCTACTTGGGACAGACTGGGTTGCAAGACTTTTTCTGTTTGTTTGCTTTTGCATTGACCAGTTATCATGATGAAAACTTCAGAATGGTTGCTCCCATGATGGATGGACTATGGAAGAATGAGGGATGGAGAAGTTTTGGGAATGGAGTCAGTGTGGGCTTGTTTGTAGATTTCAGAGTAGCAATAGTGAGCTTCTGCAGACCCTGCTTGGTAGCCAGGGATCTGGTCAGGTCAGCAGTCATAGGGCACCTACAGTATAAATTCATGCACAGCGCATCTCAGACTGACACTGACAAGATGGTATAAAAAAAGCAATCCATCGGCCCCTCCAAGATATGGAGAAATGACCCTAGTGAAAGCCCTGCAGACCTATCAGCAGCCAGGAGACAGCAGCCTTCAGGGGCAGCTACTGTTCTGCAGGGCAGCCAAGAAAGAACTGGGGGCAAGGAGGGGACTGCAGTTTCCTTCTCAAAGTAATGTTGATCCAAGGGCCTTAAAAGAGGTTGTACCACAAGAATAGTAATCAGAGAACATCTTTGCCAATTTACTGGTCCGTGGAATTTGAGGAAATGGATAGGCTCTCAGTTAGTGGCATGGAGCACCCATGGAAAGTGAGTACCCTCAGTATAAGATTCACACAGAGGTCTGAAATTCCAAGCTTGTACTTCATACATTCACCAAGGTAGGAGGTGTTGGGAAGGAACCGAACTTACTATACAAAACGCTTGATATGTCGATCATTCTACTGCAGCTGCCTCTATTAAGAAGATAGTAGAGCATGGTGTTTAAGAGTATAGGCTAGGGAGTCAAATGCTAGAGTTTCAAACCTGGCTTAGTTTCTTTCCACTCTGAGATCTTGAGCACTTCTAAAATTTTTGCTTCCTCATTTATTAAGAGCACGTCTGTTATTTTTGTTGTAAAAAAACCTAATGTCAATAATCCAAGCAAATCCTGACACATAAGAGGTACTCCATAAATATTAGCAAACATAAAATTATACACACTTGAATTATAAATTTGAATTATAAATCACATTTAGCCAAATATATGTAAGATTCCTACTTAATTGCCCACAGAGTGGTAATTCGTTATGTAGTAGTGATTGGAAAGGATGAACTGAGACACAAATCAAAAACATATACTTTCTTTTTCTAATGTACACAGAAATCCCTGTTGAACCTTTGAAGTTTTTATGGAATATAGTTTGGGTACCATGCCTTTGCTAGACCAAAAATAAATTATATTCTAAGTTGATTATAATGGTGTCAAGTACTTTATATCTGGCCCATCCATGCTAAATTAACCAAAGGCAACTTTTAAAGTTGGTTTCATTGAGGACTTTCCTTCTAACATTTGGTGTCTATGTGAACAGGTATGATCCTGATTCTATTTAAAGGGTACGTGACTGATACTACCAATGAAACCAGATAACATTAGACACTAGAGAAAATTAATTTTTTTTTCACTTTGGGGGTTGCTATGAATAGACACTGAAGTTTTTAAAACATAACAGAACACTGGTATGATAATGAGTAAAAAATTTAAGTGTCTCTGTGCTTCATATAAAAAGATAAATAATTGGTTTTTAACAAAAGACATAAAAAATAGAAAGCAGAGACTAAAAGATTAACAGGCACCTCAATATTTGCCCACAGCTGTAAGAAAAGCTGGACAGAGTTTCTGTTGAGTCGTTATTTACGTCATTTAACACTGCAATATAAACTTCAATTTCTATTTCTGCTTAACATCAACAACAAAAAAGACTTTAAAGAGTAGATTGTCATTCAAGGATGACTAGAGCTTAACTCTGAGAATCACTGACTTTTAAGCCTTGTGGTTTTAAAATGTTACCATTGGTGGTAACATGGGGGGAAAAGTCATCCCAGGTCTTTGGGAATTCTTTGTCTCACTTCTACCCTCCTCTTTGCCCCCTTCTCCTCTTCATTCCTTACCCTTCATCTTCCCCACATAACAAGGGGTTGGGAGTTGAGTTTCCTGTATTATATTACGTATGCCTGGAAGCACAAATATCATGGACAAGGCTAAGATCAAATGATAATGCTATGAGAGCAAGTAATTTAGAAAATCAAGTACATGCGAATAGAATTTTGCTATTTCCAAATAAAGAGTAATAGAGTTAGTATTTTGTATACTTAATAACATAAACTCTGCATTATTATGCTGATAGACTATTAGGTATAATTAGTGAACAATCACACAGGTAGCCTGTGTTACTTTTATTTATGCAAATTCCACTTTCACAGCTCAGATATTCTCTTTTTTGGACAACCAATGTATCAGCATCATGTTAAAGCTGGGTTGGGGTGAGGAGGACTTAGGTCAGATGGACACATGAAAATAGGACACATGTGTCCTGGCAAATGAAGGTCTTGGTTTAGAAAAGAAGATAAAATACTACGGGTAAATAAAGGAAAAGTTGTTTATGCCAAGGCAGAAGTTTTAGGGTAAGGATGGAGAAAGGATTTTTCTTAAGGAGGGGTTTCTGATCAGGTAGTTAGATCTATTCTTTGGCAGAAGAGGAACGTTGAAAACACTGAAGCATTTTCCTTTGGATATTTTCAAGAATAACTAAAACTTTTCCTGTTCTCATCTCTCACCTCTCACTCCTCAAAATGTTTATGTGATACCCAAAATTCCTTAAACAGGGAGTAAATCTTTTCATTCCACAATTAGTAAGCAAACCAGCTGGCAGAAGTAATATGGAACTCATTTTCACTAAAATGTTAATGGCTGATATAGGATCCTCTGATATCTTGAGAGGAAGAGAAAGAGAGGGGAGGGCCCTGGCAGGAGAAGTCTTCTTCAGGAAGGAAAAGAAGACCATCAAATGGTAACATGAGAAACAACTAACATTTATTGAATACATATGTGCCAGCTTCTGTTCTAAGTCTTTTACAGAAATTAACTAATTCAACCACCAGAACAACCTGTGAGGAAGGTAAATTACTAATTCACATTTTACAGATGAGGAAATTTGGTCTCAGAGACGGTAAGGAATTTCCCCAGAGTCATCGTGAAAGAGACAAGGTTTGGATTCTGGCATATGTAGCCTGAGAGTCCATACTCTTGGTCATAAGTGAAGAAAATTGGTTCAGAAGGAAGATGGCTGAGGAGGTAAAACTTCTCTACATGGATGATGTTACCTAAAGTCTGCCTGCTTACTATCTTGTGTTAGGGATAAGTTTTCCCATGCAGAGGCATTTTATCTTGCCACAGCATTATGTATCTGCTATTTAAAGGTGTGCCAGTGCTGGAGAGGGTACTGTCTTTAGCCCTATGGAATATTTTGATATCTTTTTGATCCCATATGCGCAATGCTTTGCTGCCTGAATTAGTGATCCTGTTGTAGTTATTTAAGGTCTCTGGGCCTCTGAGTTCACTGCTGGGAACTGGGTTATTTCCACTTGTCAGTTCGGTGACTCAGAGGAATGCAGATGGCTAATGGACTGATACATGCAAAGTGCTCCGAGCCATAAACCAGGACTAACTGAACTTTTAAAGAACAGTATGATTTGGCAGTGGTATTTAAACTGACAGAAGCAGTAGAATATTCTCCTACCAGCTTCTTTACACGTTCTTGATTCGGCTGCCTGATTACCCTTTAGTACAAAAACTGTGGTCCACTAGAGCTGCCTGAATCGTTCTCTGGACTTAGACTGTGCAGCGCTACTGGAGGATGACCATCTGGTAGACCTGAAAGAAGTCCATAGGGTCTGTTATTGTTCAAATTACGCAGAGATAAGAATTCCTAATTCAAAATAAGAATCTTCAAGCCAAGACTTTGAAAGTCATTGCTTATCAAAAAAAACAAAAAACAAAAAACAAATAAACAAACATAAAATTAACTGGACTCACTCCAAGGGAACATTTAACCTAATAGCAAACACACTACCTTAGCATTCAATTCAAATGATAGTGATCTAATTGACACTACAAGGGCAGAACAAAAATAATGATTTAGAAAAAGATGTGGGTAAGATGTCTGAGACAAAGAGAATAGGGACAGAAGGAATCTCAGCAGCAGTTATGATTAAGGATCAGTAGACACACATAAAAAGTATAAAACCAGGGATTTTTTTTTAAAAGAAAATTATGTCTGATTAGTCTTCAGTCTAATGGAATTTTCCTTTATTTTTTAAAGCATAGAAATATAGTTACCAAATAAAACAGAAAAACAAAAGCATAAGGATGATCACAATATTTTTTAATAGATGCAGTTATCAAGTCAATAATAACTTGTATACAGGTCTTTTAAGGCACAGAAGTTAGCCATGCCTCTCTAAGACCTGAGAAAGGAAGTAATCACTGTGAGCTAATAAATAAACATGGCCAGTAGGAACTAAGCTGGAAACTCAATTCCAAGATGGAAATAGAGCATATTATAAAATAGTTTATTAAGAAGGTTTGAGAGAGGTAAGGAAACTGAACAACAAAAGGAAGGCAAACTGATAGTCAAAATTGTACAGTATAAAGAATTACAAATCTAAAACAAGGAAAATAAAGAGTGTTTCAGATATTGTTATTCAAATAGAAAGCTATGACAAATTTCATAAAAATTTAGACATGAGATTTAGATTTAAGATGCTGAGTTTTCCTTTTTGTTAGCATTTTTTTCCAGATCTGCAGACACTTCTCTTTAAGGACTCAAGGTGCTGTCTAATCCTCGCCAAGGGAAAATTACTAAGGTAGATGCCTCAATGTAAAGTTAAGGGAAGGGATCGTCTTCCTAGGAGTATTTGCAGATTGAGGTATCATCCTGAATACAAAAATAGAAGGAAATGTTGTAGTTGAAAACAAGTGGAAGAGGTATGAGAACCTTCCTGGTGTCCTTTCAGCCAAAACTCACTGACATTACTTTCTGATTTTGCCTCTTGTCTTTGCTGACCTCATATATGAGAGGTTATGTGGTTTACAGACACATCTTCAAATGTGAAGACAATGTCTTTGCCTGGATAGAAAAAAGTTCCTTTTACTAAAGAACATGGGGATTCAAGTTAATTTAAGAAGTCATTTAGTGATGTTTTGCTATCTCCTACCTATGAAAAGTTCATTGGAGGGTCACTATTGGGGTCAGTGCTACTTAGTGTAGAATGTTCATTGCATTTGCTGAGAAGCGGGGTGTAGGAGCTGGGCTCACAGTCTCTGTGCCAAAGCTTGTTTACAGTAAGGTGAAGGATAGCTTCCTCGCCTATACTCTGTGGGCAGCCCCACCCTGCACTGGACTCAATAGAAGGAAGGGTGGAGCCAGCACAGAGTTTTGACAATGGTCCAGTTCTTTATACCCCAAATATTTACTTAGATAGCCAGGTAATTCTTTAGAGAGGTCAGACTAACGCTACAAATGCTGACAGAGGGTCAGACGGAGAAAGATATTCCTTCTGTTTAGTCTGCTCATTGGACCTGTAATAATTGCAAAAGCTGCAGTAGAGAGATGCAGGGATTGTTTTACACACCATCTTCTAACTGACCACTTCTAAAAAACTAAATTTTAGGGCAACAAGCCTAAGTAGCCTCCACCCAAGCACTCATGGGTCTATCGGCAGGTGTTTCTTCTGCTTAAATAGTCTCTTCTACTCAGCTAAGGCCTACCTTTTCTTCTTATGTTCCTCTCCAGCCCTCTCTGCACCCCACGGCCTGGACTGTGCCGCACCCAGTTGTTCCCGACCACGGTGATCACTTTGTTCTTTGACCTCCCACACCACTCACCCAGTGCTTGGTCATTTATATGGAGTTTATTTGTTTATCCTTTGGGCTCCACACCCCAAGCACTGTACTTTGCATGCAAAAGTCAACCTATAAACTGATAAGTCAGTACAGCAGATCAGTTGAGGTACGCCTGTCTCAAGTTCATGTTTATATAAATTTTCAATTCAAATGAAAATTTCTCCATGTTCTACACTTTTGAAACACTAAACCTTTAATGTGCAATAATTTTCAAACATCACAGATTTTACTAGGAAGCCTAAGGAGCAGCACTTGGCAGATCTGAGGTAAAAGGAAGATCAATTCACTGGGGAGGGTGAGAGGAAGAATGGGTTCACACAGTCCTAGACCCACACTGGTGCGCCAACTGGCCCTGTTTACTTGGGACTCATCTAGTTTTAACACTGAAAGTTTCATATCCTGGGCAAACCAGGATAGATGGTCCCCTACCTGTTGATCAATAAACATCTTGACAAATAACAAATAAGAGTTTTAGTTACGGTCTGAACACCCTTTCTCCTTTCACCTCAAATCCTGATGCCACAAGCCTCCTGATAACAAGTGAAGAAGTGGATACTAATGTCCAGTTCCTAAGAAGGAACTTGCTGCAGAACCAGTCTCAGGCCTTGGAGGAAAAGCGGTCAAGGGAAAAAGCTTTATACAATGTTCTCACAAAACAGAAACTAAAAGGAATATTCAGAACAGGAAACAGTGACCTGTATGGCATTATTCCCAAAGGGAGAATCAAAGCAGAGCCTGAGGAAGGTCAATGTCCAGGTTCCACCTGAACTCAAACTTCCACTGAACATTCCATAGCAGCCTGCTAATTGCAGAGCTGGAGTATCTGTTTTCGTAAAGTTCCTGTGCAATTAACTAAACTGTGACAACAGAATGAAAAGATGAACAAGAAGACTGTAATCCATAACTATCAATACATTTAAATATTGTAGCCTATAGTAAAATGCAAGCACTAAGTCTCCTATATTACAGAACCAACATATTTTGAAAAACAATATGGGCCTGAAATGAGTATAACAATAATGATGTCATTAATAATGGTTCTCTCAAAAATCAGTTCTATAGTTTGTACAAAGATGGGGATTTTTTTCATAATCAAATGACAACACAATTAAGAATTTTAGTCTACATAATGTATGACGCAGTAACAGAACAATAAAAGCATACTTGGGAAATGGAAATTTGACTATATTTCTGTATATCACTCAACATTAATTGCCATATAGATTTCTGTCACGAAAAATGCATGCACATACTCTGCACACATGTAGGTGAGGAAACTTGGCCAATAATTTAAATTTAGGACTGATGGTGCGGGGATATAATCTTACCACCAGACAGTCTTCTTTCTTCTGTATCACAGGCAAGTTTATGTAACCACAAACCAACCCCAATGCAGCTCCTATGAAAAATGGGCCAAGCCAGATCATAGTAAAGTGAATTCATTTATTTTATCATACAAATTCTCTCTTGCTCTCCCATTTTAGAATGTATTCAGTTTTTGTTCAGTAAGAGAATCATGCTGGCAGCAACCAAGCTATGCAAATTAGGAAAAAAATTACACTCCTCTTCATCAAAACAACAGAATGGTCCCTTAGGAAATTAGCCTAAGGGGTTATTTCTTTTCATTTTTTGGTGTCATAAGATTTGAATCATAAGATTTGAATTGAATATTTTTTGTTGTGGTTTTGTCTTACTGTTTTTTACTTGACATTGCAATATGCTTTTTAGCATGTTGTGGTGGCACCTCCGTCCGTGCACGATTCATACCACACCCACCTGATAATTCTGATGATCCTGTAGAGCAGGAGTTTCAAGTAAGCAAGTACACAGTGGCTAGAAAGAAAGAACAGAAGGGATTTCAAGAGGCAGTCAAGCCTCCTGCTTGAATTTTGATCTAAATTGATTTACAACTGAAAAAGGTCTAAGTCTCTACAGACCAGAAAGCCTAGGAAAGTTACCAGAGGGATTCTGACACCTTCCAAAGTCAGCCAGGGAATGTGTCCCAGCCCATTAATATACCAAGTTTAGAAAGCAAGGCGCTGGAAAGATGCCTTGGGGAGATACCCAAGGGAGTCAATTTGAATTCAGCCAAATTCTTACTCTTGAAAAGCTCTGTCAGGGAGAAAGTTCTTGAATTGAGAAATATGGGATATTAGGTAATCTGCTCAACTGAAGGCACGTCCAACAAATCCAAACTTCAAGTTGATAATTGCTTTAAAAAAGACAAAAATAATGCTTGTTTATTGTTAAAAGTTTCAAACAACAGAGGTTAAAGCAAAAAATGAAGGACTTTCCTCCCATAGCCTGTCCACTCCCTTCAGCTCCACTCAGCATAAATACTCACTGTTGATGATTTGCTCACTTTTTTCAGGGTTACCTATTTCTATGAATTACCGAAAAAATGGATTGGTCTATCTGTCTAGCCCTCTTATCTATTCTTCCCATATATCTGTCATCACCCATTTGGTTTAGTTTGGTTTTGCAAATAAAAATGGAGATACTAGAATTCTGTTTGAGTTTTTCATTCCTTATCTTTTTCCAAGTCTACCTCATTGTTTTTAAAGGTGACATCCTGTTGAATGGGTTGCCCATAATTTTATTTAGCCAGTTCCCTGAACACTTCTGTTGCTTCTACTTCCCTTTTTTATTACAAAAGTGTTATAATAAATTATTTACAAATAGTTATTAATAATTATGCAGTATTAAGGATCAAGCACTGTGTCAAGTTCTCTATAGGATATTAAGATGAATAAAGTGTGTGTAT
Organism: Solenodon paradoxus; assembly: GCA_004363575.1. Lineage (NCBI taxonomy): Eukaryota > Metazoa > Chordata > Mammalia > Eulipotyphla > Solenodontidae > Solenodon > Solenodon paradoxus. The sequence continues at coordinate 358,866 of RJWH01000483.1, read as the reverse complement.
CTTTTGCCTTCTTAGAATCTACTCTCTAGTGGAGGAGAACTATCAATATCTGACATAAAAATGACTTAGATACTAAGTAGTTGGACAAATAACATAATCAAACAAATAAAATATTCCTGCCCAAGGAGTGGAGGAAAAAGAAACTATCCAATTTTGACAACTGGGGTTAGGGAAGATTTCATGAACTGACTTCATCTCTGTGGGGTTTGCTTTAGCATGTTTGATGTTGGAAAGCTGCAGTGGAGGCTTGTAGAATTCTTAACAGAGGCATGTTGTTCAACATGGACCAGAACACAGGACTCTACAATTTTTGCTCTTTGAATTTCCTTCAACAAATATAATTTCAGAAAGTTTTCTGGGAATTATTTGTCCTTCCGCTAAATTTGTTTTGCTCAGTTCAGTCTACAGCTTTCTCTGATAACCTGAAAACTCCTTACATACATCCGACATGGTGCAGCTCTTTGCCTCAACCAAAGGTTGTTCGGGTAAATATGTGATCTGCAAATCAAGCGTGCTATATAGCCTATTGAATTATTATTGGTTATTATTGACATCTGCTGTGACTGTCCAGAGAATGACATTTCATCAGTATATTAAATCCAACAGTATGTTTTTAAAAGCAGATGGAATAACTTGTCTATGATAACAAATCTCTTTATGTCAGAACTTTCCCAGCAATCATGTAAACATGCTGAATGGAGAGTTTTTATTTTTAAGCAATCTTAATTAGCAGGTCTTTTTCTTACTAACATCTTCAAAGTGCCTTGAGCACCTACCCAGATGAAAGGTCCTGTGTAAGTACAAATTATTACTATGCCCACAAAATACACACACTAAACATAGGAAAAGTGCAAAGAGTTTAACTCCACAGCCTGGAATATCCTTGAGATACTTTGATCTGCCAATATAGCCATCAATTATTCTATATCCTTTACTCTCTAAATGCATGCATCAAAGTATTCTCATGCACACCCTTGTAAATCCAGCTGTTTATTCCAAAACAGTTCCTCTTAATTAAATCTTGTTTCCTTTCTCCTTTGTTGGCAACTGCTGAGTCAGCTTTTCTTCTAAAGGGTAAAAGGTACATACAACCTTGGCTTTGGAAAGAAAACTCCATTTTTTCTTTAATGAAGGTGACTATGACATTAAAAAAATGGGTTAATAGATTTTTTTGTGACCTGCGAAAGGGCAAATGATATAATGAATGAAAAAAGTCTGTTACAAAATAAAATACTATCCCAACTGCAATGTTAATAGTTGCTAACACAAACTAGACACAACCGTCCTAACCAGTGACCTGAATGATTTACATATGATATATAATTAATATTCACTATAAGGTAAATAGTACTACTATTCCTTTCTTAGAGCTAAAGCTATGGAGGCTCAGAAAAGTCGAATGGCTCATCACAGTCTGACTCTAAAACTTTCCCTTTGGTGATGGCTATGCTGCCTTTTACGAATGATTGGAATGATTTTTCCCTTACTTTTTTTACACTGATGTATTTTTTTTAAAAAGAAACAAAACTAGCATACTAATTAATCAAGTAAAAATAAAGAAGCCCAAGTCGCTCTAGTTTTCTAATGGGCATGACTATTTGGGATATGTATAGGCAAGAGGTAGTTAAGCTCAGACTTCTCCGGAATTTTGCTCTCATCTTAAAAAGGAGGTGACTGAATCAAGTGATCTCAGAGGCAACCTTTCAGTTCTAATATTACTCTAGTCCTTTATATTCTGATTCTACTTCAGAGATAGCACTTTTCAACAATAGGTAGTTTCTAGTTCCCTAAATTTACTCAAAGAGCTCTATTAAGTTCCAAAGGAAGAATCATAGAACTAAGGTTAAATAAATTCAGTTTTTAATTTATCTTTAACACCAGAGAAGATTAAAGACTACCTTTGTTAACTATGAATACTGAATCAATATTAATTGATGTAAAATTATTACATAATTATTAAATTGAAATCCATAATGAAAAATCAGTTTATTTTTCTAATGTAATTCTGGAGTTAAAGAAAACAACTGGCATTGGAAATCAGAGCTAGGTCTTTTTCTGACCGGGATTTTGTTTGGACTTGTCTGGAGTTCAGGAGTGAGAAATCCTTTAAAACAACATGGAGAGTGGGCGTTTCCAGCTGAGTGGAGCATTTGATCTTTTCTTGGAAAATAAGTACCTGCACTACAAAGGAAGGTTGCTCTTCCCCACAGAGGAACAAGTTCTTCAACAGGAAGCTTGAGGCAGCAACCACAAAGAAAGGACAGGACCATCCGTAATGCTATAAATATTAAGATGTCTGGAAAGCAAGATGGATTTTTATTTCTGGCTACTAAGCATTGCATTTATTTATTATTTCTATTTCTAGACTGCTCTTTATCTGGAACTTTTTCGTGCCCTCAATGCTGTATTTTTCAACACAGTGAAATGTAATGATTCATCACATAAGAGGTGTAAGTAAATATTAGCTCAGCAAAGGATGTTTTCACATTATAATTCAAGCTTTAATTAGAAGTGCAAGATTTGTTTTTAAGATAAGGCCCAACAACAGTACCCCTTCCTTGATGAATATCTAGAATTCCATCTCCTACAAACCCTAGAATCTTCACATAATGCCATCAGTTTAAAAATCTTTCCATGCTACATGAATCAAGGTTTCAAGTATAAAAAATAGAATCATGATAAAGTTAAGAATATAATTAAAAATTTCAAATTGATAAATTAGCAACAAACACATACATGTAATAAAAAAGATAAATATCAAATAAAAAGGATTTGTAATTCACATCAAGATAAAAGGTTAGTCTATCAATGTATAAGAATTCCTGGCAATCAATAAAGAACCAACCTAATAGATGAAGGGCAAAGAAAATGAATTAAGAGTTCACAGAAAATAGTTCACACATGTCTCTTAAACTTAAGAAGAAATGAGCAACTTAATTAATAACTGGAGAGATGCAAGATACAATTAGAGTAAGCTGTTTTGTCCTACTCATTAGATTGGTAAAAATCTGCAAATATGATAACATACTGCAGTCAAGGCCTTGGGAAGAAAATTCTTCGCATTTTGGGAAGAGGAATAAATTAGTATAACTTCTGTGGAAGGCAATTTGGCAATATTTATCAAAATTACCAAGTACATAGCCTAAAGCAGATTTACTGTGAAACTAATAAATCATAAGCCTCAGAGACCCTCATTTACACAGGACCCTTTTGAAATCTTGGGAATAGTCCTAAGAATTTTTCAATAGGTTATGCTGTTTTTGAAAATTTTGCAAACAAAGGCATTTTAATCATGACAGGTTAAGTCATTGTTCCTTTTTCACTCAGACTGCTCCCTCTATCACACTTTCCCTTCTGAAGTGTGATATTGGATTGGCATCCGGAACTTTTAGGATCATGCTAAAGGGAAGCTGAATTGGGGACACATTTAATTTGGATATAGTACGATATATTTATATAGTGTGCATTCAGTTCCATTTTAGCCAGGTTATTGTTAGACACTGCAGAGTAGGCATGATTTCTAGAAATATCTTACCACCAACTTTGTCAACCACCTGCTATTCTGACTAGAAGTTTCAGGACTAACGGTCATAGTGAAATATGAACATGTCTTATGGTGCCTCATACCGAATTATGTGGGTAGTGAGAAAGAAATATATGGAGCTTGAAATATAATGAGCCAGAAGGCAATCTATGGAAAATAATTTTCATCATTAATAAGCAAAATTATAAGCAGAATATTTATTTTCAATATCTGGCTCAAATGGATATTCTCACCTAGCAGGACATATTTGAAACTACAGCATTATAAGTGTATCATATATTCATAAACATTTTTAACAATTCCAGTTTTTATTCATAAAATTATTCAAAAAAATCAAAATTAGACTTATATAGCCACCTGTTAATAGCAAAACAGGACATAGTTTCAGAGACACTTTTGCTAATTTTAAACGGATACTACTTGGATGAAAATAGATAGTTAAGCTTCAGTATAATGCAATACATTATACTTATTCTAGCATTTTTTTTCAGTATGTCCTTCCTTATATTTGTCTTTCTCTTTTCCAACTTCCAATATGGCTTTGCATTCAAGAATGTTTGCAATGGTTGCTTGTCCACTTGAACCTGATACTACCTTGCTTGGGAGAATGCCCAATAACACGGATAGAACAGTTGTCCTGTTAAGTCTTCTCATGCTGCTGTCATTCAATGTGGATGACATTTCCTTCTGCACATCTGGACTACCTTGCCAATTTGCTGACCTTTGTAGCATCCTCAAAATACTTGGACCTTGTGGTCTTTGAAGATGGGCAAGGAGTTGACGTTGTACTTCTGCCACAGATCTTTAAAGAGCAGAGATAACGTCATCTTCCTGCTTATGTGGGAGGGGGCACAACCATGGTTTTTGTGGTTTTTGCCATGTCCTGAGGTCATGAAGGACTTGACCTGTATGTGACCACCTGGTGCTTGGCTAGATGCCATGCAGTGCTTCATTTTTTAGATTTTTATTGAGTTAACTTTGATTTACAAAGTAATTTATGTGTAACTTCACTATTCATGAAATACGTAATACACCATGTCCACCACTAAATTACCAACAGTCTCCCAACATTGTTTATTGGACCCCCCACCACCACTTGCTCCTGCTTCCCAGCCCCTTGTCTTCTGGTAAACTCAGTTACCTTGTCAATATCAAAGATTTAGTTTTGGTTTTGTCTGTTTACTTTGCATTTTTTTTTTTTTTTAATATTCCACATGCAAGTCAGATCATCCTGTATTTGTCTTTCTCCTTCTGACTTGTTTCACATAGCATAATCCCCTTGAGTTCTATCCACGTTGTTGCAAATGACAGGATTTCATCTTCATGTAGTATTCCATTGTGTATATATACCATGTCTTCTTTATCCATCAATTGTCAATAGACATTTAGGTAGCTTCCAATTTTTGGCTATTAAAAATAATGCTGCAATAAATGTGGCAGATGTATATATTTCTGTGTATTAGTGTTTTTGTATTTTTCAAGTAAATATCCAGAAGCAGAATGATGGGACCTTATGTAATAAGGTTCAATATTAGGAGGACTCTCCATACTGCTTTCCATGAATGTTGCACCAATTTACACTCCCAAGAACAGTGTAAAGAGTTCCCTTTTCTCCCCCACTTTTTCCAACACTTAATCTTCCAGAATTTTGGATAATAGCCATTTTCACAGGTCTGAGGTGAAAGCACTGTGTTTTGATTTTCGTTTCACTAATAACAAGTAAGAAAGAACATCTTTTTATGTGTTGGATATCTGTATGTCTTCTTTGGAGAAATGTCTATTCAGCTCTTAAGCTCATTTTTTGATAGGGTTGTTTGTTTTCCTATTGTTGAGTTTTATGAGTCCTTTATATACTTTGGATATTAAGCTCTTGTCAGATGTATGATGTGCAAATATCTTCTCCCATTCAGTATGATGTCCTTTCATTTTGTTAATAGCTTCTTTAGCTGTGCAGAAGCTCTTTAGTTTGATGTGGTCCCATTTGTTTATTTTTAGTTTTGTTTCCCTTGCCACTGTTGAGTCCTCAAAGACCTCACTAAGGCTGATTTCATGGAACATAATGCCTATGCTTTCTTCAAAGTATTTCATGGCTGCTGATCTTAAATTCAAATTTCTAATCAACTTTTAAACTAATATTCGTGTATGGTGTTAGAGACAGTCTAGATTCATTCTTTTGCATGTTTCTGTCCAGTTTTCCCAGCACCATTTGTTGAAAAGGCTTTTTCTTTCTTCATTGCATGTCTTGGCTTATTTGTTGTAAATTAACTCACTAAATATGTATGTGTCTATTTCGGGTGATTCAATTCTATTCCATTGATCTGTGTATCTGCTTTAATCCTGTGTCATACAGTTTTGATTACCATTACTTTGTAGGATAACTCAAGATCTGGAAGTGTGATACCTCCACTTTTGTTCTTTTTTCTCATTATTTAGGCTATTCAGAGTCTTTGTGATTCTATACAAATTAAAAAAAAATTTGTTCTATTTCCTTGAAAAATGTCAGTGGGATTTTATTGGGGATTGAATTAAGCCTGTACATTGCTTTATTTTTATTTTTTTATTTTTTAAAAGGCAAGAGACAGGTAGGAATGAATAAGAGTCAGGCAGCCTAGAAGAGAGAGAACGAAGAAGCACCATTATTTTTTTTTTTTTTAGTTAATCATCTTGGTCCCCACCCCCCAACCCCTGCTAACCCTGGTACACGAAGATCACTATTTTAACAATGTTAAAATAGCATGGACTATCTTTCAGCCTCTTTGTATCTTTATTTCTTTTAACAATGTCTTGCAGTTTTTATTGTATAGGTCTTTCACTTCCTCTGCTCAGTATATTCCAAAGTATTTAATTCTTTTTGTTTCTATCCCAAATAAGATATTTCCTTAATTTCATTCTCTTCTATCCCACAGTTTTCATATAAAATACGAGATTTATGTATATCAGTTTCATAGCCTGCCATTTTACTGTACTCTTTGATTAATTCTAATAGATTTGTGGTGGTTTTTAGGGTATTATACAAATATTATGTGATCAAATAATGATAGTTTTACTTCTTTTCCAATTTGGATTCCTTTTATTTCATCTTGCCTCAGTGCTCTGGCTAGGATCATCAATACACTTTTGAATAACAATGATGTGAGGGTACACCCTCGTCTCATTCCTACTCTTAAAGGAAATGTTTTCAGTTTTTTACCATTGAGTATGATTTTGACTGTGAGTCTATCACATAAGGCCTTTGTTATGTTAAGATACAGTTCTTCTATTCCCATTTTATGTAGTTTTTATCACAAATGGGTGCTGAATCTTGCCTAGTGTTTTCTTTGCATCTATTGATTTGATCATATGATTTTTCTCTTCATTTTGTTGATATGACATATTACATTAATAGATTTGCATTCTTGCACCCCTGGGATAAATCCCACTTGGTGATGACGGATGATCCTTTTGACATATTGTTGAATCCAGTTGATATTACTTTGTTGAGGAATTTTGCATCTATGTACATCAGAGATATTGGTCTGTAATTTTTGCGTGTGATGTCCATATCTGCTTTTGATATCAGTGCAATGTCGCCCTCACAGGAAACGTTTGAAGGTGTTCCTTGTTCTTCAATTTTTTTGAAGAGTTTGAGGAGAATAAATATTAATTCTCTGAAGATTTGGTAAAACTAGCAAAACCATCTGGTTCTAGGTTTTTCTTTTTATTTGCTGTTGTTTTTTAAAATTTATTTTTTATTGTAGTAATTATTCTACACATTAAAATAATTTCCTATGTATAGTTTCCCCATTTCTTAAATACATTTCAACACACCATGCCCTCCACCAAATCACCAAGCGTTCTTCCCCATTGTTCAGTGGGCTCCAGCACCATTTGCTCCCGCTCTCCCCATTTCCTTTTGGTAACCTGTTTTGTTGCAAATGTTTCAGGGTTGGATACTTTTCATCTGTTCCTTTGTTTTTTCTATTCACACTCCACCTATAAAGTGAGGTCATCTGGTATATATCTTCCTTCTTTTAACTTGTTTCACTTAGCATAATCCCCTTTACCTCCATCCAGGTTGATTCAAATGCCAGGGTTTCTTCTCTTCTAAGGGCTGTGTAGTATTCTACTGTACAGATGCACCACATCTTCTTTATCCACTCATCTGATGTTGGGCACTTAGGTAATTTCCAGTTCTTAACTATTGTGAAGAGGGCCACAATAAACATGGGGATGTATACAACTCTGCGCATGGATGCTTTTGTGTCTTTTGGATAGATGCCCAGAAGTGGAATGACAAAATCATTTGGGATTTCCATCATCTGCTTTTTGAGGAATCTCCAGTTTTCCATAGGGATTGCATGAATTAGCACTCCCACCAACAGTGAAAAAGCGTTCCCTTTTCTCAACATCCTCACCAGCATCTGTTGTTTCCAGACTTTTGAAAAATAGCCAGTCTTTCAGGTGTAAGGTGATATCTCATTGTTTTAATTTGCATTTCCCTGATAGACAGTGAGTAGGAACATAAGTTCATGTGTCTGTTAGCCATCTGTATATCCTCTTCAGAAAAGTGTCTTCCCAGTTTCTCCTCCTGTTTTTGATTGGATTACCTGTATTTTTCTGTTGTTGAGCTTTATGAGTTTTTTTGTATATTTTAGATATTAAGCCTTTGTTGGGGATATCGAAGGCAAATATATTTTTTCAAATTTTCTCCTGGGGTTTGTTTTGCTTCATCATTTTGCGTATATTGCTCTGTCTCATTTTGTTTGGCATGTTGTGTTTATTTCTATGGGTTAGGTTTCTCTAATGTTAAGGTATTTTGTTAGTGTATCAAGTTGCTTAGTATAGGCCTGGAGTGTTGGTCTGGATTGCTGGAGTTTCTTTTTTTGCATGTGATCACAGCACTAATCTGAACTGTTGAAGTTCTAGAATCAATACTGTATGAGTTTTGAGAATCCAGTCTACAGGGTTGGAGTTGAGGTAGGGAATGCAGAGGTTTTCCCCAGAGTCACAGGCATGAACATCAAGGCACAAGGAGAAAGACTCAGATCATAAGCATACCACAGTCCCAACATTGGCTATTGATGAGAGATAGTTGGGAACTGGTAAAAGCAAAGCACAAACCTCTATGAAAATCCCTCATTCTTCCAGCAGAGTAGCAGTACCCAGAAGGAGCAGCAAACAAGCCCCGGGATGTGGGGAGTGGAAATTATAGCAAGTAGTAAGCAGATATATAAAGCCATTAAGTAGTAGTTCCAGGCATGTGGGAAACTGCTATTTCAATGGAGACTTTAGGATGGTGTTCCCAAAAAGAGTCTATTATGGAACACTCTTTGCAGTAAATCACTAAACTATCTCAGGGTTGCAGAACTGGAGGGCTGTCTCTGGTAGTCAGGAGAGTCATAACTGTCAGCACAAAGAGTCTGGTACCACAGTGTGCTAGTGACAGAGTGGGCAGAGCATTTCACCCTGGGGCCTTTCCAATGGCAGCTGCCAGTTTCCAGCACCACCTTGGGAGAAGACACCTGCAGTATCTTAACTCATAAGGAGACTATCCTTCTTTTCACTCCAAGTTGAGGTTTTGGTTCAACAATTGAAAGCCCTACAGTCAGGCCTGTGCATGTTTTCTTGACTCTCTACACTCTATTCTGTGTTCTTTGCAACCCAGAACCTACAAATCTCCAAAGAAAAGTCTAACTATTTTCTATACTAGGTTCTAGGCACTCATGGATTGGTTTCCATAGGGAAGAGGCAATCACCAAGGGGACAAGCCCTTCAGCTGTGGAGGAGTGTTTGTATCACTGGTCCCTCCCCACAGACCCCAGGATCTCCAAACCATGTGGCATGAATGCTGGGGCAGATCGGCTTAACCTACCATTTATGAAGATGTGTCCTTTCCTTTTGTGGAGATGTTGGTTGTCATTCCTTTTCTAAGGTCTTAGTTATTAAATGGGTGCAGTTTTGTTGTGCCTGTGGGAAGGAGGTGAGCTTGAGATCTTAACAGTATGCCTTTTTGAAGTAGAAAAAAAAGCCATACACTTCTAAAAATTGGAATAATGAGAAATATATTTTACTAGAATTTCTATATTGTAAGGCACAAACCTACAGCAGCACTACAAATAGCAAACATGCTTATGTGAAATAAATGCTTTATGCATCCCAACTGTCAAAAAAACTTAAAAAGAATTTCAATTAACCATATCAAAAACAGAGACTGAATTATATTTCTTCTTTTTCTCTTTAAAATTATATTACACAATTATGGCCTACAAAGACATAATCAAGGTGCATGCAGCAAAATATAGATAAAGCATAATAGAGATGTGTCAGGTAATCAATATAAAATGTTATTTTTCAGAATTCTGTGATACTCATGGTATTTTTTAGCTTCTTAAAATAAGCAATGTATTGTGAGTTCCTTTCATATTCTTTTTTATACATACTTCAAATTGAATAATTTTTATTCTTATTCTTTTTATTTATGAAGGTCCACAAAATTATAATCTTCAGGGCTTCATACATTCTGAATCAGTTTTTGAAATTTCCCAATACCCCAGAAACTCTAGTGGAAATTATCTAAGTTGTTCTTATACATGTGCGAAGTGAGGTATATGCAAGATTATTTGATGCTTAATTGTTTATAATAGAGAAAGGTTGGCATGCCCTGGTGGAGCAGTGGTTAAGTCCATCACCTCCTTAGGAATACAGAATACATACCCCTGGGTTGGAGTCATGGATCTGGGGGGAAACAATCAACGTGAACAACTAAATAGAAATAAATAAAATGCTTTTCCCTCTCTCTTCTGCATGACTGCCTGCTCACCTTCATTCCTGCCTGCAACTTTCCTTCTAAGAATAAATAGAGGCATTCCCTGGTGGCCTAGTGGTCTAATACACCCTAAGAGCAGTCCACATACATCTCAAGGTCCCATGTTCAAGACACAGGGCTGAGGGAAACAACTAAATAAAAATAAATAAAGTGCTTCTTCTTTCTCTCTCTTCCTGCCTGTTAGCCTGCTTACCTTCATTCCTTCTGTACCTTCCTTTAAAATAAATAAACAGAAAATAAAAAAGTTTGAACTTTTTGTGTTGAACTGATTATGGGTACAACCACATAGTGTAATACTGTACAATTATAAGAAATGAGGGCACATTCTTATATTTTGCTTTCAAGATACATTGCTCAGTGAATAAACAAACCACAGTACAGAACAATGCCTACAATAAAATTTTTATTTTAAATTAAGGAGAAAGAATAGGAACATATATAATATTTGCTAAATTTTACATATGTAAGTTCTGAAAATGAGTAAAAACAATTGTGGGGAGGTATCAATAATTGCAATGGACAAAGGTGGAAATGAATTGTTCACTGCACCTTTATATAAGAAAGATATGTTCATTATACGAAAGTTAAATTTTATTATTTGTCTTCTTGTTGACCACATTCATGGGGGAGAAGAAGAGTGTGGTGCATATATAGATTTTTTTGTCATGTTTTTGAAATGTTAATTTAGTTGTCATTAGTTTTAAATTCATACCTATTCTTTTCAGCATTAGTTACATAGTGCTTCAGTGAAAAGAATTGTGAAAATAATCGGAGTGTATTTAATGTAAGAGTACTAGAAAAACTTTATGCCACCAATGCAAATATTTAATTATGTAAAAATTTTAATTTCTGCACTCCAAAAGAAATAAAGTTCAGTAAATGTGAGATTTTTTGCTTTTAATATCCTGGTCATATAAAGTAAAAGAAAAAATTTAAAACTGTCCAATAAATAATGAGCAAAGGATATTATAAGCTCACCAAGAAAGAAAAAAAAATACAAAAATATTAATCTTGGGAGTCATCATTAGCTTTATCCTCTGTTTACACCCCTAATCAATACATTGCAAAGTGGTATCAGTTTTACCTCCTACACAGTTTCACCATCATCATCATCATCATCATCACCTTAGTCCAAGCCACCATTTTTTTTTTCATTAAGGCTGGTGTAATGCCCCCTAGAAGATTCCTTGTATCCCCTCTAATTTTCCTTCATTGCATTCTCTACATAGACAGTTTTTTTAAAGAGACTAACCCAATTATAGTTCAAATACACATACCATTAATATCTTTCATTGACCTCTCTTTGCTTGTAAGGTAAAGATAAAATCCCTTATGGTTCCTTCCCATTTCGCCACCTTTAAATACTGGTATACCTTCTCCCCACAACCTCTCTCTATCCTTAGTAATCCTTCTACTTCTATGATTTAGTTAACTTCTACTTACCTTTAAGATCTTACTTGAAAACTCATTTTCTCAGGGATCCTACCAGACTAAGCCAAGAACCAGGCTACAAATTCATGAAGCACGCACACAACTACTTTATGGGGCATAGCACAGGTATGTTCTCATTTACTGTGTGAGAAGTGGGAGTGGACAAGAACTGCTTCTCCAGTGATTCCATCAGGGCAGAGCTGCTTATTTACTGCCATTTCCCCAGCACCAACCATGGTGTCTGACACTTAAATATGTATTGAACAAATGAATTGAACATTGTTAATCATAAAAGATACGACCCTTAGAACAACTAGATACTAATTTAGCCTGAAAAAATAGCAACATTTGACAGGTAGAAAGTGTCTACTTATCATCAGCAGATATGCAGTAACTGATAACTTTTTAAAATAGTGATCATTAAACATGTAACATAAAATTTAAACAATTTCAAGTATATAGCTTAGTAGTGTTAATTAAATTCACATTATTATACAACATATCCTGAAGTTTTTCATCTTGCAACACTAAAATTCTGTAGCCATTAAACAATAACTCCAGAAAAACCCCTCAGACCGTTAAGCAGTTGTTCACCGTTCCCTCCACTCCCAGTCCCTGGCAACCACAATGTGCTTTCTGTCTCTGTGGAGTTAACTATCCTAGATCATGTATTCTAGACTAAATAAATGAGCAGGATGATCCATAGTATATGCTAATAAATGTTAAATCAGTCTAGTGAAAGTGCTCAGGGAAGTGTGTTGGGTAGTTTCTTGCCATGCAAGAAACAAATAAAAGACCTCGGATTTTAAATAAGGGAGTTATATAATATGGCTTAAATTTTTAAAAGGTCAGTTTGGTGCTGTATACAAAAGAGAGGGAAGAATCTAGAGCAGAAATCTAGGAAAGAGATGATTATGGCTGGAATGAGGTATCACTGGAGTGAGTGAGGAGTGGTTGGAGAGCTGACTTGACTTGCTGATTGACTTAAGAGTCAATATGGTATTTAAAACAATGGGATCATTGGGATTACCTAGCAGATTGTAGAGTGGAGAAAGGATGGAATCAAAACTGAGACAATCAGCATTTAGAAGATATAGAAGCTGGGATTAACAAAGAAGACTAAAGGGTAAAATAGGTGGAAAACCAGGAGAATGTGAACTATGTCAAATAGGGAAGTGAAGTGAAAAATAGGATAGAGAATTGACCACTATTGGACAAAATAAGAAGTAACTGATGCCCTCAGTAAGAGTCATTTCAGTGGCGAAATGAAGGTAAGACTGGAGTAAATTGAAGAGAACTAGTGGTGAGACAGTAGACAAGGCAAATATAGACTTCTTTTTTTCAAATTTATTTTTTATTATAGCAATTATTCTACACATTAAAATAATTTCCTATGTATAGGTCCCCCATTTCTTAGCTATATTTCAACACACCATGCCCTTCACCAAATCATCAAGTGTTCTTTCCCATTGCTCAGTGGGCTCCACCACCTTTTGCCCCCAGCCACCCCATTCCCTTTTGGTAACCTCAGTTCTGTTGCAAATGTTTCAGGGTTGGTTACGTTTCACCTGTTCCTTTGTTTTGTCTAAACAGACTTCTTTTGAAATGCTTTACGATGAAGAGGAACAGAAGGAGGAAATGACGTTAAATGTTTAAGACTAGCAATATTAAGGCAGAAGTCTAGTCCTTGAGAAGGAAGACAAGACACAATCCAGAGCACACTATAAAGTTAGTTTGTGACAGAGACCTCTAGGAGAGCAGTACCAGGAAAACGAAAGAGGCAAAATACAAAATTATGTGACATTCAGGAGTTAATCTGGATCTAAAAAATGACAAAAATAAGATGGTTGTATCTGTGATATAAGAGATTGGCAAGATTTTTTTTCTGTGCCTCTTTATTTACATGACTTGCAAATTTTCTAGAAGGAATAGCTTCTGCAATCACAATAAGAAAAAATTAAAAACAGCAAAAGTGAAGTCAGCGAGTGTGTTCATTTCTATCTGTTGTGGAAATAGGCCTGTTCCTGGGAATAGAGGAAGTACTGCAAGAGCAACACAGAAGTGACCCTGCAGGATGGTACTGCTCATGATGAAACTCTTTTTTCTTTAATCTGTACTCTCTCCGTTTGGGAGCTACTCAACTAAAGCACTCCAATACAGGAGGAAGTCCAGTATAGCAGGCAAAACCCAATGACTACAGTCATTGCAGTTGTTCAGTATGTGGTTGACCAAGGCAGATTCCTGGGTGCTCAGAAGTGGGCAAAAGACATGAATGAGACATCACAAGTAGAAGAGGCTTGGAATTCTAGGTAGGTAGGCACTGAGCACTAGAAATGTCTACTTCTAGGCAGTCACCCACCTGAGTTCAAGAACAGAACTGGTGGGGTTGGAAATGTGCTTGGAAGAACAAAGATAAACCCCAAGAGGGCTCATCATAGTGCCCCATTTAACGGCGATCTCATAGTCATGAAGGGGCTCTGAGCAGGTTATTGCTAAGTTTCATATACATTACAGAGATGCAACTCAGAGGAATGAAGGAAGACAATTCTCAGACAGCTTGAAACATCTTCCCATTACCAGACCATTTATCTGTTATGCATTATGAATTAAGATAACTATAATTCTACAATCATTACTTTATGAGCAGTACAATTACACTGAATTATATTTTTGTTTTGAAAGTACTGTTTTTAATAGATATTCAAATATAACACATTTAAAATAAACTCCATTTCAGTGTTCCTTTGTTTTTCTAATTAATAAATTTTCATTTTTAGAACAGCTTCAGATTTACAGGAAAAATAAATATATAATAGATTCCCATATCCTCCCCTCCCCAACTCCCATGCATTTTCTTCTGTCATTAACATCTTGTGTTACTATGGGATATTTGTTACCATAAATGAGCCAGTATTGATACATAACTATTGACTAAAGTGCATACTTTAAAGTTCACTCTTTGACTTGTATAGTTGCATAGGTTTCAAAAATTCATAAGGTCATATGTCCACTATTATAATATACAAATTGTTTCACTGCTCTAAACACCTTGTATTTTATCTCTTCACCCATTCCTTCTCTCCCTGGATTGTTGACAATCATTGATCTTTTTATTGTTTCTGTAGTTTGCATTTTATAGAATGCCATGCATTTGGACCTTACAATTTGTAGATTTTCTAGATAGGCTTCTTTCACTTGGAAATGCACTTTAAAGCACTATGTATTTATGTGTGTGTGTGTGTGTGTGTGTGTGTGTGTGTGTGTGTGTGTGTGTGTGATTTGGTGCCTCTTTTTTTGTTTTGTTTTTATCACTGAATACTATTTCACAGTCTGGATGTACCACAATTTACTTATCCATTTAGCCATAGAAGGATACCTTAGGTGTTTCCAGTTTTGGCAACTATGAACAATGCTTCTATAAACATTTCATGTGTAGATTTCTGCGTGAATACAGATTTTCAACGTGAGTAAAATCAAGAAGTGTGATTGCTGGATCATATGGTAAGACTATGTTTAATTTTGTAAGAAACCACCAAACTGTCTTCCAAAGTGGCTCTATCATTTTGAATTCCCATCAGCAAATAATGAGTTTCTTTTACTCTACATCTTTGTCAGCATTTAGTATTGATTATGTTTTTGAATTTTAGTAATTCTAACAGGAACATACTTAATGGTATATGCTATTATTTTAAGTTAAGCTTCCTAATGATAGATAATGTTGAGCATATTTTCATGAGTGTTTGCTATCTATATATCTTTTTTGGTGAATGTATCTGTTCAGATATTTTTATCCACTTTTGAATTGGGTTGTTTGCGTTCTTCTTTTGAGCTTTAAGAGGTTTTTTTTTTTTTTTTTTTAATTTTGGATACAAGTTCTTTTTTGGATATGTACTTTGCAAATATTCTTTCTTGGTCAGTCTCTTGTTTTTTTCATTCTTTTAACATTTATTTAATATAGAGTCTCAAAAAGTACAAGTAGCTCAGGATTTCCTTGACTTCTGAAGAAGCACAGATAAAGCAGATTATCCAAATAAGAATGTCTGGGCCATGAGATATGTAAACCTCTTAGCCACTAAAACCAGTAGTCATGGGAGGCAAGCAAGAAAAAATAAATAGTAACATCACCCTACCATATGCCAAGCACAAGGCATTTTACCTGCCTTATTCCAAAACAACCTTTTGAGGTAGATCAGATAATTTAGAAGGAAGAAATCCATTAAATCTATCAAAGATTAACAAGTAAAGCAAACTGCCTGAGGTTTCACATCTATTACACACAACTATCAGGACTCTAATAATCCCCCAGCACCACAGGGACAGACAGATGGCTAACCTGTCCCAAGGTATTACATCACTGCATCTACCCGTGCTGAAGTTGAAGTTAATCCTGGGCCAGGGTTGTTATATGAGGGTTCTGATCTTAGGGGGAAGAATTGCTCACTTTAAGATGGATCCAGAGGATCTGTTTGATTTGAAGAAGGATCTCAGTGAGTCACTGGGATGTAGAGTATCGGATCTAATCTTTGAGGGAGAAGAAACGGAAAAAAAAAAAGAAAATGAATGCAGGCAAGCTGGAGGCCAGCACGAGGCTGTAAACAGGTCAGGAACATGGGAGCCCAAATGAAGAAAGCCCAGTTGCACAGCACTGCACCAAAATGTCATGGCCATTCCAGAGAGCCTCATGCGAAAGTGGGTGAGGGTAGCTGATAGTCATAGAACTCTTAACTGGAGAGACCAGAGAACAAGGTTCTTACTGCATCACTGGTGACTGAGCATGTCTTGTCCAGGATAAGCTTGGGATCTGCACATGGCTAAGGTTTCAAGTTAAATGTCTTCAGAAGCTGCCACTGAGAAACCTCAAACAGATGTTCAGGCTGTAGGACTGGGGGGAAAGGTGAGAGCTCAATTATGAGAATTGAGGTCAGGGCTATTTGATGTTTGTTCTCAGTATGAGCTGGGGATCGTGAAACTCCTATGACCTATGAACTCATCCCAGGGAAGAGCGGGAGACAAGTGGTCCAGCACAGCCAAGATGGCAGTAGCATTCCTGTGCGGGACTGGCAGCTGAGGCACTATATGGAAGGAGACTAGGCACTCCACAGAACAGTCATTTCTACAAATAAAAGCTCAACTCCTTAAGGATTCAGGTCCTGAAAGCAATCTGTAAACTAAGTTTTGGTAAACTGACTAATATTTTAAGAGACCTAAGGGATTTGTTGTCTAAAGGAAATAGAAGTGAATTCTTTTTGTAATATACATTTTTACTCCTTAATTATTATTGTTGTTGTTTTATAAATTTGGGTCCAATTAAATGCATTTTCCTAAATAGAACATCTTTTTAATCTTATTTCCTTCTATCAGAGAGCAATATGTAATAACATGTATACGTTTACATGTCTGTTATATGTTATGTTACACGCATTTTATGTATATTATATATACTTACATATACATAACATATAATATATATAAGATATATAAGATATATATATATAAGAATGTGACATTTCATACAAAGTGATAAATGTTACTAAAAATCTTGATTTTAGCAAAGTTTAAATTTTAGTCCTTATAAAATATTCATTAATCTGAAAAATATGTTCTAAACTAGAGCAGTAGTTCCCAAATCTGACTGTACACAGAGTTAAACTGGGAGTATTAAAATCCAAAGATTCCTGGGCTCCACATCTTGAATTTCTAATTTAATATGGACCAGAGGAAGGCACGAGGGGTTCCCCAATGTGAATTTATGGGTCAGCCATAGTGATGACAACAAATGGAGGCTAAATCAGAAAAGGTCTTATTGTTACCATCCCATGCACTCTTTTCACAGTACCCATGAGAAAGAGATTTCCAGCATACTTTGAACATGATAGCCTTGCAATGTGAGTCTACTGGCATAATAAGGTGCCAAGGGGTGGGCAACTGCTTTGCATTCTGATGTGAGAACAGCTCTAGATCATATATCTACCCACATCTTATCTCAAAATTATTATGAGAAAACAATATGATCTGGTAGCAAGCAGAATAGTGTTCCTCACCTCCAATGACATCCATTTCCTACTTGCTGAAACTGTGGTTGTGTTACATTACAGTAAAAGTAATGGCTCCTAATCAGTTGGCCTTAAGAAAGGGAGATTATTCTGGATTGTCTGGGTGAAACTAATGCAATCACAAGTCTCCTTAAAATCAGAAAAGGGAGATAGGAGAGAGAACCAGAAATAACAGTATGCTGAAAATATGGGCCCATGAAGTCAAGAAATGGAGTAAAGGGGGCACACTCTAGAAGCTAGAAAAGGCAAGAAACAAGTAAGAAAGGAACACTGTCCTGCTGACATCCTGTCTTTAGTCTACTGAGACCTGTGTCAGACTTCTGATCTCCACAACAGTAAGGCAATATATTTGTACTACTTTAAGACACTAAATTTGTGGAAATTTTTTAATAGAAGGAATAGGAAACTAATACAGCACCTATTAACAACTTATTTTTTTTCCTTTAGAATGTAAGAAAAAGAAAACTAGAACTTAAAATCTGACAGTCTGTCACTTCCCCTTTGTATTGCAAGATTCTGTAAGCCATCTCTAATATTTTACTTCCTTATTTTTTGAAAAGACTAAGATGATTCTGTATCTAAGACAACCAGTGTCATTTATTGAGCCAAGGTTTTAACATAGTATGACAGATTTGTTCTAAGTGCCAGGAGACATATTTCAAAAACCTCCCTAGGTATCTCTAGCAGGCAGCCAGATTACAAACCATTGGCCTAAAATTTAAATTCTAAATCACATAATTATGAGTGGCTACATGCCTAGAGAATGAGTACAGTGGATTATTATTAACCTGGGAACGCATAACAAATATGGTATCCACAGAGACTGTGCCTGGTGATGTAACATTTCATCAGTGACCTGAATAATGGAATGGTGAGCATGCTCATTAAATGTGAACGTGGTACCAAAATGGAAAACAGATGGAGGAGGACATTTTAATTAGTGAGGGTTGTTAGGATGGAGAGCATATTGATTCAAAGGACAGGTGACAGCAGGGTGAGGAAATGCCAGAGGAATTGCTAGGAATTGAGTGAAGTTCAGTGAAGGCAAATGCAGAATAATACACATAGTGTAAAAGGGGAGGAAATAGCTTAATAAACCAAAGTGGGGGAGTAGCCGTAAAATGACTCCTTTGGCAAAACTGATCATGGAGTTAGGCAGCTGCTGGGAAATGCTGGAGCGTGCATGCTGGCCACTATGTGAGTGTACTCACACAGGCCCTGAAATTTGGTATCAGACATAGATATCCATTTGAGAATGTAAACATGTAAACTCAGCAGTTTTATAATCATAATTTGCAATTTTTCCTTTTTTAATATATCAGGAAACTGAAAAATGGAAAGGGGCCTACATAGAACTTCAGAGTTCCTGACTATAGGTCTTGTGGCTCATTAAGATTCAACTAGTACTTCAGAGTACAAAGCACAAGTACAGAGCCATAGAACATTTTTGGAAGGATTCACAAGGAACAGTGAGCATCTCTGGCTAGTAAGGCTGTGGGAATTAGAATCCAGAGAGGAAAGGAGATTTACTTTGCTTTTTCTGGAAGAAAGTCTTAATAGTTTTAGTTCTTCTGATACTTCTCCCAAGCTATACACGCACACAATCTAAAATGTTAACTAGCTCTGCTGTTTGTTATGAAATATGGTAGACCCTGTCCCCTTCACGTTGTTTGACATATTCACTTCCTCTATTTTTAAAATTAATTTAATATTTACTGAGGTAACTATTTTACAAAATAATATAAGTTCAGACAACATTTACTTCTTTTAGATAATTCTTTGGGTATTTACCTCCAGGCATCTAAATTAACATGCTTGACATACTATTCCTTGTCCCCGTCCCCCCTCCATTAGCCATTATCTGATGTGCCCCCACAATAGAAGATCAGGATTTGGTGTCTTTCCTCCTGCTCCTCTGCTTCCTACAGACACTCCCAGCCTTCCCCATTCTCCTTGCTTCCAATAAATGCATAGTCATGTCCTGCAGACTTTTTGTTTCGTCAACAATGGACCATATGTACAATGGTGGTTCCTACAGACAGCTTAAACCCTTAGGAGGCCAGACCGTTTAGGTTGTGTGAGTACACTCTATGATACTTGTACAACTACAAAAATCACCTAATGATGAATTTCTCAGAATGTATCCCCATTATTATCCCTGACTGTATTATAGGTTATAATCTTGGTTAGGTGGATATTCATTATTTGTGTTATTGTGACTATAAAACACTAGTTACAGCTGAACCATAAAAAAATTATAACTCTTCCTTTCCTGCCTCCTTTATGTTGTGCCTGGAGCTAATAACTGTTTGGTTTTTGTTTGTTCACTTTCCACATGTCCAGATTTATCATTTATCTATGTTTGCTCTCAAGATATAAAAATTGTCAGATATTCTAATAATTTTTCCAAAGTCTCAAAAACCTTTCCAGAACCTTCTAACACACTGCATCCTGGACCTGAGGCACAGCTCTCTACTTGTAACTTGTAAACATCTTAATCCAGAAATGTTTGCTCCTTTGTTGGGGGGAGTATTTTGAATAATGTTTTTAATGCCTCCCCCTCCTCTTTTTTCTCTATTCTTTTTGCAGATTTTTTTTAATGTATTTGATATGCTCAGATCTAATTTTCTTATCTTTCCTTTCATTTAATCATTTCTTCCTCTTTTGCTTTAATTTTAGGGAGATTTACTCTCATTTATTTACTTTTCAAAAAACATTTATTGGGGTAACTTTGATTTACAGAATAATCTAAACCTGTATATGTAGGCTCCCCATTCCTCAAATATATGCCAAAACATCCTGCTTCATTTTAGAATCTTTTAAATTTTGATTCTTACTATCCTAGTTCTCATTGTGAGAGTTCTTATTGTTACTGGAGTGCTTCTTTTTATAACGTCACATTCTTATTGGACGGTTACATATCCTAACTCCGAGGATATTAATCAGAGGGTATCTGATGTTTTCTTCAAACTACAATCTCTCTTCCTATGAGCTGTTTTTTCCCCTATTATTTATTTTTTGGCTTCTGTATTTCATGTGAGAGGCTTTCCTCAACGTCTAGTAAATCTTTACTTATATATTTAACTTTGTGTCCTTATTTAAGAGTGGGAACTAAAGAACGGAATGGAAGGTTTGAATCCGCAGCCACGTCAGAACTACACCCTGGGACCCGGTTGTTCAGTTGAAGCGTCCTTTACATTAAAACTTTGAAGTTTTTCCTCCTCCTCCTCCTGGGGAAACAAAATTCTCCAGAGAAGACTCTAGGCTCAAGACTGAAGGATCCATTTCTGTCTGTAGGCACTGTGGGAGCCCAGAAGGGAAGGGCTGGAGGTCTCCACCTGTGTACCAAACGTCTCTTTTTCACACAGCGCCAAATCTTCAACTCTGCCCACTGCCTGCCAATCGACAGACCTTCTGTTCTAGTCTCTCTGAAATTGGGAAAGGGGATCTGGCCTGGTTGTACACAGAGGGAAGACGATCTAGAAAGCTAATTGCTTCCTAACTAGACTTTAAACCACTCTTTCTAAAAGTTTTAGCATACCCCACCTCATTTTCAGAAGTATCCAGTGCTGCCAATTCCTGAACCTTTTGGTCTCTCAAATTTCCCCACGGCTGGCTGAAGATTCAATTTTTCTGAATCTGCTGTTGGCCGCATTTCTTCCTTTCCAGCTTTCAAATTGTGTTGCTATGGGAGTTAAAAAAAGAACCCCAAACTTGTCGCCATCATATCTTTTAAAAAAAATATATGTATCAAAAAGCGAAGTGTGTATATTCAATTCTTCATCTTTACCTGGAAGATTTATTTTTCACTCTTTACCTTTATTGCTTTATTTTTTAATCTCTATCTATTGATTATTAGTATTAGCAGTTTTGCTTTCCCAGTTCAGACAACCTAGTTGCTTTCACCAAAATGGCTATAAAAGTATAACACAGGAATAATGAAAAAATGATCAACCTTTAAGACACTGAATGCTGACTTCCATACTAGCTGCATGTCTGCACAAATATATTAATCAAGGAGACATCTGCTGAAGTGCTTCCAATTTTTTTGATTCAGAATACTTCTCAGAAAAAATATTTGTAATACACCCTCAAATATACAAATTTACTTATTTACAAATTATGCATATCTTACTACATCAATAGTATACACAGTATCACTGCACCTACAAGTAGAGATTTTCAAAGGTTACAATAGAAAGCAAATAAAGAGAATTTCAATATTTTTCTTGACTATCCTCACTTATTATCTTGTATATCACGACATTCTCAACTAGGATAAGTATCAGAATACCTGGAAAGGTTTTTCAAAAGAATCCTACTGAGGTTCTACTTAAGGTATATAGAATCAGAACTTCTGAATGTGGGACTCTGGCAAAAATATTTTGAAAAAGTTTTCTTGCTGATTTCCATGGGTACCTCTGGCAATAAATGCAACTCTAAAAACTTAAAAATTGGAGGCCTTAAAAAACTGTAAATAGTAGTCAAATGGCTACCCGGAGTGCAAATAGCACTGAATACTGCGAAAGTTACACAGCTTGATAAAATGACACACACCTCAACACACTGTTTCCTTTATTCAGCTCCATATTTTCTTCCTCTGCATCTGTCCTTCAGATTTTTGTATCTTTAACTTTTTTATTATAAACAGGTATTCGTTACAAAAAATATAGATCAAAAGAAAATAAAAACATCTACAATCCTACTATTTCAAGATAGCACTTAAAGTGTTTATTTTAGCTTTCCAGAGATTTACATCAACATACATTTAAAAGGACGATATTACAGATGCGATATGAACCTGGGTCCTCAGGATGTATGTGGACTTTGCTTGGCCAGAGGTGGTGCTCTAACTGCTACTCCACCAGGGCATGCCAATATACTTGCTGTTTTAACCTGACTTTTCTCGCTTGGTAATTATACTTTTTCCATGGCAATAAGAAAAACAGCTCTGGCAGAACAGTAATCAGTGGTGACATAACTATCCATATCCATAGAGGAGTGGAGATATTAGAGTTCAGATGACCTTCAAGATTCTCCTACTAATATCCTCTCCCTCTCACTTCTGATCCTTCTGACGTTGTTTCTCTTCTGTTTCCTTTCTACATGCCCTTTCTTTTCTTTCATCTTCTGCCTTCATCTCTCTCCTCTAAAGCAACTGAGACTTTCAGGACCAGAGTTAATAGTGGAGAGAATTAAACTTAATAATTTAAAATTTAATTACTTTAAACAGGGATGAATAACCAGGGAGTTGAAGAGAACTGCACTCTCCCATGCAAAGGAGATTTTCTAAGCAAGCCCAGGCAAGAGTCCTCTGTTCCTGATGATTATCTGCTATTTCCACTTGGGAACCCAAATTAAAGTTGCTTATTTGCCTTAGAAACAAGGTGTGGCCGGAGGCATCCTGGAGTGCTCAGGTTGTCAGAGAAGAGCCATTTCAGGGAAATAGTGTTTCTGGAACTGAAACCAAGGAAAATGGGACCACAGTTGACACAAAGCAAGGATTGAGATAGGCATGACATTTCTGAACAAACCAGCACTTCCACCTGGAGCATAATCAGTTTCCCCTCTGGTATTATAAAACCAGTTGTAGAAAATCAGTTTCTCTGGCTTTAGCTGGCAAGAATCTTCTGAGTGATGGTTACCCTCTCATAGACTCTCAACCTACTGCCAAAGAAATATCCATCTGTAGTGATTAATCCACTGGTAGTGAAGAAGATTTCTGAATGCTGAAAACTTCATTGGGCTTATATGAAAGAAAGCACTTTCTACCATAATAGAATCAAATTGTATTTTCTAGAAGTTATGGAAAATTACTTTTTTTATTAAATGAAAATGATTACCCCAAAACCAACAATGTTCTTTGGGATGTAATTATCCTTGGCTTCATTGACTATGAGAGGCTACATTAGCCAGTACTCTAATGGCACTCTGCTATGGAAGGTTCTAGAAAATAAAAACATGATTCACTCTCCACCCTCACCCCCCAAACCAACTTCCTCTTCTCAAGCAGCTTAACCGTTACCAGTTGGAGTGGGTAGTGGTGGGGAGATGCACCTATGTGCTATGCTACATACTCTGTATGCATCAGGGAACAGTAATTAAGTGGTTCAACAAGGATGTTAGTCACAGTGGGTGGGATCCTCCCTGTCATCCTGCAGAAGCAGAGCCAGAGAAGCTGATGATAGCTAAAGAAAGGGAGGGTCACACACACAGAACCTCTCCCTTTTCCCAGCAACAGTCACTTAATAAGCAGCATTTAGCATGTATACAAGGTCAGAAAGGAGGAGAGAAATAGAGGGAAAAATCTTTCACATAAATATGTCCAGAAAGGTCCTCTTATAGGGAAAAACATCTATGGCCTCATACAGAGTTGAAACTAAAAAAAAATAATTCTTTTCTTTGATAAAAACTGGAAAATTATGTTCTCTCCCCAGGGGAACAAATATCTACTTGTATTATTACCTGAAACTTCACCACTGGTGACTCATTCTTTTGTATATTGTAGGCAGCCTTAAATGCTGGCATTTAAGAAGCCTATTATCAAAATGTAGATAGTTATGAGGTTAGCTAGTGATTTTTACCGGAATCAGAATTCATGAGATAATGTTTAAATGCAGACTCCTTGCACACACACACATACTCCATACTCCTAGATGCTGAAAGGACTATGACCTTTAGTCAATAGGTGGTTTCCTAGTTCTCTAGTATGTTAGTCAGCTCAGGCTGCTATAACAAATTGTCATAGATGGAGTGACTTAAAAACACGTTTATTTCTCATAGTTCTGAAGGTTAGAAGTCCAAGATCAAGGTGCCAGCAGGTCCAGTTTTCAATAAGAAATCTTCCACTAATACGGTCACCTTTATGCTGTGACCGCTAATAGTCTTTCTTGGTACGTATACACACACACACACACACACACACACACACACACACAGAAAGAACAAGATTTCTGTCTTACTTTTCATAAGGACTCTCTACTTATACCTTACCTAATATCTTCCTCGGGTAGGGATACGCATGGAGCCTAGATTCATTCTATAAGGTTGGTACATCATGGCCACCTTTTCCCTATCTCAATACATACAGAAAAAATCAAATTGAAATTAACATCAAGGATCCTACAAATGGTAAAGAAGTTACTATCTGATGATGAAGGCAGAGTATGGAGACTAAAGAAAGCAGAGATTATTTAAAGTTCTCTAAGTGTTTAGCAGCTTGAATGACTGAGTTACTTTTATTTTTCAAGGCTCAACTAGCCAAGCCATTTTCTCTCCTCTGTGGGGATATCTCCATGAGTAATCCAACAGGCTGCCTTTCACACTTCCCACCCTACTCAGGAGGCCAATATCCCATTCTTGGACAACATACAACACATAACAAGGAAAGTGCATAAGCCACTTACCTCCCCAGACCAATTTTTTGCTGCTGGTCCTAGTGGAAACCAGCATGTGATAACAGACACAACTTCCAGTCACTGTCAGCTATCTGCAGTTCCTTTTTTTCTTCTTCTTCTGACTTCACAAACAATGACTTTGACACTACCTAAATATTTTGCACCAAGATTAACTTTGGCTAAAAGGAAATTGTCCATTCTCCACCATTATGATTAAAATGTTTTAATTTATGAAAAAGAATTTTACTTTTTCTGATACAGATTACTTAAAACATCATTTACCATGCCTGCTTTTAATTCTGTGTAGTTAAAGTTTATAGCAAAATTGATGAAAATTGAAGAAATAGAGAAGGAACTTGTTGATAAAGGGAGGAAATGACCAAGTTGTTGAAAGCTGAAGCCCTAAAGTAACTTAGTTCTGCCTTCAATTCTTTTTCTCATTTCTGTAACCTTCCCTTTCAGAAAAAAAGAACAATAGAAACAACAAAACCAACAAACTATGGAGCTCAGTTTCCTAATTCTCTTAAGAACTTCTGTGTTCTCTGGTCCACCTTTGCCATACAGAATTTTTTTTTAATTTAATATTTATTTAGGTAACTTTGCTTTATAAAATAATATAAACTCATATGTGCAAGTTTCCCACTCCTCAACTCTATGTCAGTACACCCTGCCCACCACCAAATTATCAAGAGTTTTTCAACACTGTACATTGAACCCTGCTGCCACTTACCCCCCACTCTTCTGCCCCATTCCCTACTGGGTAACCTCAGTTCTACAGTCTATGTCCAAGGGTTGGTTTTGTTTGGTCTATTCCTTCCCTTTGTCTCATCACGTTCCAACTATGAGATCATCCAGTATCAACGTTTCTTCTTTTGACTTATTTCACTTACCACAATCTCTTCTAGTTCCATCCATGTTGATTCAATGACAGGATTTCATCTTTTTAAAATTATTTTATTGAGGAACATTGCATTATAACGTAAGTAGATTTAAGGCATACATCACAGCAGATCAGCATCTGTATATAATAGACGGATTTCATCTTTTCTAAGGGCTGTATAGTATTCTATTGCCACACAAATTTTTAATAGAACATTCAAGCAAACATAGAAATCTAGTATTTCAAGCAAGTAGCTATGTGCTTCTACTGTCACTTCTCCTAAACAAGAAGAGTTTTTCTTTTTTTGTCTAAATAGCAGGAACCAACCCTTCCAGCTTTCTTTTCTGTAGCTAATGTCTAAAGGCGGCCTTTCAAACAAGTAGAGGAAACGATGGATTATCCAGTAATTATATTGAGGAACCATATAGCCACATAAGAAAAAGAAAGAACAAAGCCCATACAAAGCAAAGATTTAAAACAGTAAAGTACTAGAGGGAGAAATTAGTTAAATTTTTAAATTTCTTTTTTTATAGTCTTTGGTATGAGTAAGGGCAACAACAGAAGCCAAGAAGTCACAAAAGATCCAATTGTATAAAACTGATAGCTATATAATTTGCTTTAGTAGATTGGAAAAAACACCAGAAATAAAGCCAAAAGACAAATAATAAAGTCAGAAAAATGTTTTTGCAACTCTTATCATAAAAGGATAATTTCCTTCGGATAAAAAGAACTCCTAAAATTTAATAAGAAAAATACAAAAAAATCCAGTAGAAAATGGAAAAGAAGTATAAGCAGTTTACAAAAAATAATTTACAAATGACTCATAGATTTAGAAAAAGGTACTCAAATTCACTCATAATAAAAGGAAATAAAATTGAAGTTAACATGATACCCTGTTTTTCCCCTATCAGATTGACTGAGAACAAACTGTTTTATAACACACTTTGTGGGCAGGGCTGTGAGGAAACAAACAGACTCATGGCTAATGTATGTGTAAACTGGTACAATCTTAACAGAAAACAATCAAAAAATGTCTTTCAACTTCCGAACATACATAACTTTTGATTAGTAACTCTACTTGTAGGAATTGTTCCTACAGATATAGTCATTTGTTTAGTCATTCACAACAACTATTTATGTATAACTGGATTGCCATGCAGCTGTAAAGAGAAAAAGGAAGTTCTGTATAATTTGTATGAAAACATCCCCAAGATGTTGTGTTAGATGAAGAAGAGCAGGGTCAGGAAAGTGTGCGTATGCGTGTGTGTGTGTATGTGTTTAAGATTATTCTAAGAATTCATATATTTAATTAAGGGTCTCAGAAAGTATATAGAAACAATTAACTTTGGTTTTCTCTAAGAAAGGAAACTGGATGGCTGAAGGACCTAAATGAAAGGAAGACTTTTTACGGGCTATTCTTTTGTACCTTCTAAATTTTGAGTCATATAAATGAGCTACCTTATCAAAAATAGAATAACATATAATAAAGAATAAATAAAGGAGCAATATTCCATGAGCTTGAAGAAACTTTAAAAATGCTGCATAGGATGGTGACTTTTTTTTTAAGAGAGAAGGAAGAAGCATTTAATTTTATTTTTATTTAGTTGTTCATGTTGGTTGTTTCCCCCAGAACCTGGGACTTGAACTCAGGTATATGTCCGCTTAGGCTCTTTCAGAGGGGATTGACCTAACCACTACACCACTAGGGCCTATCAGGATGGTATATTTTTGTTATGCAAATTTCACTTCAATTTTTTAAAAAATGAAGGGATCCGGACAAAGACCAAGCCTATACTTCCTCCAGCATGCTTCTACTTGTCAATTCTGTGGCATAAATATTTCCATCACTGAATACAAAATTGGGACCAGACACACAGTTTGCTCTTGTGTGCCAGTCCAGTACATCATTAGCATCTATGTAATTATGAAAACTTAGAATCATTCTTGGTTCCTAGATCTTTCCTGTTCCCTCTCCTTACTACCCACTCTATCCTCAATAATCTTTCCATTCTTCCTTCATAGGCGAAGCTTCTTTGTTTAGGGTTGGAGTCTATACCCAGAGAGTAGCTCCTAATTGTCTAATCCAACACACAAGTTGCTACCCACTGCATGTAGAGATATTTATCCTTTGGGACAGCTAGGCAGACTCTGGACAATCTGGAGCCTCAGGGAGTTTGTTTTGAGCCATTCCAGTTTGTTAGTATACAAGCATTATTTGTCAGAACAGTTGGGAGGATCCGGCCTTAAGCAATTATAATTGTCTTTTTCCCTCACAATTGCCAGACTCAGACCTTAAGACTAGTGCATGGCATACCGCTGTCATAAGATAAGCGCAAATACGAACTGATGACCCCTTTTAGGCCAATAAGATATGAGAAGAAGTTTGCTGAAGGTATACGTTTCCCATTGTTTGGAGACAGTGGCAGGAAGAGATAGTCTCTCTCTTCCTTATGCAGATAGAAAGCCATAGTTACCTTGTCCAGCAGCCTAAGCATGAATCCATCAAAGGAGAGGAGGCCAGAGTCAAAACACCCCACCCTATTTCTACTTTTCTTGGGCTATAACCCAATAAATGTATTGCTTAAGACACTTGGACTTGGATTTTCTGTTTCTTTCATTGATTGCATCATAAAGAACATGTTTTAAACCCTCTGGCTCATTGTGTGTGTCAATATGACTAAGCTGTACTACCAATTATTCAAACTAATCTAGGTGTTGCTGTAAAAGTATTTTGTAGATGTGATTAACATCTTCTACAGTGACTTTAAGTAAAGGAGATTATTTTCCATAATATGGATGGGTTTCATCTCATCAGTTGAAAGGTAAAGAAAGAGCAAAACTAAAGTTTCTCTGAAGAAGAAATTCCGTCTGTGAACAATAGCATCAACTCTTGCCCAAGAGTTTCCAGCTGTCCTTCCTGAGGTCTTCCCCGACAGATTTTGGACTTGCCGAGCCAGCTCCACAAATACATAAGCCAACTTCTTTTTATAAGTACTTCTCTCTCAGTGTGTCACTCTCTGTCTCACTCATATATATGAGTGTGTATATATACAGAATCTGTTCTCTTCTCTGGCAGAAACTTGAATGATACATGTTTTTCTTTTATAATACTTATCACAATTCAGAAATACATATTTTGCATTTATTTATATATTTATTAATCTTCCTAGTTAGAGTATAAGTTTTATGCATACATGTGAGTAATTCTTAAAGCAGAAAAGTTGTTTAAAGGTTATGCACATTTGGAAAATGAAAAACATCCTCTAGATTACAGACTTTATGTCTTTATATTACTGAGAGTTCTCAGCACATGGTAGGTGCTCAATCAATAAGAATAGGTGAAATGCTAATGAATTAAGGTTTGATTTGAACATATGCTAGATTGGGGAATTCTTTAAACCACATTTCTAAGGTTCTGTTTCTTCTGCAGGTGACTTGAAAACGTGAAACTATTTACCCATCTAGCCCTTAGCAGCAGGAGAAGCAGATTTCTAAGTTTGGGACCAGATTGAATTTGAACATTCTCTGTAATATCCATGCCTTGTGACCTTGGATAGGTGCCTTAGTTTCTTCGATTGACACTCAGTTTCCATGCCTGGAAACTGAAGGTGATAACCTTCCATACTAGTGTGAGATTAATATAGAAAGAACCAGGCCTATTGTGCAGTCTGGAGTTAAGAGTTACAATAAGGTCCTCTCCACAAACAGAAGCAACAATACTATAAAAGGTCAAGCTGTAAACTGAGCACATAAAGCATCTGAGGAGAGATATGAGGTGAATATGAAGTGACAGCAAGTCACCAACCTGGCTGCTGTTGGTAAAACACCTGAAGGATGTTAGGACGACACAAGGGGATTAGTCACAGATAAAGCCTAGAAAAAGTATAGTCAGAGAGAAAGTGGAGCTATGACACTGGTCCTGTTTAATCAGGCCCTGAAATCCAGCCTAAAAGGTAATTCCAACCGTAAAAATATATCCATGTGGTTATATAAACTTATTAACATTCAACTTTTGAATCACATAAATGGCTTTTTGTTTGGATATTGTGCTGACCAAAATCTTTCTGATAGCTTCGATTCCTGGGTCTGTCTACCAGGAATATTTTCTGCTTAGACCCACCTGGTCAGTTGGTTTTCTCAAAACTAGAGTCCTTCTCAAACACCTGTGGTTCTTTTCTATTCTAGGGTGAGGAAGGACAATCTGAATCATGTATGAGAGGAAACCACAATGACCTTTGTGTCTCATTCACAGCTATAAATAAGGAGAGAAAAAAAAATTAGCATGAGAAAAAGTTGCCCAAAAGCTGGAAAATTGTTAAAGCATCCAAATTTCTGTGGGGCTGGAATGCTTGTGAGTGACAATTTTTCTATTATTTTATTGGACTGAGGAGACAGATTGGAGCTTAAAGCTGCCAAAGTGGCTGGGACTTGGGTGGTAAACTCCTAGAGAAAGGGAATTGCAGAGAATTGAATCCCAAAAACTATATGCAATCTTGTCTTGAAATGTTTACCAACTCCTGACTGAGCTAGCACGGTGGAGGCTGTAAGGAAATTAACAGAAAGCAGTAACTGAGAGGTTGAAATGCTGGGCAAAGATTTTGAAGAGTACTAGGCCCACAAAAGTGGAACAGAATACTTAAACTTCTGATTGAGAGCCTAAATAGATCACAGAATAACTGAAACCAAAATCAAAGTGGACCAAACCTAACAAAGCCTAAAACTAAACCCTGACGGGATTAAGGTGATTCACCTGCAGAGTCTGCCTACTTTGAGGAAGGAACATACAATCATTCACAGACTCCAAAAGCTAATTCCCAACAAGTTAAAACAGGCAGGAAAAAATAAAAAAGAAGAATTAAATGTATTTGACTTTCTCCTAAAAAGGATAAGAAAGGAGGAATAAAGGGGAAAAGAATAGAAATAGTAACCACAGTCTATTTAATTATTACAACAGTTACATAAAATGTTAATACATTATTATTCCAATTAAAAGGCCAAAATTCCTTTTGGATAAAAAAATCAAAATCCATTGCTGTTTATTAAAAAGTCAACTTCAATATAAGGACATAAAATTTTAAAGAAAAAAAAGAAGGGGAAAATAATCAAACACTAACCAAAAGAAAGCTTGTATATTTACATTAATATCAGATGACATAGACCTTATGGGAAACAATATTTCTAGAGATAAAAAGGAACATTGCATAATGATTAAATGATCAGTTAACAGTATGCTAAATAGTTCTAAATTTGTATGCATCTAATAATTTATAATGTATAATTTGTTAAAAATGTAGTATAGTTTTAATATATATTAAGCAAAGTTGACAGAACTAAAGGAAAAAATGGATAAATACACATTAATTATTGGAGATTTTAACACCTTTTTCAATAGCTGATAGAATAAGCAGACAAAAGAAATCAGAAAAAAGATTTGCTCATAATAAAAAAATTTATAGCTACGTGTGTGTGATGAATATTGGTTAGATTTAGTGTATCATTTTGCAATATATAAAAATATTAAATCATTCTCTTGTATACCTGAACTAATATATGTTATATGTCAATTACATCTCAATTTGAAAATTTTTTGTTTTTTGACAAAAAATAACACAACCAAGTAGGTATAATTGACATATATAGAACATGACACTTAAGAACCCCAACAAATGTTATTTTCAAGAGCACATAAACACTTTTGAAAATGGACCATTACTAGCCCATAAAGCAAAAATTTAAAAATTCTAAAGAATTGAAATCACACAAAATATGTCTTCTGGCTGTCATGAAATCAATCTAAAAATCAGTAGCAGGAAAATAACAGAAAATCCCTAAGTGTTTGGAAATTAAGCAATACCTTTTAAAAATAGTAGGTATAAGAAAAAATGCACTGGAATTAGAAAATATCTAAAACTTAATGATGAAAATTTGACATATCAAAATATCTGAGATGCAAGTTAAGTCTTAAGGGCTTATAGGAATAGCCATTGCTGTAAATGTATTATTTAAGGAGAAAGATTGAAAATTCACATGATCTAATCCTCTGTCTTAAAAGGTTAGAAAAAGAATAGCCAACTAAAGCCAAAGGCATCTGAAGGAGAGCAATAATAAAGATATGAGTAGAAATCTTTGATACAGAAAACAAATATGCAACAAAGTCTAAAATTCTATAGGGACTTGAGGTGCTCACATTTGTTTCTCAGTAACTGTTTTAGTTCTTCTCTCTCAACTTATTTACTTTTTATTTTCTTATCTTATTGCACTAGTTAGGACTTCTAGTATGCTGTAAATAGGAGTGGTGAGAGAGGACGACTTTGTACTTTTTTTTTCAGTCTTCAGGGGAGAGTAAACTATTTCTAACAATTAGGTAGGACATAAGATGTAGGCTTTTTGTAGATGTTATTTACCAAGTTGAGAGTTCCTCTCTGTTGAGAGTTCCTAGTTTGCAGAGAGTCATCATTGTGAACAGATTTGTCAAGTGTGTTTTTCTGTAGCAAATGATATGACCATATGATTTTTCTTCTTTATTCTGCTGATGTGGAAGATTACCTGACTGATTTTCAAGTGCTGAACCAACCTTGCATATCTGAAATAAATTCAACTTGGTTGTGGTGTACAATTCTTTACAGATAGCCAACAGGCACAAGAAAAGTTGTTCTTTCTCTTGTTACTAAGGGAATGCAAATCAAAACAACAATGAAATATCACCTCACACCTGTGAGAATGGCTGATATCCAAAAGACTGGAAACAACAAATGTTGGTAAGGATGCAGAGAAAGGAAATCCTTTACAGAGCTGGCAGATGTGTAAATTGGTGCAGCCATTATAGAAAACAGTATGGAGATTCTTCGAAAAATTCACAATGGAAATTTCATATGATCCCACCATCCCCCTTGTGGGTATTTACCTGAAAAACAGAAAAACACTGATTTGCACAGATATATCTACCACCATGTTTATTGCTGCACTATTTATAATTGCCAAGTATTGGAAACTACCAAAGTGTCCATTGATAGATAAATGGCTAAAGAAGATATAGTATACATACAAAATGAAATACTACCTAGCCCTAAAAAAGAGGAAATCCTGACATTTCAAAAACATGGGTAGAGCTAGAGGGGATTATACTAAGTGGAATAAATTATAAGAAGAAAGACAAATACTGGATTATCTCGCTCACATGTGGATTATAAAGAAACAATGCTAACAAACAGGCAAAACAAAAAGCCAACCCTTGAACACTGACAATAGAGCTAAGGTTACTGATAGGGAAGGAAGTGGGGGTGGGAGGAGAAAGCAGGAGACAATGGACAGCTGCAGAATACTATTGGTAATTTAGTGGTGGACATGGTGTGTTATGTATGTCTGATGAACAGAGCACCTGCACATCTAAACTTATATTATTTTGTAAATCAAAGTTACCCTAATTAAAAAGAAACATAAATTTTAAAAATAGCCACCTTGAGGTAGGGGTGGTGACAGCTGCACAATATTGTGAATCTATTTAACACAACTGAATTGCATTTAAATATAATTAATTTGGTAAAGTTTATGTTATGTGTATTTTATCACAATAAAAGTTATGTAATTTTTAAATTCCTTAAAGTCACAAATTATACCCTGGAGTATAAGGAGTAGCTATGATTAAAATTTAATTGGGAAGGTTATATACATAGTTATGAATATTAAATTAATGATGGAAGATAGAATACTTGCCAACAAAACCCCAAAACCCCACTCTGGAAACAGAAATGAAGTAGAATTTGAGAAATGGTTGTAAGTCTTTTTTTCTTCTAAGCAAAGTTTACTTTTTCTTTACTTTTCTCCCACTAGATGGCTGAGGATGGGGGGTGATGGATATAGGAAACACTACCAATGAAAAAACTCAGAACTTTATACTGAGGAAAAAGGTAAATTCACCATATTAAAATTCTATTAGTTTAATTCCTATAATTCAAAGGCACATTATTCTAGTCAAGGTTGATGAAGCATACTATTGTAATATGTATAAAGAGACTGCTATCAAGTTAGTGGTGTAGACAAAACTGTTATGGAGGTAGAAATGGAAGAAGAAATGATTTTAATTTTCTTAAAAAAAAAAACAAACAAACACTATTTAAGTGTGCTAATGATATGGTAAGGCCTCATTAAGTTGAACTTCACCAGTTTGGCATTTATGCCAAATTCAGTGCCAGTACTAAATTATGCTTCTGATAAATATAATATTTCCTCAGTATAAAAGAAGTATTTTAAAAGATTTCTTTCCCTCACTTCTCAAAACACCATTAAATACGAATTAGTATGCACCTTTTTTTTTTTTGGCTAGAAATAATTATTAGTCCCTCCACCCATGTACAGATTACTTTTCAGAAACGTGAAGATATTATCCACGTCCTCATCAACTACGGTTTGTAGAAAATAAACTCAGTTCATAGTCTGTCAATAATACGATATAGTTCTATCATTTTTAAAACAATAGTTATTTAATTTTCCATGTTAGTTTCAAGAATAGCTTCAAGTTTTATGTTTTGGGTCAAATCAAGACAATCTTTGCTTACAGGTAACAATTTCCTGAGAGAGCCTCTCCCCTAAACCCCTAAAAAAATTCTGCATCCTAAGTATAAACTCTTCTTAGCATTCAGCAAATTTTATATTGGAAAAGAAAAAGAATAATCAAAATAGGTTCTTACTCTGTTGCACAGTAATAAATCTAGCTGAGCTTCTATGCCTTACTTTGCAATGATGTCTACATAAAATAAATCGTATCATATGAACTTAGTATGCTCTTATTTTCAGAAATACTCTATTTAAGATACCATCAATTGTCATTTACCTTTAAAACAATGATTTTTAATATACAAATGTTTAAAGATACATTCTAATTTTGGAAATAGTTAAGTTGAAAAATGCCCATCCTAGAAATAAAGAGATTCTGTAGCCCATTAATCCTTCTTGAGTTTCAGACTCTTATAATTCAACTGCTTACTAGACATACATCCACTTTTATTTCAATACTCCTGAAATTGAACCCTTTATCGCATCAATTCTTCACTCAAATCTACTTCCATTTCTATTATCCACTTCTGTTTTCATTATCAAAACTTTGCTTAAGTTAGAAATCGCGACTCCTTCTTTCCTCTCATCCTCCACATCTAATCAATCACCAAGTCCTGTTTACTGTACTTCCTTCCTAGGTGTGTTTTGACCTCCATTCACTTCCTTACACCCCCATCCTTGCTCACACTGCCAGCCTCTCTCCTGTAAGACTGCAACAACTTCCCCACTGATCACCTTCACACTGCATCTGCAGCAGTTTCTTAAAAACTCTGTTTCTCCAAATCTTTCCAACAGTTGCCAAGGCCCTTAGAATAAGATACCAAATCCTTATTATGGCATCCAAGATCCTTTGTGATGGGAACCGATGGCTTTATTCTCCAGTATTACCTCACTCCCACTTCTTTGCTGGCTTTAGATATTCCAGTTGCATTGACTTCTTTTTTGTTCCTCAGGCATTCACAAAGGCTACTTCCCATTATTGCTTTGCCTCTTTTCCCCTTCAGCCTCAGCATGCATATTCTTTAAACTTCAGCTCAACTGTCCCTTCCTTGAAGAGGCCTTCTCTGGCCCCAGATTAGACTAAGTCCTCTCTCTAACTTCCCTCTCTCTAACACATCATACTTATAATCATTTGTCCAAGTCTATCTTCCCTATTGTTAGAGCACAAGCTATATTCCTGCACCAAGTTTAATGCCTGGTACACAGTAAGAGCTCCTTAAAATTTTGATAAATGTATTATGGAATAATGTCATTACAGAATAAATATTATTAAAGAACAAACATTCACATTATGCAGTTTAAGAGCATGGACTCTGGAATCAATCTTCTGGGTTCATATCCCAGGTTCCCCACTTAATAACAAGGGGAAGAATTACTAAATAATTTTTGTCTCATTTCTCACTTCATAAATGGGTACAGTAATGCAATTAACTTTGGGCAGTTATGAAGACTGAATAAATCAGCATTTGTAAAGCACTTAGGTTGTTGTCTGGCATATAATAAGTATTCAACAAATACTGACAATCATTATTATTTAATTTATTGCCCCAACAATCCTAGAAGGAATTATAGTCAGTAAATTGATAGTCTAAAACTTGAGAATAAGGTAAAGAAATAGCTACTATCTTAAAATGAAGATACTGAAACAACTTTTTAAAAAGGTTTAAGTTTAGTTCTCAACTGGAGTAATCCTTCCATTAGCAAGATCTAAGATCTAAGCTGAATATGTAAGATTATAAACTGCTGTAGATAAAGTTTTGAGAGCCATCCAAATGAATCTGAGGTATCAGGATGCATCTTCAGGCCCAGACTCCATGATTAAATGAGATAATGCACATTAAGAGCACTTAGAAAATCATAAATCATGTAAACGTTTGTTGTCATGATTACTGTTAGAGTAATTCTATTACTGAATCAATGGTATTGTAATCTGACTGTCTGAAGCAACACAATTACTTATTATCACAGGACTTATTAGAAGGACCCTGAAAACTGGGAAGAAAGAAACTGGCAATGCCTATCTAGCACAATCCAATCAAGAGGGATGTTTATGTGAGAGAAGTAAAATTTAGGGGACAAAGCTTCTTCTGAAACCATGCATATAAAATGCTTGGTTCTAATTGTGCTAATCAAGCAAGAACTTTTCTTTTGATCACTTTTGCAGGTAATAGAAAAAGTAATAACTTGGAAACAGATCAGTATAGTAAAAGTGAATAAATGAGTATTCATTGATTCAGTCACCAAATACTTGAGTCCCTAATATAAAGTAGGCAGCACAGAGAGGTAGGTTAGGTAAGTCAGTGGTAAGTAGTTTTTACCTCTGGTTATAGTCCAGAGGGGAGACAAGCAAGTAATTACACAAACAAAAACATAAATGTGTCTTGTGCTAAGTAGTACATTAGATGAGGAAAGGCTTTTCTGAGACTTTAAGTAGAGTTAGGAGTTAACCAGACAATGTAATGGAGAGACAGTTGCCAGGTAAAAGGTGGTAAAAATTGAGTGGGTTTGAGCATTTGAAAAATCTGTACAGAATGGAGGGGATCAAGGTAGAGAAGGGTCACAAATTCACCTGGAAAGGTAGATAGGATCAGATCACAAAGGGCCTTAGGCATTACATGAAGTCGATTTGAGTACAGAGCATAAAGGTAAGATTAGACATCATCAAATTTATGCTTTAAAAGAGCCTTCTTGTAACTATGTAAAGAATGAAGCGGGGAGGAAATGAGATCAGGTAGGAGAATTTTACAACAGTCCAGTCCAGAAATAGTGGTAACTTGTCAAGAGTGGTGGCAGTAGACAAAAGGGGACAGATTTGTATTTTAGGAGATAGTTATTACTAGAGTGTGGTGATAGATTAGATGTAGGGGAGGAACATAAACGAGCAGCTCCGAGATTCTGGATGGAGGAACTGAGTTGAAGAGGTATCATCGTTCACTAAAATGAGCAAA
This sequence comes from Solenodon paradoxus, assembly GCA_004363575.1. Lineage (NCBI taxonomy): Eukaryota > Metazoa > Chordata > Mammalia > Eulipotyphla > Solenodontidae > Solenodon > Solenodon paradoxus. The sequence goes on along the minus strand of RJWH01000483.1, from coordinate 321,255 downwards.
AATGAAGGAAGAGTATATTAGATGTAGCTCTGTGTAGGAATGTAGATGTTATGGAGTAAGTAAGAGTTCAGTGAATAGAGTAGTCTTGAGAAGCATGTGAGTTCCCTCAGGGGGAATGTCCAGGCCACTTAGATATATGCCAGTGAAGTTTTAGTAGAGGTCTGAACTGACCTGGAATCTAGGGGTTGTTGTGCATGAAAAGGATTTGAAGACTTGGGATTAGAGAAATGACCCAGGAAAAAATACAGGAAAGAAGTAAGGAGAATCTAGTCTTTTGTGAGCTATTGTCTCATGTGTCAGATTCCTAAAATCTATCAATTCCTGATGGGTTAATAAGATTGGGTTTCTAAACAAGAAAAATGATAATAATTTTTTATCTAATGTGACTTCAGTAAGCTAGCTAGTCAAAACAAAATGCAGACTACCCCTTAATGAGAACTCTATTCTAAAATAAAAGATATTATTGTCCCTAGTTTCCAATTTTACAGAGGAAAACGGACTACGAAAGTTTAAGTCATTTGTTGAAATTGCAAAATCAGTGAAATTTGGACAAGTAATTGCAGTCAAGAACTTTTTTCACCCTTCAAGAACACAGCCCAACAGTCAACACTAGCTTGTGAAGAAATACAGAAGTTCATGATCCTAGTGGGAAGACCATAAAAAAAAAAAAAAAAGAAGAAAAAGAAGCCTATTGGGCAAGATTAAATTATAAACCTGCTGGAAGAAGAGATCATCATAAACTCAGAAAGTTAATGAAGGTTTTATGAGTGTTTATGAGGGATAGGAAGAATTAGAGTAAATGAAAAGGAGAGGGAAAAAAGTCTTGAATTTAAGGACATAATGAACCAAAACACAGAGTACACTTAGGTACAGAAAAGAGATGATAGCAAGTGGGTTTCATTTCACACATCAATTCTAATAGTTGGTGGTGTCTCAGTGTAGAGAGGATTAACAAGACCTGTCAAGGGCAAGAAAGTGGGGACAGTGTTTGATTACCTTTCCCAGACTTTCTGTGTGGGTGACTAAGAAAAACATTTGGATAGCTGATGTAAATTCTGTCTGGAAAGTCAGACTAAAAATGCTGAATTTAGTTTAATGGTCTACAAGGAGTCTTTATAGATTATTGAGGAGGGAGAAAGTACCATGAACTCTTCAGGAAAATTAACATATTGGTGGTGGAGGCATACTACCTAAGATAAAGAGGGAAAGGACTAAATGGAATCCTAGGAAAATTGGGAAGCCATTAGCTTGATGTAAATCGGTGGCTTTTCAAACTTTCCTTAGGAAGGAATCCTTTCTAAAAGTGAAATCATGCAAAATCCCCATGTATAAAGTAGAAAGAAAGTGGTCTTTTTATTAGTGAAATTACTTTTTTTAACTTTAAACCTATAACATATACGTAACAGTGAAGTCAACCAAAAGATAAAAGATTAAATAAACAAAAGTTTTCACTCTGGTTAAAATATTTGCATCTTGCTTAGCACCTAAACATTAAAATTATTTCTGAATCTTATTTTGGTTTTACAGTAGCAAGAAAATCCTGATACGCATTGATTCACATAGATAAGTACTTGTATATGGTAGTTTTTATTTTTCTGCTTTGTATTTTATAATTTCCCTGAAATCACAGGGTACTCTTTAGTTAAACCAATCCAGAAGGTAAGGCAGGATTTTTTTTCCTTAAAAAAAATGTGAATAGCAAGAAGTTTCCAAAGTTAAACAAGTGTGTAGTCATCTGAAGTGTATGACTGTCATTATAGGCCATGGTACAGGCTATTCGTTCACTACTGAATAATCATTGTAGTGTGAGAGAGGAAGTGAGTAAAAGCTCTGGAGTTGAACTTCATTAGCAAGCATAGTGAGTTTGTGTCACAGTAGTGGTTCTGTTTGCTGGTTTATCTGAGCAGATGTGCACAGTGCAAAAGTGAAAAATATTCCTGTAGAGTTTCAGGTTTTCCAATAGTGAAAAAATTAAGTTTTGTTTGAACTTGCTGTCCCTACAGCCCCTTATTCTACTTGGATTGCCCCCAAGAAAAGAAACTAAAGAATGGGGTGAGAGGAGGTGTGCTCAGTCTGAGATATTTTTCTAGCTATAGAAGAGTCTCTGTAATTTATTTAGTATAAAGTTTGGATTAACACAGATCATTTCTAAATTAAGGGAGCAAATTCCATTTTGTAATATTAATATATTCCATATTATAGTGCTTGAAGAAACTTTGTATTTAACAGGGAATTTAATAATTCCCTTCTTGGAAATAAGGAAGACCTGAGGGTCATTTATATTCCAGAAATTTCAGAATGATAGTGAGACTATGGGGAATAAGATATCATTTATACTTAATCATGTTTACAGCCTATCTTTTGATATTGTCAGAGGTTTACTTGTTCATTTTCATGTCTTGGACATGAAAAGACTATTTGGAGTAGAAAAAGTTTTTATGCTTACTGGGATATGTAACTCATTCCATTTTTTAAAGTTACAAAATTAAAAATCTAGTTCCACCTGAGTTTAAATTAGTAAAGTTGTTAGGTAAATTAAGTACTTTTCTTTGACTGATATTTGGTTAGTGTTAGAGAAACTAAGTTAAACAATCAGTAATATTAAACACTTAGATAATTAAATCCCCTTAAACATTTTAAAATGCATTTATAAATTTGAGCTTGTCAATTTTTATTTTTAATTTTTCAAATGCCTGCAGAGCAAAGTTATAACCTAATGATTAAAACCTTGTCCAACTTTTTAAATAACTTACAAATCTAATGCATTACGTACATAAATATGGCAAATTAAATGATCTTAAACATTCTAATTAACTGGAAAAAATCAGAGTGCTAATACTGAAAGAAATAAGGCAATTAAGAGAGAGAAGGTGGTAGGATAGCTTCATACTGATGAGACCTTAAACATGGGTCGTTGGAAATCAGTCCTAGAGAGCTGGCACTGTGGTTCTCTGCAGTTAAAATCATAGACATTCTTCAACAAACACATGATAAACCCCACCCCAAGCAACTCAATCTCATCTTCTATGAATACTTTGAAAAGATTCCCTGACTCCTAAAGTTGCCCAAGTCTCCCCAAACTTTTTTACTCCCTCACCCCAAACCTACATCTGACATCCTCTGTCTGTTTGTCAATCAATGGCTGGAGTGCTGGGATGTTGTTTTGATAGTCATCGCCTATAAGTAATTGTGTCTCCCTTGTAAGCAATGTCTGTGGAGCAAATGCTTAGAAAGTAGAACACCAAGGCCTGGAAGATACTCACAGTGAGGGGATAGAATGAAGAGAAGCCTAAAAAAAGAAATGATAGAATTTGACATCTAATTGTCTGATATAAAATAACCAAGTCATAAATCTTAACTTTCTCACTTAGCGTGTAGGAGAAACCAAGCACTGTGTTTCTACTCCCCAAAATATAGATTACATTATGCATAATACAGTATAGTATATGGTATTATAAAATACATCTTAAACCTTAGAATGCCTTAGAACAGAAATCTAGTGCTGAAAATTTTCATTTGAATTCTGATGAGAATGTGGTGAGGGTTTCACTAATGGCTTAATATAAAGGTTCATTGCAGGGTTCCAATAGAAACGTTTTCAAAAGGGTCTCTGCTCTGAATAACAAAAAATTCAATGAATGCTTCTTTCTTTCTTTCTTTCTTTTTTTTTAAAGGAACTGAAGATTTCCCAGCATTAAGTAAGGCACTGCAGAGGTTATGGGAGGATTCAGGTGTTGTGGTGTTCCTTTCCTCCAGACTACACGATTTAGTTTGGAGATAAGACTAACTCATATATAGGAAGAAAAATTTGAGACTATATACAGTCAAATATCAGGTAGAGTGTAACACTCTACAGATGGACTAGTTGCTGGGAAAAGGAAGGTTTCTGGAGATGGTTGGGAAAGTCAGGTTGGACTTCACAGAGATGCAGACATCTGCCAAAATGTAGAATGCAGAACCCCTGAAGTCTCTGGGGACCTTGAAGGAAAGGCCCATTAGGAAATGCTGAAAATTGTAAACTTACTAAATTTTCCATAAATATATCAGAACACATGGTCTAACCACAGGAATGAATATTTTAATTGGGGCTGTCCCAGAAAATCTAGAACATATGGTTACTTTATTTACAGGCCAAGAAAATTCCAAATACAAGAGATGGCTAAACTGACCATCCTAAGGTAGACAAGACATAGTCACACAATCTAAGAAGCTGCTAAATTATTTCCCTACATTCATATAGTTTACATTCTTCATTAAGGTTTCTGCTTATCTTTTGAGAGGAAAGGTCAGTGCCTGAATAATAAAAGCTGGAGAACTTACATTCGGATTTTTCGAATTATGTTAATATTCTCTCAATTGCCTCAAATAATTTTTGTACTAGGTAGGGCATAAAGAATGAATGCAAAAATGTTTCTTCCACCTGGGGTAATAAAATAAAATCCAATTTCAAGTTTCCTTCCTACGAAGAAAAGAGAGCATCCATACCCTGTGAAGTTCCCAGGTTTGTTACCAGAGTCCTCATTCATACTGAAAACACAGTTTAAACTACCAAGATTGTTCTATGTAATCTTGCCCTTTACTTCCATGATGCTGGGCTATTTTCTCATTAATAGTTTCCTGTATGAAATAAAATACATGCCAGGTGCTTTCTTATCCAGTTTTGTAATTTAATAATCTTAGCAATAATTGGAAAATAAAACATTTGAAGGGCTTTAACAAAGTCTTGCAGGTTATAACATTTCATCTTTTAGCCCAGTCCTGAGTTCAGAAATTAATTGCCAACTCATTCTCAATATTATCAAGGAAATGTACACATTTCTCTTTTTATGGTCTATGAAGCCATTGACCAAGATGATGTGGTAATCACTGTTGAAATGCAATAAAACCACACATCAGAACAACTCTTTTCCTTTGCTCCTAAAATAAAATCTTACATACATCTTAAAATATATGCATTTCTGATAAAAGTCAAAGGGCATGCTTTTCAATGAGATTTCCTGGACATGAGAATTGCCTGATTTTATTTTTGCAATCTTCCATTATTCTTTCAGACCTCAAAAAGTTTGGGTACATTTGGAGTCAGAGCTCAACTTTCATTTGCTAGAGTTGTTTAAAAAAAAAAAAAGAGAAGAAATACCAAAACACATAACAATAGAAAATATTTTGCAGTAATTAAAATAACTGTTTTCAATCCTAAAAAGCAATGAAATTCTGAAACATGCTACCTGGATGAAATTGGAAGACATTAAGCTAAGTGAACTAAGACAGTCCCAAAATCATAAATACTGGATGATTCTCCTTATGTAATGAGGGATCAAATATAGTAAAACTCATAGATACAGGAAGTAGAATGGTGTTTGCCAGGGTTTGGGTGAGAAGGGGAATGAGGAGTTCTATCTAATGGAAAGAGAATTTCAGTTTTAGAAGATGAAAATAATTCTGGAGATGGACAGTGGTGATGGTTACATGAAAATGGAATGTATTTAATGCTTCTAGTCTTTAAACTTAAAAAATGGTTAAGGTGGTAAATTTCATGTTATGTATAGTTTACCAAAATGTTCAAAGATTTAATTATGAATAAATTTCTATATATTCTTATCACCAGTTTTCTACCTAAATTAAAACTCTGTACTAATCCTCAAGCCTAGGACCTAGGCGGATGGGTGGTTCATGACATTTGGAGAATTTAGTCAAAACCTAAGTACCAAATAATGTAGGCGGTGACAATCATGTGGCAGTTAATTTTCTGGTCTCCTTGCATAAGTAAATATATTCAATATAATTTTCTTATCAGTTTCAATATCTAACATTCCTGAGTGTTTGCCAAGCTGAGTACTAGTCTAAGGATTAAAATCCTAACAACAGCTCTATGAAGATTTATATATGAGGTAATTTGCCCTGTTTCCAACAAGTAAGTGGTAGATCTGCAGTATTAATCACATCAGTCTGGCTCCAGGGCCTGTGCTTTAAAGCAAGTGGAAAGCCAGGTTTCTGGAAAACAAAGGGCCCTAATATAAGTTCTATTATATTCATGGTTGATCAATTTGTTCAGTCTTTCACTCCTTCACTAAACAATTATTAAGCACTTACTATGTTCCAAGTAAAATGCCAAGTACTAGAGGTTAATAAAACCAACAGGACATGGTCTTGCAGTCCAACAAAGAAAGAAGTGAAAATTACTAGAAAAATCATGAAAAGGATACTATGCAGATCCTCTTGTGCTTTGTCAATGTGATTATTTACACCATTGTGTGAGATGTGCCTCCTTCAAACCTTGTTGGCACATTATCCGATATCAAACAACAACAAAAATGATATTATGGAGGCCTCAGAAAAGAAGGGCTCAGTTCTACCTGGAGTAGGGCACTTTGCCTATTTTTTCACTTTTGTATACTTAGAAATATTTTGACACTTTGATGTCACTGGCATGACATGTAAATAGTGTGGGTGACAGAGAAAAGTAAAACAAGTATTAGAAGATATTTGAGCATCAAAAAGGTAGGAAAGATAGTATTCATTACCTATAAGAAGACCAGCTAGGAAAGTTAGGTTACGAAGTAGAGAATAATAACTAAGATTAGGTGGGGAGAAATTAATAAAAAGACTACAGTACGCAATAAAAATAATCTAGCATATATTCTAAAACAGTAAAACAAACTACAAAAGAATTCAAGGACATTTATCATCAAGATCCGGCAATCTAACAGGGTGATAAAATGTACAAATAAAAACCACATTTTCCAAGTAATAACTCATACAAATTAATGTAATGTGAAATATAAGTAAGGGACCAGAAAGAGGAATTAAAAAAAATAAGATCTCAGAGGTTTGGGGCCCAAAATGGAAATCAAGAAAGAAAACGTTGGTGAAAAGGAGCAGGGACATTGCAAAATGGGCACAGTAGCAACAGAGCAATGGGCACAGTAGCAACAGAAACAAACTAGGTCCCAAAAGCGTCACACAAGAACTTTAGAGGGAGTTAGAGGGATTCTCCTATAGGTCACTATTCATAGATGACTTGGGGGAATTTGAAGTACTTTTAAGTTTATGGAAGAACACTAAAAACATACTTGCAAAGTTGTTCAAATTTTAATTTTGTTGGCCATAGAAAGAGGATCACTGTAATAGTGTGGATCCAGTTAGCCGAAGCCTGAACTTCAAATGGTTAAAAGGTCAAGCACTCAACTTATTAAAATGTAGTCGGTAAAGAGCTCAAAGTGTGGATCCAGTTAGCCGAAGCCTGAACTTCAAATGGTTAAAAGGTCAAGCACTCAACTTATTAAAATGTAGTCAGTAAAGAGCTCAAAGTTGTCCTAGAGCACCCGCTGTTGATTCTGAATTACACCCTGGGCATCTACTAGAGCTAAACTGGGTACAGTGTGGGTCAGGGGTGAGAGTGAAGTCTCAAAGTGCAGCTTTCACATATTATACTCATCACTGTCCACTAGGCACTACTTTCCCTATTCTCCAAGGGTTCATGCATGTCATCTTTTTGATCTTCCTGGAGGAGACAGGTCAGGTCCTTAACCACTAGGCATTACCACCTTTCTACTGCTTTTCAAATGGTTACGTAAAATTGTCTGCTCTTAGAGTTGGGGGCGGGGGGGGGTCAATGAGTTGTAGATAGGAATAAATATAACAAATGTTTTCTAACTGTGATCTATTCAACCTCAGAAATCTGTTTTATTCTTAATAAATTTCAAATGAATCTAAATACATTTAATTATAGCCTGCATCATGCCATGAGGGATTTGAGACCAAAGGAATACAGGTTTATAGGAAGTGGCTTATACCACATATAGTTAAGCTCTATATATGGTGCCATAAAATAGTATTCTTATGAATTTTGAAAGGTATGTAAAATGAGTCATAGAGAAGTTATAATACTGGGCAGAGTTTAATATGCTTTTCTTCTGTTTGTTTACAGCACTAGAGAACCATTCAAACCCTTCTTGGGAATCACAACATATGCTCATCTGGGAACTCAGCAGGTATCAATTCATAACCCAATCTGTTCTGTAAAGCTAATGAATGACTTTGTAATATCAGGCGTCAAAGACTAAATATTCATTTTCTGAAACTGAAGAGAAGATAAATTTAAAATATCAGTGGCATTTTATTATATGAAAATTTGTTTCATTCCTGTTAACCTGTTAAAGAAGCTACAAAATATATAAACACACTGAAAAAGACTGAAAGCAGCAAGTATTATACAGTCCCTAGAAATGATCAGTAGGGTTTGGTTTTGATAATGTTTAATCTTTGATCTTGGCTTTCTAGTCTTTCTTCCGGATGCAACTATTTGTTTAATTGCTTCAAGTTATGGGTTGAGTTGTGTCTGCCCTAAACTCATATGTTGAAGTTCTAGCTCCCAGTACATGTGACTGCTCAGAATATCACTATAGTTGGAGATAAAATCTTTAAAAGGGAACTTAAGTTAAAATGAGGTCATCATGGTAGGCCTTAATCCAATATGACGTGTCCTTATACAAGCAAACTTGGACACAAACACACAACAGTTGTAACGATGTGATGATACAGAAAGAAGAGGGCTATTTACAAGACAAGGAGAGGGATGTTGGAAGACATCCTGACTTCTACATGAATGTCTATATTTTAGTCGCCCAGTGTGCGGTACTTTGCTAAGCTAAATAGCCTTAGAAAACGAATACACTGTACCTTCCACTAAACTGCAAGCTTGTAAGGGGTCAGCATGTGTCCGAGTCTTCTCAATCCTTGAATCCTTAGTATCCTCTGGATCAAGAGTTTGGTGCACAGCAGATGCTTGAAAAATATTGCTGAATGAATAGTGACTGAAGTTGGATGTCCCGACCCATTTTACTGGAATATAGGGATGTAGCCACTCTCAAAAATGATTAAAAGGTATTTTCTCCATTTATCAAAAAAAATGTTATATGCAGGTGTTTTTTAATGATGCTCAACCATTGTAAAAAATAGAACATAAAAAAGGAAAAAACAATCACTTAAAACCCTGCCACTTAAAATTAAGTTTAATTGTAATCAATTAGATTAAATGTTAAGATACCATTTTAAAATTACTTTCCAGTCTTTCATACACATATTTTAATGTAGTCGAATACTCTATTACTTACCACATATCAAATGTTCCCACATTGTTAACATTTTTTCGTAAACATTTAAATGTCTATAAAATTTAAACTATTTAGACTATTATCACTGAAATCTTCATTAGACACTCATTTTTTCTAAAATTTTCTACGTAATTACCTCTGCAATGAGTATCTTTATATGAAAAAGCTTGTAATCCACTTTTCTGAATTCTCTAAAGGGTGACAGACACCCTAGCATTACAACTATTCATTTTGAAATTTTAGCCATTTGAATCAATTGTTAAGACTTTTTGACTCTTTTTTCTTTTTAAAGGCAAGGTACAGGAAGGAATGAAGGCAAGTAGGCAGGCAAGCAGGTTTCCATTCTTCTACTGCTTTTTTTTGGGAAAAGCCAATTTATACTCTCACACATAGTCCCTGAGATATCCTTTTGCACTTTTAAGTATTATTTTTACAAATTGTGTTAATTTAATAAGCTAAAACGGCATCTGTCATTTTAATTTTCATTCTTTGAATATCAGTGAAGTTTTCCATTTTCCTTCCCTGTTAGCCGTTTATAATTTTGTCTTTTGAATCGTTTGTGTGCTTTTTGAAGGGGCTCTTCTGAACGCTTTTTATGAAATAGCTTTTAGCCAGGCCCCTACTGCAACACATCCAAGAGTGGTCCCAGAATCCTGTTACTGGTTGTCTCACTGAAATGAAGTCTTCACTGTTCTGAATAGACAGAGAAACTTGTTCCAATTACTTACCTACTACTAACGAAATTTTGATACATCAAGTACATATGAATATATTTAATTTAGCTATCCAAGACTGAAATAGTTTTCTTGTGTAATGCAAAGAAAGTTCTAGTTTCAAAAGGAAAAAAAAAACACAAGGGATATTTTGGGAGGAAAGCACATACTCTCTATTTCCAACATAATTTTGTCATAAATGACCTATTTCTCATCTACATTTCTTAAATTCAGGACTTAGAAAAATTAAAAATATAGTTTCCAAACGACCTCTCTAAAATGCACATCTATAGAAAAACAAAATGTTGTGACCTGAATTAACTTTAAAGATCTTCTCATCCAATATTTAAATGTTCCGAAGAAGAAAACTTCAACAGAAATGTTTTTTAATGTGGCAGCTAGTAGAGTGTAGCTTAGTTTTAGAGAAAAATAAGCTTGAAGGGTGAGAATTTGCAGGAAGGTTGGTGGTACTGTACCAGTTTGGGGAGCCAGCTGAGTATTGACATAAAACCCATACAACTCTGCTGACTCCTCCTTGCTCTTTATCTCATAGTTATCTTGGAAGAGGCATCCAGTGCCTTTCCATGGGTAACCCCTGGCCCTCCCTTCCTCGTCTCCCCTCACACCTCCAGATGTCATCTGTCTCTTCCCTCTCTAGTGTAGTTATCCTTCCCTCTCCATCTGTTCCTTCAACTAAAAATACATCCAATTTTCATTTCCTTTTCCTAAAAAAAAGCTTTATTTTAGGATTTCCTAGCTAAGATTACCCTATTTGTCCCCTTTCAAATTCTCTGAAATGTACACTATGTTTTTCTTTTCCTCCAGTTTCCTTCCCACACACATATTTTAAGGTAGCTTAAAATTTGGCTTTACCCCCACTTCCTTTTAGTTTTGCCTTTTCTTAAACTTCATTTAAATGGACTAATACAGGATATATACTTTGTGTCTGGATTCCTTTATATATTTATTCTTTTTTTCAAATGTGGTAAATATATATATACATATATATATATATATATACACACACACACACACACATAACATAATATTTGCCATTCTAATAGTAGTGCCAGCTCAATGGCATTAAGTATATTCAAATTATTGCACAATCACCACCACCATCCATCTCTAGAATGTTTTCATCTTCCCAAATTAAAACTCTATAGTCATTAAACAATAATTCCCTATTTTCTCCTCCTCTCTATCCCTTGGAAACCTCTACTCTACTTTCTGTCTCTATGGATTTTCTATTCTAAGTAGCTTATATAAGTAGAATCATACAATATTTGCCCTTTTGTGGCTGATTTGTTTCACTTAGTATAATGCTTTCAAGATTCATCCATGGCATAGCATGTATTAGAAGTTCATTCATTTTAAAGGTTGAATAATACTTGATTTTATGTTTATATCATATTTTGCTTATCCATTCTGCCATTAATGGACAGTTAGATTGTTTCCACCCTTTGGCTATTGTGAACAGTGCTGGATGAACACTGATATACTATATAAAAGTTACCTGAGTCCCTGCTTTCAATTCTTTTGAGTAGTTATCTAGGAGTGAAATTGCTGGATCATATAGTAACTATGTTTAACTTATTGAGAAATCACCAAACTGGTTTCCACAGTAAATACATTACTTTATGTTCCCACCAATAATGTGTTTTTCTATATACTCAACACTTTTTTTTTTCACTTTATTAAAATAAAAGCCATCTGAATGAGCATGAAGTGTGTCTTATTGTATTTGTGGGTGAAGAGATGTTTTATTCTGTTTTTATTCCAGTTAAAAAATTTATTCAAGGAACACTACATTATAGCATTATTTAGACTTAATGTGTATTATCATTATTATAAAAAAATCAACATCTGTATATAATACATTAAATTAACCATTAATTGCCCAATCCTATCCTTTACCATTTCTTTGACCCTTTTACTAAATTTCCCACCGCCACCCGCCCCACCCCTGCTCATCTCCCCTCTGGTTACAACTAGTTTGGTCCTTTAGACTGAAAGTCTATTTTTGTTTGATCTGGGTTTTTTTGTTTTTGTTTTTGTTTTTTTGGTTTCTCTATAAACTGCATGTGAGTGAAATATGATATTTGATTTTGTACCTCTGGCTTGTTTCACTAAGCATTAATTCCCTCTAGGGAATCTTGCCATTGTTCCTAATGGTAAGATTTCAGCCTTTTTATATCTGTGTAGTATTCAATTGTATGTATATTCCACATTTTCTTTATCTACTCATCTGCTGATGGGCATTTATGTTGCTTTTAACTCTTAGCTATTGTGAATAATGCTCCAATAAAGATAAATATCTCTTTGAATTAGTGTTTTGGATAAATACTCAAAAGTGGTTCATATGGAGATTCATTCTAAATTTTTTTAGGACTCTCCATCCTACTTTCCATTATGGTTGCACAAATTTACACTCCTGCCAATAGTGCTTGAGTTTTCCTCTGAATTTTCAGCATCACTTCTTGTTTCTAGTTTTTTGGAAAATAGTCATTCTCACAGGTGTGAAATGGTATTTCTTTGCGTATTTTGCTTAGAACCCTATTTTAAACAGAAAAGAAGTTAACTGACTTTCATTCTCACAATCCACATTTTGACTCGACTCTGCTCATTTTAGTTTTGGTGTCTTGATTAAAGTGTATTTTCTACTTATTGGGTGACGTAATATCTTATTGTGTTTTTTATTTATCTGATGGTGACTGATGTAGAGCATTTCTTCATGTATCTGTAGGTTATCCATGCATCTTCTCTAAAAGGTGCTTATTCACCTCTTCTCCCCATTTTTTCAGTTGGTTGTTTGCTTTTTTGTTGTTGAGGTATATGAGTTCTTTATATACTTTGGAGATTAAACTCTTGTCTGATATGTTGTACAAATATCTTATCCCATTCAGTGTGCTGTCGTTTTAGTGGTGGTTTATTTCACTGTACAGAAACTTTTTTGTCTGTTATAGTTCCAATTGTTTAGTTTTACTAAAGTTTTTCTTGTCGTTAAGTGTCACTTCTCCGAAGACATCTTTGAGATTATGTCCAGATTTTGTTTCATTTTTCAGTCAATTTTTTGTATGGTGCTAACAAATAATCTTGCTTCGTTTTTTTTGTAGTTGGTTGTGCCAGCACCATTTGTTGAACAGACTTTCTGCATCCATTGTATGTTCTTGGCTCTTATGACATAAATTAGCTGTTGATATTAGTATGATTTTTATCTCTGAGCTTTGAATGTTATTCCACTGGTCTGCTTGTCCGTTTTTGTTCCAATACCATATTGTTTTGATGACATTCATTCTGTAGTATACTCTGAAATCAGGGAGTGTGATGTCTCTGCTGTTCTTTTTCTCCAAGGGGAGTTTTGGCTATTTGAAATCTTTTGTAGCTTCATATATACTTCAATACTGCTTGTTTGATTTTGTTAAACAATGTTCCTGAAATTTTGATGGGAATTGCATTAAATTTGTATATTGCTTTGGGTAGGCGAGGCGTTTTAACTATATTAATTCTTCTATCCAGGAATATGGAATATTATTCCATCTTTTCATGTCTTCTTCTATTTCTTATATCAATGTATTATAGTTTTCAAGGTATAGGCCTTTCACCTACCTTGCTAAGTTTATTATCAAATATTTTATACTTTTGGTAACTATTATAAGTAAGATTTCTTTCTTAATTCATTTTCTTCTAGTTCAGTGTTTGTATATTAGGAATGAAACTATTTTTTGTGTATTGATTTTATATCCTGCCACTTTACTGTAACCATTTATTATTTCTGGTATGTTTTTCATAAAGTCTTTAGGATTTTCTGAGTACAGTATCATTTCATCTGCAAATTGTAATAGTTTCATTTCTTCTTTTTTTTGATTTGGGTTCCTTTAATGTCCCTTTATTGCTTTATTACTCTGGCCAGGATTTTCAGGACTATGTTGAACAGTAGTGGTGAGAGTGGGCACCCTTGTCTTGCTCCAGATCACAGGGAAAAAAACTCAGCTTTTCACCACTGAATGTAATATCAGCTGTCAGTTTGTCATACATTGCTTTTATTATGTTGAGTTATCTCATTCTATTCTAATTTTAGCAAGTTTTTATCATGAATAGGCACTGAATCTTGTTGAATACTTTCTCTGTGGATATTTATATGATCATATAATTTTTGTTTTTCCCTTTATTAATGGGTTCTGACAAATGCATAAGGACACGTATCCACCATTACAGAATCATACCAAGAGTTTCATTGCCATAAAAAGCCTGTGTTCTGCTAATTCAGCCTTCCCTTGCTCCTAACCTATACTGCTTCCATAGTTTTGTGTTTTCCATGATGTCATTATAATTAGATTTATACAGTACATAGCCTTTTAAGATTCACTCCATTTAGTAATAAGCATTTGTTTTCTTCATATTTTTTTATGGTTTGATAGGTCATTTATTTTTAGTACTGAATAATATTCCATTTTCCAGATGTACCGCAGTTTATTTATCCATTCACCTAATGAAGGACACTTTGATTGCTTTCAAGTATCGATAATTATGAATAGTGTAAACTAATCGCCTATGTGCATGTTTTTGTGTGAACATATTTTCAACTTATTTGAGTAAAGTCAGCGAGCATGATTGCTGGATGATACAGTAGAGTTCAATTTTGCATAAAAATGCCAAATTGTCTTCCAAAATGGCCATACCATTTTGTATTCCCACCAGCAATGTATGAGAGGTCCTGTTGCTCCATATCCTTGGCAACCCTTTGATGTTGTTAATGAAAGGATCGATAAATTGGACTTCATTAAAACAAAAATTTTCTGCTCTGCAAAAGACATTGATAAGAAAATAAGCAGACAAGTCATAGATTGGGAGAAAATATTTGCAAAAGATATATATATGATAGGTATACCCTGATGGAGTAGCAGTTGGGTGCAGTTTGCATACATCAAGGTCCTGGATTCTGTCCTGGAGCCTCCAAGAACAACAGAGATGAACAACTAATAAAATTAATAAAATACCTCTTCTTCCTCTCTCTTTTTGACTGCCTGCCTCTACCTGCCTTCATTTCTTCCTGCATGTTTCTTTAAAAAAAAAAAAAAAAAAAAAATATATATATATATATATATATCTGATAAAAGACCATTATCTAAAATATATAAGGAACTCTTAAAACTCAACGTAAGAAAATAATCAATCTGATTTAAAAGGGACTATCACCAAAGAGAATATATAGATAGTAAACAAGCATAGGAAAAGACTCATAGCATCAGTCATGAAGGAACTGCAAACTAAAACAGAAGTGAGATAACACTACACACTGATTACAGTGACCAAAATGTACTGTACCCATTTTTAAGTATATAGTTCAGTGGTAATAAGTATATTCACATTGTTGTGCAATCAATCTCCAGAACTCTTTTCATCTTGTAAAACTGAAACTCTACCCATTAACAATAACTTCACATATCCTCCCCTCCATGCCCTGGCAATCAATCATCATTCTATGTTCTTACCTGATATACGTAGAACCATACTGTACTTGTCTTCTTGTGACCGGTTTATTTCACTTAGCATAATGTCCTTGAGGTTCGTTCATGTTGTAAAATGAAAGGATTCCCCATGCTTTTTAATTTTAAAATATTAATGTTTTGAGTAGGTCATATATGCTGTGCTGGTTGTTTGCCTCCCCTGCTTCCTAGCCCCGAGTCATCCATTCACTCCCTGCTAAATTTCAAAACATTGATTTCTACAGATTGCCTGACCCTTATGCTCTCTAATTTCTAGTTGGGTTTGGCTAATGGAAACACATCTGGAGTCTGGAGACCACAAGATGTTTGTTTATTACGCACACACACAGTTCCTGCTGCCTCACCACTGTTCAGGCAGTAGCAGTACTTCATTCTTCTTCCTTAGCACCAGCTCACTCTAGGTTTCCTTGAAGCTATCTCTTCTTGCACCCCTACCCACTGTCCTAATCCCTTCAGGCCTAGTGTTAGAAAGAACAACTTCCTCCTATGACTAGTCCCTGTAGGCTTCACTATCCCTTTTCTGTTCCTTTAACCTCACCCATAAAGTCTCTTCATTAAATTATTTTGAGTATGCCATCTACTCATTTAATTCCTACCTCAATCCTGAGTCAGACAAATGTAGCTATTAAAAAAAAAATGATTATAGAAGGTTAAGAAGTAAAAAATAAAATCTGTCTACATCTACAATCCTTGACTCCTTTCCATTCCATTCCATGTATAATTGCCATTCGTTTATTGGTACGTTTTGTTTAATTTGGGGCCTGGGGCAGGTAGGATTAACCTTGACTTTCCACCTTGGCTGAATTCTAATTGGTCTCAGAAATTGTGTTAAATCCTATTCCTTTGTGGCTAACTGGCTCAAAAATTCAGGCTTTAACCTAGACAGGTAACCTAAATTATTTCCCAGTCCCAGGGATTGATCTGAAAATGGGTTTATGAGCCACTGCAACGATCAAATACAAGCCAATGAGTTACAAGGGGAAGTTAGCTCAGGAATTTTCTTCTCAAGAGAACCATGCTCAGAGGCGAGTCCCAGAATTGCAAGAACCAGTTTGAGGAATCAGCAGAGGAGGCTGAGCTAGAAGAATCAGAGAAACAGTTGGGTCACTAAAGTAAGTGAACCCTAACCAAACTGGCTTCTGTATTTTAGTTATGGGATCTAATGAATGTCATGGTTTTCTGTTTATTTGCAACAAAAGTATCTTAATAAATACATGTGCATATTGTAAAACACACATATCCAAATAGGACCCTGTCATAAACATTGTACTACAAATTGTCTTTATCATGTATCTTGAACATATTTCCAGGTAAGCACATTCAGCTCAACTTCATTATTTTAAAAATCGGATAATATTTGCTGAAGGGAAACAAATTAATTTATCCTTATCCCTACTGAAGAACATGCTATTTGTGTCTCCCCTTATTAATATATACATAAGACAAATTCCTAAAAGAATTGCTTGATCAATAAATCTGATCATTTCAATGTTCATTTATACTTCTACCTTTGCCTTCCAAAAAACATACATTAATTTACACTTCTGAAAATGAGACCATACTTATTTTTTCATACTGGGTATAATGAAAAGTTAAAACCTTTACAAATTTTGTAATCAGATGAAAATTACATCTCATTAGTACATTTAAATTTTCATTATGCATCAGATTCAAGTATTTTTAAGTTTTTAATTTTTGTAAATTATGTCTTTCCTTTGCCTATGTTTCTATTAATTTCATTTTTACCATGAATTTGAAGCAATTCTTCGTATATATTTTCTAAATAACTATTAACTACAGGTATTATAAATTTTGTCCCCTTGCTTTTTTAATCATTTTAGTTTATTTGTGGAGCAAGTAATGTATTGATGATTTCTTTCATCATTTCAGGATTGTTTTATACTTGGAGGCCTTCTCTCACTTTAAGATTATTATTTGAATTCACCAGAAGTTTCTCCCAGTAATTTTATGGGTTTATTTTTACATTTAAATGTCTGATACCAATGAAAAGTTTTTGCTCTACAAATCAACAGTCATCCATTTTCTATTACAGTTAGCATACATTAATATTCTAGTTTTTAAAATAAGGCCATTAGCTAGTATAGTATAGATATATCTTTCTATGAAAATCTTGACAAAAACAATAACAGATGTAATCTGAAAAATATCAAGATGGTAAAAGAATGAAACTAGGTTTCATTGAAAGATCACCATATGTGAACCTCCCTCTGCTATGTTTAAACTCTTCTTCCATGTGTACACACTGTTCAGCACACAAGAACTGCTGACTTGTTATTAGTAGCCACATTTCCTTAGGCTTGATCAATCCACAGAAAAAAAGGAAGGAAAGAAATCAAGAGAAAGTATAACAGAGTAAGTTACAAGTAACTTGTTGAAAGCAGAATCAGCACTTACCACCAGACAGCAATAAGACTTTTTGAAATGTCTGCAGTGTCCAACAGTATAATTCATTTCTCATCTGCCACACCATAAAAATTCTTCCAAGTTTCCAGCCCTTCCAGTCCAGAGTCCTAAAGTATCTCCATTATGCACAAAATTAAGAGCATGGGCTCTAAAGCTAGGTTGTCTATTTCATCTTGGACTTTGCTACTTACTAGTTATGAGGGGTTTATTGCTTGAACATCTGTCTCTCAGTTTTCTCACCTGTAAAATGGGAATAATAATAATACTTATTTTGTGTAAATATTCTATGGACGGATTACCTGAGTTAAAACATGTAAAACACTTAGCACAGTACCTGGGATATAATTGTGCTCAATAAGCATTAGTTATTATCTTTATCAAAGTAAGTCCTTCTGAGTCATAAGTCTATTGCAGAAATCCAAGGGAGTGTCAAAAAGTTAGCAATTTTACAATTTTCTGCCATCTCACAGGCTGAGGAAGATCATGCTTTTCTTTTTATTTACTGCCTTGTTACGTTGATAATGTGCAGATAATTGGTTTCTTACCAGAATTAACATAATAATAAAGTACAGTAAATATGCAGTTCTAGGGCTACTATTAAGGTGGGTTTAATTCACCTGACTTAACACATGCAGTTTTTTTTCCTCCAACTGACCCAGTGCTCTACTCACTACTATTCTGCAATAAAGGTAGAGAAAGTTATTGAATCATTTCATACCTGTTTATTTATGCTAAAATCCCACTGTATAAAGGCAACACTATTATGATAATAATCTTAAGTCACACAGTCAGGCAACTGCACTATAATGGAAAGGAAAGGAACAGTGTTTCATATGGCAAAACGTGAAACTGAGGTATATTTTGTGATATTAATTCTCCCAACAACTCTATTAAGCAAGCACATAAAAAGTTGTTTATAAAGTTACACTCATAGAAAAGCACACACAGTTTGCAAGATTACAGTATTAATAGGAATCATTAGGGCTCATTTTAGAAGACTATTCTGAATGAAACTAGACCACTCTCTTACATCATATACAAAAATTAACTCAGAATAGATGAAAGACTTAAATATAAGATCTGAAACTGTGAAATTCCTAGAAGAAAACATAGGCAGCAAGTTACTTGATGTAGGTCTTAGTGATTAATTTTTGGAACTGACTACAAAAGCAAAGGCAACAAAAGTAAAGATAAACAAGTGAGATTACATCAAAATAAAAAGCTTCTACAAAGAAAATGAAATGATTAATAAAATGAAAAGATATCCTCTGAATATGAGAAAATGTTTGCAAATTGTGTATCTGATAAGGGATACTATCCAAAATATAAAAAGAACTCATGAAACTCAATAGCAAAGCCCCAAATAATTCAATTATAAAAAGAGCAGAGGTTCTGAACACACATTTTCTCAAATAAGTCATAGATGGCCAATAGGCACACAAAAAGATCTTCAACATTACTAATCATCAGGAAGTGCAAATCAAATCTACAAGGAGATATCACCTTACACTTGTTAGAATGGTTATTATTAAAAAGACAAGAAAAAGTTTGGTAAGGATGTGGACAAAAGGGGACACTCATGCACTTTGGTGGGAATATAAACTGGTGTAGCCACTATGGAAAACAATATGAAGTCTCTTTAAAAAAATAATAGAATTACCACATGATCCAGCAATCCGACTTCTGGGTTTTTATCAGGGGGGAAAAAAAAGAAAAGAAAATGTTAGTGAAAAGATACATGTACTCCTATGTTCATAGCAGCATTATTTACAATATCTAAGATATGGAAACAAACGACGTGTTCATCAATTGATGAACAGGTAAAGAACAGCGGTATATAATCAATGGAATACTACCTGGCCATAAAAAAATAACAAAATCTTGCCATTTGCAACATGGATGAAACTTAAGAGCATTGTGCTAACTGAAATAAGTCAGAAAAAGAGAAATACCATAATGATTTATGTAATATGAAGAACTGAATAAAACAAAACAAACAAAACTTATACACAAAACAGCATGGTGGTTGTTAGAGCAGAGGAGGGATAGGGAGTACCAAAATGAATGAAAGGGGTCAAGAGGTATAAAACTTTGTTATAAAATAAGTAAGATAAGCGAATGTAATGGCAATAACGGGGTGATTATAGTTAATAGTATTATAGAGCATATTTACAAGTTATTCAGAGAGTAAATCCTAAAAGCTAACTTTGCATGATGACAGATGGTAAGTAAGCTCACTGTGGTAATCATTTTGTAATGTATACAAATATCAAATCATTGATGTTCACCTGAAAGTAATACAGTTATGTCAATTACGCCTCAAAATTTTTTAATGAAAAAATAAAACTACAATCCTACCACATGTATATGTATGTAGATTTTTCCTTTTATTCCAAACAATTCATTAATGTCATTAAAATGCACTCATTTTAATTTTATACCTTATTTTTACAGTATATTTTGTCTCTGTCTGGCATGTTCCATTATGGCTGAATTCCTTGGCTCATTTCTTACAGTCTGCTAATTAGTACTTCTGATATATTTATTTAGCTATTTGATTTATCTACTAGGACTTTTATTTCAATGATCAAATTATTTATTTCCCAGATCAGCAATTGTGAATCTTTAATTAAAAAATGCTGTTATAGTTGTGGTATCTTCTCACATCTCTCAAGTTATTGATTACAATTGTTAATGAACAATTTTACTTTAACTGTTTCCTTAAGTGTGCATGCTTATATTTACTGAATTTGGTGCCTGCTGTTCATGGTTTTGGTTTTCCTTAAAATCTTGGTGATTCTTGGTTTGCTGCTTCTTTTTGTGATTGAGCATCAGTCTGAGGGAGCTCTTTCTGTTAAGGGGAGTTTGTCTCTGCTACTTATGGATTGAGCAGAGGTGCTGAGAGGAGTTCCCCATCCCTCTTCTATTCCTCCCACAGTTCACTACTCTGTTGACACTATTTTTCAACCTCTCTCATCCTAAAAAAAGCCTTTCGAGATTTTCTTCCTAATTTCTGCCTAAGCCCAGTGAAATTTTAGCACAACAGATATGGTGTATATATTTATTAACTTTGGCCCTGAGGGTCAAAAATTATCACAATATATAAGATTTTGTGCTTGCTCTTTTGATACCCCCAGGTGAAAATATGTACTTTGAAGAATGTTCCTGCCTTTCTGCATTAAGTATCCCAGAAGTAAATGCTTTCACTGTTTTCTACTTGAAAGTGGTTGCCCAAAGAACTTCCCTGTCCCTTTATCCAATGTCTCTGAGCTTAGAACATTCTAACATTCCTGGGAACACTCCTACCTTTAAAGTCTCTGATGCACTAGGGTTTTTGTTGTTTTTTAATAAATAGACTATTTTTTAGAGCAGTTTTTAGTTCAGAGCAAAACTGAGCAGGAAGTAGAGTTCCCAAATATTCATTCCTTGCCCTCCAAACAGTCTTCCCCACCATCAATAGACACATCGATGTGATACTGTGGTTATAATCTCTACTAGGTTTTAAATTGAGGGTTGCTCTGTTAATTTGGTGATAAGTGGTTTACTATTTCTGCAATTTTTCCAAAATTCAGATCTACTGATAGCATATTTTTCTGTTGTCAAGCAATAGTATGAATTCATCTCTACAATTTGTAAAAATTTTAGGAACTGGGTGGGGCAGGTAACTAGGGAGGCCTTTCTTTACAGCCTTTCACTCAAGTCAATCTCCTTCAGACAGAGTTTTGCAATGATTTAAAGAAATGCGGAAAGGTAAGTGGGAATTAACTTCCACTGACTGCTATTGCAGGGTGGACCAGCAAATTTTCAATTCTTAGTCCAATGATTCTTCTAAATTCTAAAAGGAAGGAAAATTATCCCAAACTAAATATTCAACATTTTATTAAATAGTATATATTAATCTATACACAAGCATCATGGCTCTATTTTTCTGAGTACTTTCTTTAATATCTGTATTTCTGATGGCTAGGGTAGTGATTAACATAAATATTTAAAATTGTTTATTAATACTAAGCAGTTTTTAGAAAAAATAATACAAAGCTTATTAAATTCTGTTTCTATAACTTCACTTTTTTTTTTAAAGGAAAGGTGCAGTCAGGAATGAAGGTGAACAGGCAGGCAGGCAGGCAAGAAGAAAGAGGAGAAAGAAGCATTTATTTCTTTTTATTTAGTTAATCCTGGTTGATCTCACTGACACCAAGTCACAAACCCAGGCCATAGACTTAACTACTAAATCACAAGGGTGTGCCTATATTGACTGTTAATCTGTCAGTAATATGACACATACTGTATAAGTCTAATATTTTGTTTATTATTTTTGTGCTGTTTTGTTATTCAGTGTATATGTATGTATATATATATGTGTGTGTGTTATGTGCTTATTTATAGCTACAAGTTTACAAAGGTGCTATTTTTACTACTCAATAATTATTAAACAGGATGGATGCCTTGTTAATATTAAGAATTAAGAATATTGCTATATTATGTCGATGTATATGAATACTGTCAAGTAGTTTTCCCAAAAAAACTTTAAACCAATTTAAAATGCACCTCTCAGGTCTATCAAATGCTGGGTCCAAAAATTTTAATTCTTTTGTAAATTTTGAAATAGCAGTTTTTGCTTACTTGTATGACTATATTGTCCCCACTTAATGACTTCTGTTTTCTAACACATATAAAAGTGTGGCACATTATATTTTCTAAATCTGTCTATAACAACCAAATCATTCCATAATTTCTTCTTTGACACTCCTCCCACTGAGAGGTGAGATTTATACTCTTCCCAGTGATTTTGAGTACATTTGTGAGTCTGGCAGTGTCACTGTGAGACCTCCAAGGCTGGGGTATAAAAGGCAGCATGGCTTCTGCTTGGGTTCACAAAATGATTATCAAGAGTACTTGCTTTTAGAAGTGAGCCACATTGCTTTTTGGAAGTCACATAATTGTGAAGAAGCCCATGTGGAGCAGAACTGAGACTCTCCACACAGGCTGAGCTCAGTTCTTAGTCAGCACCAACTTGCTAACCATGTGTCAGTCATTTTGGTTCACTGACCCCCAAACTAGTCCTGTCAATAGTGGGAGGTGGAAGGAGACAGCAGTGGGAGGCCTGGCATTGTTATCTCTGCTGACCTCTGCCCAAATTGATGGCTTATGAGCAAAAAAAAAAAAAACAAAAATTGTTTTTGTTTAAACCACACAATTGGGGCAAATTTGTTACTCAGCAATAAAAAACTAATGCAGTGTGCATAGCTCTTCTATCAAGTATAATTTGGAATGTTGACACATATTTGTTTATTTGAATAACGCTTTTTTAAAATCAGAGAGAAAAAGAAGTGAGAGGCAATACAGTATAATATACAGAGCATTCTGGACTTAGACACTTGGGGTCAAATCTTGGCTCTACCAACCATAGGAAATTATCAAGACACCTTGTCATCTTTATATTGGGATGATAATGGCAAGCACCTCATCATAATTATTACAAGGATTAAATTAGCTAATGGACAGGAAGTATTTATCCCACTGCCTAGTTCACAGTAAATCCTGTTTAACTGTCAACCATTCCTAGCAGTTACCTATTTTCACTTATGCTCTCTATTTGTTGTTTACTTTCTTAAAATTGCATTAAGACTTACACATTTTCTTTACTTTTATACTTGGTATTTAATCAGAATTCTTTCCAGTACAATAACAGAAAACTCAAGAAAAACCAATTTAAGAGAAAAAAAGCTTAACTAGCCTAAGAAGAAGTCTGGGTCAGTCAAGAGCCGCAGTTGATCATCAAAGACACAGGTTCTATTCAACTCTTAGATTTTCTAATATTGGCAACCAATCATAATATCCAGACACGGCAAAATCCAGAGGAAGAAGACAAGCCAGCGTGCATCCTTTTGATTCTCACATATAAGCAAGAAGGTCTTTTTTCACAGACTATGTTCATTCGGAAAAACTGGGTACATACCCAATTCCGAACAAAATCCTTGACAATGTAATTGCAATGAAATGGATGGTGGACTATGAACCATAATGTTTACTAAATACTTTTAAGCTATACAACTTCTTTTGGATACTATACCATTTCAATAGTTCTAATTTCTTTTTTGAGACAGGTGTTATTTAAGTGTGTTCTGTGCTTTCCAGGTGGTTGATTACTTTTAAATTCTACTTTTGCTATATTGTAGATAAAATCACATGTAAAATGATGGTGTATTGTACTTATTATGCATCTTTGAATCTCATACCACTTCTCAAGGAGAAAAATCTATTTGTTTATCTCCATACCTGTTAATTCTATTTATTAATTCTATTTATTTAATTGTTCAGCTATGTAAGTAACTACTTGCTTATTTGGTCTGCCATTTAAAAAGTCTTTATTTACAAATATTTTTATTTCTTCCTTTATTTCCATATTAGCTTTTGTTTTAGGCACTTGTTTGCTTTAATTCTCAGTATACTTACCTTTAATGTTAATGTATTATGTGCTAATATAGTTTTAGCATCACATATAGTGATCTTGTTTCTTATCTGTACTGTTTTACTTTCAAATCTATTTTGCCTAATACCATAATAGTAACTTTGCTTCTCTGTTTTGCTTTGTTTTCAGACAAATGTGTTGAAATTCAGGCCATCTCGTAACAGCCCTCTAATTTCTCATTTGGAAAATATTGATGGCAATAACAAAAAGTAGAAACCTAGTTATTAATTATATTTATGCCTAATCTAATTTCCTGGATTTTGAAGACCTATGAGTCCCTGCAATTAATCTTTGACAAATTAATTTGCACTTACTTAGTGTCATCAACATTGTTATGGTTAATACCAGTTAGATAGATATAAGGACAATACGGCAAGTTTTTGCAAAAGTTAATAATGAAAGTAGGGTTACTTTGCCATCTGTTGTTTTACTCAACAGTATTTTGTAGTTATTATAAGTAATTTTATATTTACATCTTTAAATTATATTTGCAATTTTCCCAAGTAGAAAAAAGAACATGGGTTATCTTTGAAAAAGTGCAGGCTTTTAAATTATTCATATTTCTTGTTCTTTTAAAATAAAGATCTCTTTTTATCTTTTATTATTTATTTAATTTTTTTAAAGGAAAGGCACAGATAGGAATGAAGCAGAGGCAAGCAGGAAGGAAGAGTGAGGAGAGGAGGAAGCATTTTTATTTATATTATTTAGTTGTTCATTTTGTTTCCCTGGCCCCAGGTCTTAAATAAGGACACAGGGATACATGTGGACTATACCTCCAGAGGACTCACATGCCAGATAACCAGGGCACACCTTTTTAATCTTTTATAAGCACTTATAATCTATACCATTTTAATGTCTTCTGTATTGTAGAGTTTCTATGTGCTACATTTGTGCTTTTTTTTCCCCCGCAGAAGGAAAGCTGTGGCAGGAATGAAGTCAAGTAGGAAGATAGAAGAGAGAAAAGCAGCATTTTGTTTTTAAAATTTAGTTGTTTATCTTGGTCGTTCTCCATCCACCCACGGCACCTGGGACATAAAGCCTGGCTTGGAATGTATGTGGACTCCACTGTCCAGAGGCAGCAGACCTAACTACTAACCCAACAAAGTGAGCCTCATTTGTGTATTAGTCTTTTCTTTCCAACCATATTTGTCTGTTACACCAAGTCAAGGATTGTATTCCGCTTTCCTCTTGTTTTGCTACTGCAACTTTGCATAGAATAGGTGTTCAGTAAGTACTTAACAGAGATTTCTAAGTAGCCCAGTGATGATTCCTGCAATAGCATGGATATTGTGTATTATCACATACGGGGGAGAGAGAATGGAGTGCAAGCCTACATAATAACCTAAATAATGACCTAAAAGAGAGCAAGTTCTAATTTCTAAAACTTATAAATATTACCCTAAATGGAAAAAATGGGTTTTGCAGATGCAATTAAGTTAAAAATCTTGGGAAAGGGCGATTGTTCTCAATTATCTGGTAGGCCCTAAATGCCATCACATATCTTTATGAGAGTGAGGCAGAGAGATTTCACAGAGGGAGGAGGACAAGGAGGAAAGGAGCAGTGAAAAATTTGAAGAAGCTGACCTTGAAGATGAGTGATGAGGCCACAGCAGAGAAATGTCAATAGCCACCATAAGCAAGAGGAGGCAATGAGGAGGGAGCATCACCTTGCTAACACCTTGATTTTAGCCTGGTAATGCTAATTGAGGACTTGTGGCTTCCAGATCTGTGAGAGAAAAAATTCTGTTGTTTTAAACCTTCAAACTTGTGATAATTTGTTAGAGCAGTCAGAAGAAATGATACAATGCCAATCAATAATACATTTACAAGTTTTGGGGAGATTTAATAATTATACAACTGGGGCTCCTTCCAATCTAAACAGTGACACCATTACAAGTTAATTCTATTAAACACAGTGTAAAGGAAACCACTCTGCAACACCCTTCAATGCATATATTATCAGCCACATTGAGTAATTTCTCAAGGAGGCTGATTTATATCTAGGCCGACAGACATTTCTACCTACTCCCTCACTTCTCTAGAGATTGACTTCTACGGACCTCTCAAAAGTCTCTGATCTCTACGGAGACTTTTGCCTTAGTGGTATCCTGTCTGATGTTAGCAGAGCTCCTAGTTAGAGCAGGAAGAACAACCTCAGGTGTTTAATGTGAAACCAGATGATTTTATGGGAGTGACTTAGTGGTAAACTAGGATGCCTTCAAACTCATAAGAAAATTTTGCTGGTTTCTGAAATAAAATTGACTTTTATCATCTTGTTAAGAAAAATATGAAAATATTCTAGTTTTAATAACTCAAATTTAATAATATATCCTGCTTATAAAATGGCAATTGAATGAAACCTAAAAGTGGAATGTAGCTACACAGGTAAGGCATGTCATTTCTCTACCCACAGAGATTCACACTTGATAAGATTGTCTCTGTGTTTAGATACCTTTATAAGCAGTTTGGGACCCTGTGGGCATGGGAGATAGGCGCTAGGCCTATTTTTTCAAACACCTGTTTTTGTTTTTGTTTTGACATTTTCTTAATTCTTTTTAAAATTACATTTAATGCATTTATAATACTATATAAGTTTCAGGAGAATAGACTCACACCTCAGTGAGTCTCTTAGTTTTTGCAACCAGGAAAGAGGTCTGCATTTCTAAGGTTGCTAACTCCCTTTCAGGTCTTGCTTTCATGATCATATATTTTTCAACCTAGGTAAAAACGCAACCACAAATGTAATGGTTATCTTTCAAAATAGCAGCTGAAAGCAAGCACAGGATTTGTGAGACTAAAATCATTCTGGTTTCGTTCGTGTGTGTGTGTGTGTCTTTCTTCCCAGAGGGAGCCTGCTCCAAGTAACATTATTCAGTTTGGCTTCAGGGAGAAAATTTCCTAAAATGAGACCATCGTCATCTTAGGAACATTACTTGTCTGTTTCATGCACTTGGGTATCAAGTTAACTTCATTGTTAGCAATAATTCTCCACTGTCTTGTCTTCTTCATTATGTCATGATTTCAAGTGTTTTAGTCTTGCCTCAGCTGTCTGAAAACACTATTTGATCATGGATACCAGAGCTTCTGAAATATTGGCTTTAAGAAAACTGTAAGAAAAACTTCTTGGAAATCTGTCTTCAACCAACTGAGCTGCTTATTTCCTTTTTTGGGAGCATTCCATTAGACAACAGGATTTCTTAGTTCAAATTATTGCTTTCCAGAACTACTTGTTCTTAATGACATGCGTTCTTTTTCCTACTTCTCATACCCCACACCCTCCTTGCCCAATTTCTCTCTTCCTTTATTTCTGTGTCTTTTCACAGACTTCTGCAACCACCAGCTACTTGCTATTAACAAGGAACTTTTCTCACCTCCATTATTATGAATATTAATTTTATAAAGTATATAGATACTGTGGCAAATTGTTCTCAAAATTTAAATTACATTGCACATGTCATTTAGATTCCTTGTCTACAATACACATGTTTGTTTCTGCTACATGCACCCTAACTCTTCACAAAATTTACTGTAGTATTTCAGAATGATGGTTTTATAATTTTTTGGTAATGACTATAATGTAATATTACACATCAGTGTCATCTTTCTCCTTGCAAAATGTAATTAGCTTACCCAGAAATTAGGCAGGGTTTTTTAAAAATTTTTTAAAGGGACAATATAAGCAGGAAGTTGCCAGGTAGGCAGGAAGACAGAGGAGGAGGAAGCATCTTTATTTTATATTTATCTAGTGGTTCACACTCTTTGCTTCCCCCTAGGCCTGGGACTCAAACCCAGGGGTATGTGGCTTGTTCCTTTGGAAATGATTGACCTAACTGCTGTTTCACAAGGGCACACCAGAAATAAATGGGTTGTAAAGTTAAAAACTAACTAACCCAAAGAAAGAAAAACTACATTATATATCTGGAGCAGCATGCTCCATAGGTAGTTTGACCCACAGCACTAAAATAAGTGACCTTGAAAGAGTCAAAGTCAAGAAGAACAAATGGCCCTCTTCCAAATAGTGCATCACCATACCAAGGAACTGCTTCCCCCTTTTAGTGACCTAAGGGACTTTAGCCGAAAATAGAGACTACTTTAGGAAAGCTCGAGTGTTTGGATATTTCTTGAATAACTAGCAATTTTTGTTTCTTTTGCTACTGACTGGAGATTTATTTGCAGTTATGTGAAATTCTGTTCTTTCAGGGAATATCTTAATGTGCTTGTTCCTTTAATCTTTCTATGCCAACAAAATGAACACATAGAAGGGGAAGAAGATACTATTTTTATATTTTGCTCTTTTAACTGGTAAAACCAAAGTCAGACCACTTCCTTAACATATCTTTCAGCATCTTATCACACTTTTCAAATAATTTGTTTCCCCTCTGTGTGGTCTCTTTAAAGCAAATGGCAGTTAGACATGCTGCTGCTAGTTTGTCAGGTACTTTCTCAAAGATGGGATTTATAGGCCTTTTAATGCAATATACTCACTCAGCCTCAAGAATATTCTAAGGAGAAATTTCCATGTTTAGTATACTTAACATGCCTGAATTTCCCTTGGCCTTCAAAGGGTACATCCTGGCTCTACCCTCATTTTATCTGTCTGAAACATCCTGTAAAGGAAATTACAAAAATAAAGAGGTTTTCACAGAAATATGTAGATCTTAGTTCTCTTGAGTTTTAATAAATCAAGCCTTCCCCCTCACCTTTTCCTAAAATAAGCCAGAGGAAAATCAGATGAAAGATTATACAAACAGTCTCAAAATGCTTTCTGACTCAAAATATAATTTTCTCTTGGGTATAAGTCTTCCTTGTTATGCAAGGATTCAAAACAGAAAAAAAAGTTGATTATACCAGATTCGGAGTAAAAATCCAAATAAAGTATCTTGCTCTGATGGACTTACTTGCATTTGCCATATTCTTTTGTGGCTGGTAAAACTGGCCAAGGTAAAGCTCTCCAGTGTGAGTTGGGGAATAAAATAACTTTTTTTTGTACCTGAGTGCTTTGTAGGACGTTGTTTGTAACAGGGAGGATATTAAATATACTTCTTTAAGACTGCATTTGGTCCCTGGCAAGGGTCACACAGCAGAGGTCATTTTTTATATTTTTATCCCACTTCAAGTTCTTTTGACTGTAACTTCCCAAGTTGTTTCACAGCTATTACCTCACTAATGATATATATTTTATGGTCTCTTCTTTTGCAGCAAAACAATTTTTTCAAGCATTTTCACAGAAAGTATTGAGGCATAACCCAGAAGACACAAGTTTTTATTACATCAGCCAAAGATCTTGCCATTATCACCAAGTTTGATAAACATAATTCTCAAATGCATACCCTGTCCTTGCTGCCCTTGGTGATTTCGGCAACATAGGTTGTGTTATTCAGCTCGAAGGGTTTACTTGGCAATAACTCATTGTGAGGCCTTTCCCAGCACTTTGTGTCTTAAGAGCTGGGAACACAGGGAACAGCTTTAGGTAGACATAGACTGTCATATTGCTCTAAGAAATGATCTAAGTCAATAAGAAAGTCTTTTCAGGATTTACCACTGAGTTGGGGTAGTTCTACCACCCAGACACCATAATAAGTGTTGAATAAACCCTTACTGTTGCTTTCCTATTAATTGTACTGCTTCATGAATGCTTCTCTTACTTAAAAACTATTGCCAGGTCTAATAAATCTTGGGGGAGTCACTGAGGTGACCTTTGACCACAGGTCCATTGACTACAGCTCTGCAGGAGATCAAAATAATTTAAATTTTTCTTTGATTTTTTTCATTATTTCTATTTAATGGTCATAAGAAAAATGTTTTTGTTGTAGCTTTAAAAAATAAATGTCTAAATAAGCATGACCTTCTTATTATTTTCTTATTAGACTGAATTGCAATCTGTTCTTGGACTAGGTAGAAAGAACTATCAGAAGACTTCTTGAAATCTTTTTCCAGAGCTTTGATGCTATTAGCTGGAACATTGTTGAACACACACCATAGACCTCTGGCTATTAAGACTGAGAACATGAGACTTCACATTGATGGTTTTCAGAAATTTTAGTTTCCTAAGCTTGTACACTTGCTTTTTGATTTCCTGAACAGCACATTACAACTTTTGTTTTACTTAGATTTATATTGCCCATTTGCCTTAGATGTAATTAACTAATGTATTTAAAATATATTACAAAATATTTAAAGATTTAGAGATTTTGTAGGTTGGTTAAACTGGCCTGGGCAGATTTGTCCAGTGTGAACTGGAGAATAATATTTAGAGATGTGGTATATTAACCCATGGTTAAACTATCTCAATCATTCCCAAAAAGATTCCAGGCAAAAATTAAATTTAATATTTATGTTTAGGTTAAAAAGCTAAGTTTACAAAAATGTTTTCAAGAGATGACATATACTGTCATGTATTCTATTAATGAATGCATCCACACTTTAAACATTATTTTCAGAATTAGGGTTTAAGTGATAATCTTTATTTTATTAAAAGTGTCAGAATGTTAGATAATTCAACATAACGCATATAAAGTAAGCATTGTTTTTGTCCCAGTCATGAGATAATAGTTAAAAAATAAAGAAAAAAATAATAATTTGGCATACTGTGGTGGAGTAGTGGTTAGGCCTGCCACCTCTAGCTGAGCACACAGTTCATATGCATTCCAAGGACCGTAGATTGCATCTCAAGGCTGGGATAACAACTAAGATGACTAACCAAATAAAAAAATAAATAAAATCCTTGCTTCTTCCTCTCTCTTCCTGCCTTCTTACCTATCTGTCTTTATTTCTACCCATATTTCTTTCAAAAAAAAAAAAAAGAAAGAAAAAGAAAAAATGTATTTATGGATAACATGGGGGCTTTTAATTGGACCCTGGGGTAATTAATATCTTTCAAAAAAATGTTGAATGTAGTCTTCCTTCAACTATATGTATCCTACTATTTGTATCAGATTGATCTCATCCTAATTTCTCATTCACTCATAATTCTAAACTTTTATAGAGCAGTCCTTAAGAGAAAAAGTCATTTTCAGAAACTTTCAGTAATTTCCTCAGGAAATATTCCACACTACTTATTACATAAAAGGACATAGAGATTTATTGTTCCATCCTCCCTAGCCAGCTATACTCCCGATGGACACAGCATGTACCCGCCGTGGAGGCTGCTTTCCTCCTTGCTTAGTCCTTTCTGTGGTCTTCGTAGTTTCTTCATGCTGCTTTGTCCATTCGAACTGTTCTTTCTCTTACCTTCCCTTCATCCTAATTCTTTCTATTTCCCCAATTAAACTCCTCTCATCTCTATGAAAATTTACCAGTTCACTCCTAGTCATTCTAGATCCCAATGTCATTCTATGAACAGTTGGCTTAATTATTATTACTGGTAAAATATGAAGCATGATTAGGTATAAGCAAGATAAAGGTTCAGGTATTCTGAGTGGATTCTATCCATTGAATTACCTTTGTGTCTGTTCTTTGTAACTTTTTACCTGTCTCTATTTTTTAATTTGTTTTCTCATCTTCTCTTTCTTTTTTCTCCCTCTCTTTTAAATGTGAAGAGAAATAATCTAAGAATGGATGCACTTATAAAACCACGCTTTGGAGAAGGTAAACTAATAAATGGGCTAATAGAAGAATTAAGCATCTAGTGTGAAACATATCTTTAGTCTTTTCACAATCAAAACAAAAATCCAAAATACCACATCAATCAAATCAAAACAGAACTGCATTTACTATTAGTGCAATTCGCAAAACGTTGGCTTATTACAGCCCAGGATTCTGAGAAAAAAAACAAAACAAATAAAACTCTAAAAAAATTCATACAGTCAGTTCATCAGGGAAAATGACAAGAGCATTTAATAATTGAAAAAATACAGTTGCAGTAAGGAGGCAATAAGAAATATAAACTTGGGAAGTAAGAACTTTAGAAACAGCAAAAGATATCCAAAGTTATGAAGAGACAAAAGCAGTGCTTGCTTGTCTGCAGAGAAGTGTAAAAGCCTTAATTTCTTGCCTAGAAGAAACTCTTCTTTTATAAAATCTGAAAAAATGCCACAAAAAACCCACACATTGGTTTAAGATGGAAGGCATCAAGAGCATATTTCAAAGATACTATTCACCAAGGACCCCATATTGGAAAAATGTTTTTCTAATCATCCTGGTAAACCTCAAGAAACTTCCCTAGAAAAAGAAAGAACAGAAGGAATGGATATATGAAGTAACTTAAAAAACAAATAAACAAACAAAAAAACCAACCCTGATTCAGCACATTACGCAAATCTAAGCGATCTAAGATTCTTATTTAGTTTCCTGCTCCATTTTGTCCTCCTTCCTGATAAAGCAGAACAACAAACATGGAAAGCAAGGTAAAATGTAAATTAGGATCACTTTAAAAACAGTACCCTTACTCCCTCCAAATTGATATGAAAAATGAAAACAAAGTTCTAAGACTTCTTTCACATTCAGGAGTTAATGGTAATTTATGACTAAGTTTTTTAACGTTGTTTTGTTGAGTCATTTACTCTCCTCCCCCACTTCTTGGTTTCCAGGGTCAACCTTTTATAAATCACGAGTCTGGATTTGCTTTGTTTGGTCTGGATCCAGCTTCTTTATTATCTCTGCTGCTGTGCACTACATAGTTTTACAGACACACCAGATACAATGGAGAAACAAAACCAGATTATTCCCAGACTGTTTGCCAGCTGATTTTAAACTCTTGCTCACTGCTGGGTCACAAAATAATGGTCCTATTTGTGAGTCTTATAGAGCAGAAATTCAGGGGCTGGAGGAGGGAAATAATCTTGTTCTTTCGAATTCCTTTGCTCTTCCTGTGCCTCAGTCTCCTGATTAGTATAATTGCATTGTCTGAGAATTTTTGGCTTCTATTCTTCCCTAATTCTATCTAGTGCAAAATGCCCTGAGTGTTTTTCCAATGTTCCATCATAACAAAAATTGAAGTAGGAAGTATGTATGTATAGTCATTTATAGTTTTTCCAACCTTGCTTTCAGAATTCCTTAGTCTTCCATTGTACTGTCAGGAAATCTATGAAACCATATTGATTTATAGTGTCAACCCCAGAGGGTTGATCCTTGTACAAATGAGGCACAGAGTTTAAATAAGTTCTGCAAGTCAAGTGGCTGGCTAGAGTCTGAACCCAACTCTTTCTATTCTCATTGAACATTATTCATTTTCACCGAAATTTCAGAATTCCTAGGACACTCAAGATCTGAATTGATTTTATCAGTTCAAAATAATTCTTGGAAACATGATCGCAAAGATTCTAAGATCTTGGACAGTTTCTTTGGATTTGTGGTCTGATGTGATCAAGAGTTTGAGACCTAACTCACTCTTTGAGCAGAGCCAAATCCCCAGGGACCTCAGACTTAAAACTACTTTCTTCAGAGTTGACCTGGGGTAGAGCTGACACAGCTCAAATGTTCTAGAGTACATCCACGTCTCTGGCTGAACCAGGACAGAGTGGGGATAGAGAAGAGTACAAGATCATTCATACGTCCAGAGGGTCATCTATTGACACAATTATAAACCCAACAGCAGTGCAGGCCAGCGTCTTCTCTCATATTAGTTGTTAGTGAACTCTCTTCAAGTCAGATTCAAAATTTATCGTTAATTTTTTTTTTTTTTTTTTTTTTTTTTTTTAACAAAAGGCGATCCCTGGTGGAGCAGTGGCTGTGCTAAGCCCCTCCAAAAGGTTCAGGGCACAGACCCATGTGTTCGAGTCCCCTATCCAGGGGAATACAAGTGTGAACAACTAAATAAAGATACTTCTTTCTTCCTGCCTGTTTGCCTGCTCACCTTCATTCCTGCCTGTACCTTTCCTTTAAAAAACAATGAGACATTTTTTATATAAAACTACTAAGGATTCATAGTATCTTGCCTTAATTACAAATTAGCGCCGTGAGCAGGTAGTTTTTAGTCTAAGTCTGCATGAGAACATTTTGTTAAAAGACTATGAGATCTATGAAATACAAATCTGCCAAGAGGCTTCCTCTGGACAGTTCTGGGTTTAGGTAGGCAGGCACTGACCTTCTGAGAGAAGGGCAAGACAGTCTGAGTCAGGTAAGGCCCTTGGGAAGATACAAAAGTCATACCACAATAGAGCACATTAAACAATTCTGTGCAATCATTAAGTCGGTTTCTTACTAAGGTGCGAAAATGGAGGTGTGGACGCCCCCAAATTTCACAGACTTTAGACTCGAAGTGGGGGGCAGCAGGCAGGGAAGGGGCCCGCCTGACGCTGACAAAGGTTAAGTCCACTGTTATGCGGCGAACCTAGGAAAGTTCACCTCATTTACACACAAACCTGCAACGCTAATCAACGCCGAGCCCGAGGTAAAATGATTGGAAGCAAATTCAGAACTGGAAAATGAAGGTAAACGCCAATTCGTATTAGGGGTAACCCCTCCTTCCACAGCCTGAACACGCGCCTAACCTGAGCTAGAGGGAAGCGTCCGGCTCAGCGCCAGGCCCCACCCCCTAGCCCGCCCCCGGGCCCGCCCCTCTCCAGCCCCGCCCCCGGGGTCCTCGAGCCGTCTCCACCTTCGCCCCGGAGCTGGGAGGCTGCTGGAGCGGTGCCGCAGTAGCTGCCTCTGCCACCGCGGACCTGCCAGTTCATCTTGAGCTGCAGCTGAGCGGCCCCGGTAGCTCGGCCGAGGAGGCTGCACTCGCAGCCAGAAGTTCGCAGCTCGCACTTCGAGCCCTCCGCTGCCCCCCGAGGGCGCCCCAAGCCGCGCCATGGTGAAGGTGACGTTCAATTCGGCTCTGGCCCAGAAAGAGGCCAAGAAGGACGAGCCTAAGTGCGGCGAAGAAGCGCTCATCATCCCCCCCGATGCTGTCGCTGTGGACTGCAAGGTCCGAGGGCCGGAGAGGTTGGGGGAGGAGTGGGTGCTTGGATCCGCCGGGAGAGCTGCCTCGGGCTGGTGCGACTGTGCGCTCCCAGAGGGGTGCGGGGCGCGGGAGAGGGTCCCCAGGAGAGCGGAGCTCGCATTTTTTCTCAGGCTGTCCCCCTTTTTGTCCCGCCGCTGCTGCTCTTTGTAAGGAAGTGCGTGTGCAGGAAGCGGTGCCTAAGTCGGGATCGTGGGCTTGGGAGGCCTGGAGGGAGAAGAATTGGAGAATTGTGACGACTTTATGGTCGTTGGTCGTTGGCGGAATGTGCGTGGGGTCTGCACTGGGGTGCTTGGCCCTCGAGACCCGCGACGAAGAGCAAAACAACAGAGTTTGGCACTTCCTCCCAGGATAAATAATGTACCTAAAATGGCTGACATCATTGCAATCCTAAGCCTCTGTTGCTTTCCTACTTTCGATTCTAGGCTGAACAGCTGTTGCAGTAAGTCCAGATGCTCTGTAATCACCTACATTTTAAAAGTGTTTACTTTCTTTTCCCACCTTCCTTTAGTATTGGCAGGTGAACTTAAGTGGGGTCTTAGAGAAGAGGGCAAGGGAGCGGGCGAGGGGAGAAAGCAAAGTCTGCACAGAGTAGGTTCTGGCTGTTGATTTATAATGAAATATTCCCGATGAAAATCAGTAATTACTATGTGAATGTTAGTGTAAACCCGACAGTTGACTTAAATTTATTTAATCTCTTAGGATACTGGGTCCCTTATATGAAATGAAACTAAAAGATATTTGTCCCCAATCTTTTATAAAATGTATAAAATTTTACAAACTCCCCCGTTTAGCCCTAAGTAAAAATCGGGAGTGGAATCATAATTGTGCCTTTAGTGGCATAATAATCATTTAAAATATGACTAATTATCTCAGAAGTTAAAAAGGAAAGCCCGACAGCCCTTTTCTAACCTTCTCTAAGCTGCAAAATATCGGTTCTGTAGAAGCTATCTGTAAAAGTTATATTACTTGCCATTTTTCAAGACACAGTATCAGTAAGGTAAATTTAGTTTTAACTTTTAAAAAGCCAGTGATTTGTAAGTATGACTAATAAGCATTTTTTTTAATGTGCCGTAGTGAAAATTGAGTACTGACAAATAGGCCACTAATAAACTCAAATATTTTCAGAATTTAATGTTAATCTGGACATGTCCTACTTATTTTCAGAAAAAAAGTTCTAGTCAAAAAACCCAAACGTCTGGGACTAGTTTTGCCTTGAAATAGAAACAGTAAACAGTGAGCTGATTACCTAAAAGGATTAAAAGTTTTATAGTTGGTGGTGGTGTTGTGAGTCCAGTGCAGTCTTGACTTAAAAGAAAATGTTTGGAATGTACAGATAATTCCAGTAGCAAATTACTATCTTACCATTATGCTTACCTAACACTCATTGTACCTAAAATAGATTATCAAGTGCCCAATCACCAAAGTCTCAAATATGAAACATTAATTCTTTTATCTATCTTTTTAAAATTCCTACAAATGTAACTCCTCCCATTAAAAAAAAAAGAAGAGGGAGAGAGCACCAAATGTCATTTCAGACAGCTTTTCTTATTGTGGACGAAAGTCAGAATTTGCCGAACAGCTTTAAATCTGACTTGACATTTTCTGTCATTTCTAACATGGTGACCCTATTTTCAGATTCTCAGAATTATTCACAATTACACCACACTCAAATTTTGTGGTCATAACGGCTATTAAAAAGTAATTCATAGCCCTTTGCTTCATTGTACATTTGTGTTTTCTCAGCTCTCGTGTCCAAAGAAAAATCCTGGAACTTAAGCAGTGAGGGCCAATTTTAAACCACACAGCGGTCATGGATGAATTGACAGCTATTAAAATGACTAATTCTTTTTCTAGCTATATAAGCTGAAAGACTTCTTCAGTGAGTGACAAAATATTGCTCTACATTAAAAGTATAATCCTTATAATCAGTGTCACTTAACGGTAAATTAAAACCTTACTTAATGACACATTTGTGAAAGAACTTTTGATCTCTTCATCTTAGAATCTGGGCAGTGATTACATAATGTTCTCTGATTTCTTGAGGTAACTGTACAGTAATTACCCAGTTTGCCTGAATTCCTCACAGAATCAGCCTTTGGGTGTTTGCCTGAGGCGTTTCTTTGCCTGGTTGGTTGAGAGAATCAAGCAAGGGTAGTCATGGACCAGAATTTTCGAACAATCATTTTAGTACCTTTAACCCTCTAGATCACAATATCCTGTAGGCTACATTGCTTATCTAGAGGACTCTTAAGGATCATCTGCTCTGATAATTATCTGGGATTCTGGTTTTAAAAATGCGATGTATTCCCTTATGCCATAAAATTCTGGTCACTCCAGTCAGTTGACTTATGTAACGTGTATTTCAGTACTTTTACATTATGCTTGGTAGGAATGGAATTGTTTTGAGAAAAATAACTCCTCATCCTAAGGAAGCTGTTCTTTCTTCCTCCCCATGTTTAACATGTTAAATTCTTGCTTGTTAATTAGCAGTGGGACAAAGAGAACGATGAGGTATTACGTAATAAACCAAATTTTCATTTTGGGTTACCTCACTGTAGAACAATAGCTGTCAACAACTCATATTGTAATGCCTAATTGTGAAATACCTTTCCCAATAGCAGGCCTCAAAAAAGCTTCGGTTTGCTTCACAGAATCCCCACAAGTCACTTTGCTATTAGTGTTGGCTCCTGCGTTGCTTGTTGATATAGAAGTTCTAACAGGGACAAAGAAAGAACGAAAGTGTGTAGGGGAGAAGGTGGAGCAGAATGGAACTGAGAAAAGTGAAGGACTGCTAACCCAGTAAGTTCTGAGTTATTCATCACAAAATAGTATTTAGATTTCAGTTCTTTATTCTTTCTGACTTTTCCTATTTGCAAATTGAAGGATTTTTGGTAAGTTAGCTTTTTGGTGTTGGTCATGGTTGTGTTTTTTTGCAGGGGGTGTTAGGGGGGTTTGGAGTGGGTGTCAAGGAAGAAGATAAAAACATCCTAATATTTCCTGAAATGTGTTGATCTTTAGAAAATGGATTGGAAATTTGGTTCTCTTTAACCAAAGTGTATCTCATTGCCTAACTGTGTAATTTAGTTTGGTAAACATTGACCAGTAAAATATTTTTAGTCACTACATTTTGGTCTTCATGAGGGTATTGATATATGAAGTGAAGGGAGAAAAGTTGCCCCTGTAAATGTGTTCCCATGAGACATTGCTGTTACAGAGGTTGGATAGTACACAAGTAGAGGACAAGTTACCTGCCTAAGGTTTTCCCAGTGTCATCTTAACGAATTTTCTCAAGACTAGGCAGAAGCAAGTATATTCTTAGAAAAATCTGACATCTCTACGATGTTACGCAATTTTGCTCTGCCATGTAAGAGGTTTAAGTTAAATAGACACATAGCTCTCCGAATATCTGGCACAGATCTGTTTAAGTTGATTTAGAATTTCATATATGAAGCTTTCATTATAAATGGCTAAAACTTGATCTGCTTTAAATCAAAAAATTCTTAATCAAAACGTGATAAGTAGTAATTGTGGAACATTTCTCTTATTCTATTATAAAATAACTTAAATATCTGCATATTTATTCAAAAGCATTTTTCTTTTTCCAAAATACCTTCTAAATTCACATTGTAACTGAAGATTTTTGGACTATAATGTCTCATATATCAGTAGAGGAAGATCTGGGGGGTGGGGAAATGCATCTTTTCAAATATGCCATCAATGACTTAATCCTTTAAACTTCTTGATGAACTCATTGCCTTTTTTTTTCCTTCCTGGTGTAAGGTACAAAGCTCATTAACTAGTCATTTTTGTAGTGAACTCCCTCTCAGACAAGGCTTCAGTCTAGGTCTTGTTTGGGTTTAGTAACATCAGGTAGTTTTGCTTGGTTACTGCTGAAATAGCCTGGTGGGTCTCCTGAGTTTTACAGTCACAGGCCAGTTTCTGCTAATACACCTTTTCCTACCCTCTTACTGCCGAGTGAGGCACTATTAGGCCCCTCCTGTGGCTCAGGCAGCTGAGGTACAGCTACGAACGCCGTCTACCTGGGCTTCAGACCTGAGGCCCACAATACAAAAAAAATTTTTACTAATACAGTTAATTATAATTTCAATAATAATATCAATAATAATACTAATTTTAAAAAGATACCCATCCCAGTTGGTGTCTTATACTCAGCCCATAAGGTTGTCCTCCATTTTCTGGGCCCTCCTGACACTCTGTAGCACCAGCCTACCATCTATTTGAGTCTCTACAGTCACTTATATAGAGCCAGGCCCAGTTATTGGTACCTGACCTCTTGCAGTGTAGACAAAGATAGCCTTTTGGAATGCTTGACTGAGAACCTGATACTAGGTACATGACACAAGTCATTTGTGGGGGTCATGCCTCCAACCAGTGCATCATATAACATTTGTATGTCTCACCTCAAGTGACAGCTTCACTTCCTTTGTAATAATACACTTTCACCAACTGTTTTCTTTTATTGTGATGCCAGCTTTCTAGGAGTTGGAAGTATGGGATGGCCCAGTTGCAAATCTCATTCTTGTAATCTTAAAGACTTGATTATCCCTTACCTGTTCCTACAAGCTTCATAATTGTCCGATATGACTATGAGACCATCTTTTACCCCCGAAGCTCCATGTTTTGAGACCAAAACCTTTGAGCATCCTGGGATTGCCTCATTTGCAGACAGTGAGGCTTAGCTGCTTCTATTACTGTAGGATTCATACGTGTTGCATATTCAAGCTCACAGTCATGATTAGTCTTCTCTAGTCTTTGGCGTTAAACAGAGCTTCAGCAGATGAACAACTGTATCCACCTCCAAGCCCATGAATAATGACCATTGTGTCCCTAGGGAACCATGAGTTGCTGGAGTAGCAGTGGTCATGATTGTGTGGTGAGTTTGACACACTGACAATCTTCTGGACCTGCAAGAGCTCCCATGATAAGCTTGAACATTGCCTTGTCTTGATACAGGGTTGAAGTGATAATGAAAGTATGAGTTCACAGGTGCCTGGACTTTAAACATGTCCACAAACTACAGTTGTTGGTTTGCTTGGACCAGGGGCTATTAAATCTTTGCATACTTTCTCTTAAAACCTTCTTGACAAATGGCACTAAATTTATCATTGTTGGACTCAATCGTATTGGCCATGCCTCTGTCCCTTTAGAAGAACTGGGACAGGTTTGGCTTTCTTAGAGACCTCCACAGATGATTTGGATAACAGTTCAGTCATGATGCTCAGCACCAGAAGATCTGAGGGTGACAAGATAGTGTTGCTTTTTATTAGCAGTTCCACTGAAGGAATTAGAGACTTGTGCCTTCAAAGAACTTTTTCAGACCATTAACTGCAACCTGTTGAAATGAAGGATTTGACAAATTTTGAGTTTCTGAATGAAATGGTTTTTGTGTAAATGACATAGAAAATATAAACATGAGAGCAGTATTTTCTGGAAGCTTATGCTCTCTGTAGACTTAATTTATGAAACACTTAATTCATTACTCTTACAGAGCTTAACAGTGGAAGTTCTGCAGGTTTGATGATTGAATATTGAAAATTTGAAATTATATTGCAGATAAAATCTTAAGAGCATCATAAAAAGCTCATTTAATAGTGATTATCTCTTTTAATCAGCATTCGTGATATATGTTCTTAATAGTTCTAAGGAAATCTACAATATAATCCTATATTACGTGTTCTAACAATTGATGAGCAAAATTATCTTAAACAATTGAATATTTTTTAAAGCTCTTTAATTAGTGGAATAAAGAGCTTTATGAAGTATTTCTATATTCTACCATTTGGGGAAAAGTCTATGAATGAACATAGACGTTTCATTCTTAAGCAGAAGAATTTCAATTTTGAGTTATAGAAATGAGAAAATTACTCATTTGTATGATATAAAACTAATTTTTCATTTAACGTTTTCTGTTTTAATGCTGATAGTCTCCAGTAATTTTATGACTTGGAGCTAATGTAAATTGTTGAAATAAAGTTTATACAACTTATTAATATTTAAATTAAATATAGTGTTAATACTCAAACTTTTTTAAGATTTTGAAATCTTTGCAAAAAATTTTGGATCTGCAGTTTTTGAATCCAAAAACAAGTATCTAAGATGCTCTTTTTTTTTTTTTTTTTAAAGTCTTGTTTTATAAGTTGGGAAAAGAGAGGAATTAAGTTTACTGGAGTACTGAATACTGAAAAATGAGTCCTTCTTCAGTATATAGTTCTGTTAACTTTGACAAATGTTGTCTAAGCACCACAATCAAGATAGAGAATATTTTCTTTATCCCTTTATTATTGCTCTGTAGCCACTCCCATCCCTCAATCCTGGCTTTCACCCCTGGCCCCTGTTTTCTGTTCATATAGTTTACCTTTTTCAAATATTATGTAGATGGTAATATACTATAAGTAACCTTCTGGCATTCTAATTGTTTTTATTTGTTCTGGGAACTAGAAGTTGTCTGGAACAACTCTGATTTCTGGAGCACTGGGACCATGTTTTTCTCTGAGTTGTTTAATCCCAGCTCCTCTTGTCACCATTTTTGGTTTGCAAATGCCCTCCATGTTTGGATTTGTTCTTTGTAAAAGAATGCTGTGTCATTGAAAGGATTGAGGTGCTTTATTAACCATATTAATTCAGTCTCTTAAGACCCACAATTCAAAATCCTTTATATGAGGTAGTGGTTTGTTTTACAAAATTAATTTCTTAGAAGGAAGCATACCCAGTCATATGGAAATTAAGATCAAGGTTAAAAACTGACTGTAGAAAAAGTCAATATGTCAAACAACTCAACCATGGATAGCTGGCTGTTCATCCTAAAATTAACTATATTACCAAACATGTTTTGAATTGTATGTATTTCTAAGTAACTAAGTCTACTTCTGAAGATTCAGTAGTTCATGATACCTTGAAATTGAAGACATCATATTGGTTCTTTTCTATAGTGTCTCATTTTTATAAAGCATGTATATGCCTTTTTTTTTTTTTTTTTGTATATTTTGTCCTTATAGATATTTTTTTCTTTTAGATTCTGGTTCCTCAAGTGTTGTTGCATTTGCTGTAATAATGCAAAACAGCATATCTGAGAGCTTTGAAAAAAGTGTCTCTTCATTCATTCTGTAAAGATGGCTCAAATAGAAGTGCCTGAGAATGTGAAGTGGTTTGCTAGTATAGGAGCAGAATAAAAATTATATGAAAACCCTTCCATTTTGTCTTCGTTTTGTTGATAATTGAAGCACATTTACTGAAGCCTCTTAGGGAACTTATTGAGGTGACCTAATTCTTAATTAATTGAAGTTACCAAAACAGAAGTTATCCTTCATTTTGCTAAAGATAAAATTGGCCAACTAATTTTACTTTATCATGATGGTAAGATTTATTTGAACCAGGAATTAGTAATGTATGATGAGTAAAAACATTTTTGGTAGTTGTATCTTTCTATACATATGTGTTTTTTTTAAATTGTCATTTGTTTTTTACTGAGGCAACTTTGATTTAGATGTGCGGGTGCACTGTTCATCAAATACATGATAGCATAACACGCCCACGCACCCCCTTCACCTTCTTACCCTCTGGTATTCTCAGTTCTAGTGTCAATATCCAAGGGTTAGTCTTTTTTTAGGTCTGTTTACTTTGTTTCTTTATATACCACATGTAAGTGAGGTCATCTGGTATTTTTCTTTCTCCTCCTGAATTATTGCACTTAACATAATCCCCTCTAGTTTCATACATGTCTCAAATTCTAAATCTGCTATTAAGGGTTGATTATAGGCCAGCGTGTGCTTCAGTATCTTCATTTATTAACTGGGATAAAAACTTGAAATTTGGGAAAGATTAATGAGGTGATAATTGTATAGTACCTGTGGGAGTTCTTTTACCTTATCAGCATAATTTAAGGTGTACTAGTTTTATTGTAGCACAGGAGAGGAAATGTTTCTGTGACATATTTTAAATTAGGCCAGGTAAAATTTTATGCCCTGGTGAAGAAGCTCTTGCTCATGAGTGGTTTCCTTTTACTGTTGTTTATTTTTATTGTTCTTTAATTATGAAATAATATAAACATATAAAAGACAGAATCTGTAGTGCTGTTTCATATGTTTTTTAAAGTCTTAATTATCATATACTGTATGTATTATCTATGGACCTGGGCTTTTTTTTTTTTTTTTTTCCTGCGGCAGAGGACATGGGGGAGTGTTCAGCATTTTATTTCTGAGATTTATCTCAAAATACACAATGCTATTTTATATATTTTAATTCATATAGCAACATGAATTCATTCATCTTACACGAACACTTTAATACCTTATTTTCTGCTTAATAGGTGCTTAGGTTATTTCTAATTTTTTTCTTATTGACAATTCTGCAGTGATCATTATTGGACATATGCATGTGTACAAAAGTTGAGGGTTATATACCTAGGAATAGAATTTTGGAATTGCAAGATATATGTATGTTTATGTGTATATGTGTGTATGTGTGTGTGTGTGTGTGTGTGTGTGTGTGTGTGTAATAGATTTTGCCAAATTGCTTTCCAAAGCAGTTGTACCAACTCTGTCAACTGTATGAAAATTCCCATTATTTCACTTTCCCCAGCTCTTGATGTTGTTAGACTTTCTTTTGTTGTTGGGCATATAGAAACTTTGTTGATTTTTCCCTCATTTCCCCATTTTGGAATATAATTTACATGCAATAATCACCCTTTTTGATGTCTACAGTTGATTGAATTTATGCAGTTGTGTAAAGTCATGTACTTGCCATCACAATTAAGATATGTAACATGTCTATAACCCTTAGAAAGTTTTCTCCTTCCTCTTTCTTCTTGATCAACCTCTCTGGCCCTGGCCACCAAGCTGCTTGTTTCTCTAGTTTTGTCTTTTCTAGAATTTCCTAAAAAAGGAATTATGCCATTTGTGTTGGACTTTTTTCACTAGTATGTTCTTGAGATTCAGGATGAATATGTCACTATCTATTTATCAGTGGATATTTACATTGTTTCTAGTTTGGGGCTCTTACGAATAGATGCTACGAATATTCATGTATACATCTTTGACTCAAAGTTTTTTGAATATTGATCTTAAGCACTAGCTGAACTCTATAATTAGTTTGACTACTTTGACTCTCACAAATTTTCTACATAGACGATTAGTCATTGACAATGACAGTTTATATTCTTTTTTTTTTCTGATCCTTATAAATTTGTTTTGGTTTTTGTCATTAGTGTACTGACTAGGATCTTTAGTATAATGTTGAATCGAAGCAATTTTAGTGTGCATCCTTCATATTTCAGACTTGAAAAGGGTATGGTGTATGTCTAAAGTTTTGCCATTAAGTTCAGGGTTTGATCATTGACCTTATTCATGTTAAAGAATTTCACATCTTCCTAGTTAGTAGAGAGTTAATTATGAATACAAGATGGATTTTCGCCAGTGTATTTTCTATATTTTTTGAAGTGGTCATTGTTTTTTTTTTTTTTTTTTTCCTGTTGCTGTTTTCTTTAAACTTACTCTTTAAAGTATTCAAATTTAATCACTTCAAATATACTTCAATAAATCTCAGATTAACCTTTCTTTATTGAATGTACTTTAATCCATTTTCCATGACTAAGGTTGTAATATGAAATGTCATTTTTCTGTCATGCATATTGTTAATTCTTGACTATCAAATATTTAAGATATGAGCCATGTCTTAATCACATTTGAGTTTCCCACAGGATCTAGCATA
This sequence comes from Solenodon paradoxus, assembly GCA_004363575.1. Classification (NCBI taxonomy): domain Eukaryota; kingdom Metazoa; phylum Chordata; class Mammalia; order Eulipotyphla; family Solenodontidae; genus Solenodon; species Solenodon paradoxus. The sequence continues at coordinate 276,412 of RJWH01000483.1, read as the reverse complement.
CTGCATTGCAAATAGCAGATCTTTAATAAATGTTGAACTGAGCTAAGTACTTAGGTTGTTTTTTGCTAACTAGCTAGTTAGTTAGTATCATGAATTCTTATGTGGCTCTCACCCCCCCCACCCCCCCAATTATCATGCTTGCTGCTGCTGTGACTTTTATGAGACATAAAAAAATAAAAACCATTAAAAATGTTTTAAAGAAAATAACTAAGTTTTAAAAGCTTTTTAAAAAATACCTAATTTCCATTCAGTCAAACCAGGTATTTGCTTAGTGCCAACTAAGTGCTTAGAACTACTCAAAATATAAACATGAATATGAATGGCAAATCACAAGAACATTATAGCCTATTAGGAAGAGATAAGATCTGTATATGAAGTTTTCTAAATATAAGATTAGAATGTGACCACTGGAAATAAGAGAAAAATATTACATGAACTCTGAAGACCTTTTGATAGCTTTTTATGAAATGCATGACTGCAAAATCTGGACATTGGGCCTGTAATTTGATGATTCAAAGACTTATTTTGTGATTCTTAAGTCATGGTTCACATTTTTGAGGTGCCTAACAAATGACCTGCGTAAGTAAAATATTTTATAAGTTAAATTCTTTGAGAAATTTAATTTTTGTTTTATTGTCATAGTCCTGAATAATGACTTTTGAATGAACATGAGAATTCAAATTTCATAGCATGGTATTACAAGGCCCTTTGTAATCTGTCTTATTTGCATCTCTATTTTAATCTTCTTCTACCCCCTCCCCATTATATTTGTACTCCTGCCATATCACAGGTGACAGAGAGGTCATGCATTCTTGGCTCCATGATATCATTCATGTCTTTGCACAACATATAATGTCCTTTAACTCTGTCATCTGGGCAGATAAATGAGTATTTGTCCTTAAACATTCTCCAGTATCTTCTTCCTTGAAAAACTTCCCTCAAGTGCTGTCATTCCTTCTGTGTTCTCTACATTCTCCTATTAGAACCTATATCAAAATGATTTCTTTCTCAGAGGAGACTTACATATATTCAGTGCCTAGCACAACTCTTGGCACAAGGGAGGCATTTATAATTTATTCTTGAAATTGTAGAACGGGTAAATACGACTTTTCAAAGGCCTGGAAACTTACAATCAGTTTAACAGTTGGGGCTGCATGTTCCTTTTTTTTTATTCACAAGTGTCTGCCCATGCTCTTTGGCTATTCACTTACGTGCTACTAGAGAAGAGAGCCTGCAGACAGGGTGGGTGTTATACGCATGACTGTCTGGGCAGCTGATACCAAATGTTTAGGAATGACTATTTCCGTCTGTCTTTTTCATTCCCCCACTCTGCCTCCACCCTAAAATTAATTATGCCAGCAAGTATTTCTTATCTCCTTAGATATTTATGTCAGACAAGGTCTCAAGCAAAACAACTATACATTCAAATTTCATAATACCTATGGCTCCATGAAGTTCTTGTAACTTTCTATTCACAGATGGGATTATTTTATGTACCTTGATAAATTCCTCTAGGTGTATTCTCATTACATGCTACGTCCTTTCCATGTACTTGTCTTAAGTATACATAAAGTACATTGACGACATACTGACTGCAGCAAAGTGTAATACTTTCAGTGTTTGATCCAATCCTTAAACAAGTGTTCTACGGTGTTAAATTCCACGCAACACCGGAAGTTAATCTCCCTTTGTCAGCTCTTTGCACATGAGCCTAGATGAAAATAAGAAATTATAACTCTAAAGTGAGAGTAGAGAAACTGAATTAAAGGGCAAAGGAAGTATCATGACCCCATTAGAATGTCATGATATTCCAATGCCAAATTGTTTCCTTGAGTTGATCAGAATAAAAATTCTAATGAATTGTATGTTAGTTGTCTGTCTCTTGACTTTGTCAGTAAGGTTTTTTCATGAAATCTTTCATTTTTTCTACTGCTTCTATCTTAAAAATTAAGAACGTTGTCAACTTGGATTCTTTAGGATAGGGAAATGGAATTTTAAGGTATTTCTGGATAATTTCAAAAAGTATGACAGATTTTTGAAATTGGAATTGTTTAAAGAATTTTTCATATCAATTGTTCTGCCCCTTATTATGTTCTTGTTATTTTTACTTCAATATAATTAGTTATGACTTTATACCTAGTATGAAATACTAACTACCTGTAGCAGGCTAACACATAATTTTATAAATAATATACCCTGCAGGTATAACATACAGGCTTAACACTATAATGGTGCATGACTAGGTTGTATTGTAGCTTTTTTTGAAATTTTTAATGTTAGAAAAATTTTAATCAAACATTTTTGTACATTTAATTTTGGATTATATTACGGTTCTAGATAAATGGCTAGCAGGTAGGGTGATGAGAGATAGAAGAAGGTAGAACTTTCCCTAGGAACTGGTAACTCTGGAGGTATTGTGATGAGTTTTAGCACCACCACTTAATAGTTCCTGAGTTGATTTTGATTAGAGATTGACTCTTTGATCTTTATATCTTGCAGAACAATAATACTTAAGGTTTCTTTCAATATCCCCTTTCAATGATTCTGATGGGAGATATGATATTGACCCTCTGTTTCCTATTTTAGGACCCAGATGAAGTGGTACCAATTGGCCAGAGAAGAGCCTGGTGTTGGTGCATGTGCTTTGGATTGGCATTTATGCTTGCAGGTGTCATTCTAGGAGGAGCATACCTTTACAAATATTTTGCACTTCAAGTAAGTAGGAAAAGGCTAAGGACTCTCTACCTTTCATTTAAACACATTGGAAAATTGCCCCTAACTTGCATAAAGCCTACATTTTTTAATCTATGAACTTTTGCCAGGCTAGTGGTCCTATTTTAAAGCTTTGTTTAAATATCTGAGTTTGCTGAACCTTTTTAGACAGACATTGACTTAAAGCAGAATAACATTGTGTTGAAACATTGCTGACTAATCGTTGAGTGATTTTTTTCAAATTTTATTTCCTAACATAGTTAATGGCTAAGGTATCATATTATCAATTGCCAGTTGAATAAATACAACAGCCTTGAATGTTGTAATATTGCTAGAGTATAAGTTGATAGCAAGTGTGGGCTACCCTATAACAGCCTTCTATTCCTGGACTCAGTACATTTCTCTGCCTCTTTCCTAATGATTTGATTTCTCTAAAAAATTATATTCAGCAGTAATGTTGAAATAACTTTGAATGAAAGTTGTTTATAATTTAGAGTGTTTAAAACAAGTCCAGTGGGATAAGACACAGATTTTTTTTTCTGATTATAATCATGATTTATAATCATGTATTTCTTTTGGCAATAATTCAGGATATTTTTCAAGCATTTTAAAATTTGGAGATACTTTTTGACAAATAGATTTTATTAAAGTAATGAAACATTCTGCCATAGAATGTATATATTTCATGCTCATTTTCTCTGTTTTTGGTATGAATATATTACAGTTATTACTGAAATAATAATCTTTTTAAAATAAAATTTTTCTAAGAAATATTTGATATAGAAAAATTTAATTTGCAGTTCCACTGTCCATAGAAATTTATTGCCTTAAAGTTTTGTTTGTTTTATGTCCTTAGTTTTACTGTATATGTATACTTTTTAAAAAATTTATAATTTTCTATAATGTTTTCCATTTAATTACTGTATATCTTAAGGAAAAATCAAAACTGCATGTATGCCTCTGGAAATTTCAGAAAAACTTTAGCTGATAACACTCATTTAAATCAGTCAGTCACATCAAAAGTTTAAAAATAGGTTCTTTCAGAAAAAAATTTGGTTTCTGGAATATAATCTTTTATCAAAATGATGCCTATAGGTAGAAATAGATCTGTATGTTTCTTTAGAATTACTTATCACCATATAAATAACTGCTTTAATATTTGATTTTGTCAACCACAAAGAGTAAAGGGGAAATCAGCTGCTTTTCTTCTGAAGCCTTTTTTTTTTAACAGTACTTCAAAACCTGGTCTTAAAGAATGTGTTAACCCTGTAATTAAACTGTCTGACTTGTCATCTAAAAGTAAGAGTTTGCAAGCAAAATGCTATTTAGATAGAGGTGGCAGCTTAAGTAATGCTTGCAGTTAAAAACCTGTCGCCCACGGAATTGCTGAAATGGTGGTGTTTAAATTCTCTGTAGCCAGATGACGTGTATTACTGTGGAATAAAGTACATCAAAGATGACGTCATCTTAAATGAGCCTTCTGCAGATACCCCAGTTGCTCTCTACCAGACAATTGAGGAAAACATTAAGATCTTTGAAGAAGATGAAGTGGAATTCATCAGTGTGCCTGTCCCAGAGTTTGCAGATAGTGATCCTGCCAACATTGTTCATGACTTTAACAAGGTGAGCCAGGTGTCTAGAACTCTGAAAAGAATGCAGGTTCTTTAATTTTTGCTTTTGTATTTTAATTTTAATATTTGCTAATTCATTCTATGTAGTGTTTACTTTTTACCTTAAAAAATGAACTTGGGTTTATTCTGCCAACAAGATGAACTGTCAACATTTGATGGGCTTTTTTTCAAATCAGAAACAGACCCTTATGGAACGTAGCCTTCTGCTATCTTAACTGTCTTCCCCTTTCTTGGTCTATCTTAAAGAACATCCATGACTGTTCTTCCTTCCCGGCGAATTGCTGTTTTTTCATCTCTTTTTCTCACATTTAACACTTCACTACTTGCTATATCATCACATCTAAGAAAATTAACATGAGAATATAGCTTTTTTTAATAGTTGATATTTAAATTTCTCTAGTAATTTTTGTCCCAAGAATATTTTGTTTTGTTAAACCAGGATTCAGGCCTTTTTATATTACCTGTGAATTTTACATCTTATCTCTGAAGTTAGTTTGCAAATATTTCATGCTGATAAATACATCGGATGAATAGTCATAAAGCAGTTTGAAAAATTACTTATTTCAAGGTAATAAACCTTATCCAGGCCAAATAGTAAATATTAATAGCTAATACTTACTGAAACCTTAGCTTTTTTTAAGTGTTTGAATAGTTTAATGGTTTGGTCGAACTTAGTTTAATCCTGAAAACTAGCCTATGACACAGTCTTTCTCAAGCAGGGTTTCTCATATGAATCACAGAACACAGAAAATCTTTTTTCTTTTAAAGGAAAGGTATAGGCAGGAATGAAGGTGAGTGGAGTCAGGGAGGCAGGCAGATAGAGAAAGGAGAGGAAGAAACATTATTTTATTTAGTTGTTCATCTTGGTTGCTACCCCTGACCCTGGGTGTGGATCCAGGTTCTTGGAGTGTTACATGGACTGCATTCTGCTGAAAGTAGAGGTGACTGAACCAAAACGCAAATCATTTTAACTGACCTTTATTCCAGTTCTCTAAGGATGGTAGTGACTAGCAGTTTTCTAGATGCATAGAAGAGAAAAGTTAATTTTTATATATAGTGGATGGATGCCTTGGAGGTCATTAGAGTTTATGTTAGACAACTAACTTTATTCCTTATTAAGATGATATATTATGTGCAGTTTATTTTGATACTGTTATCATGTATAGAAAAAAAATCCTCTGATAAAAATTTTATTTACTGGCAGCATTAATTTTTCTTAATTCATCACTACTTTCATCCTTATCCCACCAAATTTTTGATTTGTTGAAATTTAAGTGTTTTACACACATTGTAAAACCAACCCATTATAATGGTACAGTTTATCTAAAAAATCTAATTGTTGCCTGTGTTAAAAATATTAAATCTAAATGTATCTTTTTCTTCTCAGAAACTCACAGCCTATTTAGACCTTAACCTGGATAAGTGCTACGTGATTCCTCTGAACACTTCCATTGTTATGCCACCCAGAAACCTCCTGGAATTACTTATTAACATAAAGGTATACATTTTTAAAATATTTATTAACAGTGCAATTACTGCACTTTGGAATTCTTGTTGAGAAACTCCTATAGGAGCTCACCTTCCAGGAAATATAGCTAAGAATTTTACAAAAAGAAACTAAGATTTGTGGTTTGGGTTTTTTTTGTTTTCTCTTTTAATATTTTATATTTTGAAATTAAAAGATAGTTTCCTAAATTTTATTTTTTAAGTTTTCCTAGAGGGATAGAAAATAAATACTAGTCTTGTCAAAAATAAGACCTGACTTGCAACTATTAAATTCTGATGCCATGGACACTATGTAAATAAATGGGCATGATTCCAGTAATACTATAAAAAGAACCAATGGCGGACAGTAGTTTGCCAGATTTTGTTGCATAATATAACCTCTTAAGAATTTTGTCTATTTTGTTCCTCTGCTCAGTGTATGTTTTGAGATACTGATATATCTATATAATATGATATAATAATATAATATAATTCTTTTCCAAATGTAAGGCTGGAACCTATTTGCCTCAGTCATATTTGGTTCACGAACACATGGTCATCACTGATCGCATTGAAAACATTGATCATCTGGGTTTCTTTATTTATCGACTGTGCCATGACAAGGAAACTTACAAACTACAACGCAGGGAAACTATTAAAGGTAATACTCTTTAATGTTAAAGTGTTGGCAAACATTTATTGTTTTTATTCATTGTGTGACACTAGATTAAAATGAAGGCTAGACATTGTTAACAATATGCTTGTCATGAGTGAGAAAATAAAATTATTTTATATCACTACTTAATATTTCTAGAATTTTGAAGAATCATCTTAATTCTAAATCTACTTTTTATAGGTAGAATAGATGAATGTGACATGTCATTTCTTTTATATACTGTTACCTACTTCCGTATAGTTACTCAGTCCAACTTTGCATCCTGCCACTTTACACTTCAAGGTTCTTATCCAGGGTTCTCTCGGGAACAGCTTCAAGTGTATGCTTAGGGATCTGGATTGTAATAAGCACACTGCTTGCCTTTTGGATTGCATTAAAGATAATCATAGGCTAGTTAGAAAGGAACTTGACTGAATAATTAAGAGTATTAAACAATTAATGTGACTTTGCAAATCATTTAAACTTTTTCTCACCTGAAAAAATAAGCATGACAGTATCTTCCCATTTCCTTTCAAGATCATTGTAAAAATAAAATTAAAATGTGTAAAAATAAAAGTACTTTGCTGATTTAGTTGACATTTATAATAACACTATTCTCTCATCTCAAGCTGATGAGTTAACTGAAACCTGCTTAATTTCTGACATTAAAACATTTTTATACACTTAATTTTTTTTAAATTAGGCTTATACATTTGATGAAATTCATCCTTTTTAGTGTGTAGCTCAGAGTTTTAACAAATCCCCATCATAGTCAAGATCTAGAACATTTCTAATACCTTCAAGATCAAAAATTGATATTCATGGCATTATTATTACTGAAATTACTAAGATACTTGTTCAGAAAACAAAACTATTTTCTTCAGTGATTGAAAGATCAAACTGAAAGTTCATGAACTATGGAGTAAACTATTTCTAGATGTCTAAATAGTAACTATAAGGAAATATTGAATATATATTACTAAAGAATTAAAACTTAAACTTTTCCCTCCCAAACAGGTATTCAGAAACGTGAAGTCAGCAATTGTGTTACAATTCGGCATTTTGAAAACAAATTTCCTGTGGAAACTTTAATTTGTTCTTAAACAATCAAGAAAAACATGGAGAAAAAGTTAATACCACAGCATAAACCTACTCTGTATTTTGTGCAGTGATTATTTTTTAAAATCTTCTTTCATGTAAGTAGCAAACAGGGCCTCACTATCTTTTCATCTCATTAATTCAATTAAAACCATTACCTTTTAAAAATCTTTTCTTCTTTCCAAGTGTGGTGTCTTTTATCTTTGAATTAGTTGTGTGAAGTCATAGCTAATAGTATATACTTCACCTTAGATCTTAAGTGGTAGGAAGAATTTTAATTTCTTTAAATCATTTATCCAGATTTTTGTTTTAATTATATATTTTCAAGAGGAAGGGTTATCTAAAGAATAATCACATATATGCATACGTAAAAATGGACCACGGTGACATATATGTAGTTGTTAGTTGCCCTGCTGCTTAGTTTGGTAGAGAATTTGAATACACATTTTAATTTTCATCTAATTAAAACGTGCAGTATTTTCATTGTCATATTTAACTATTTAGAGTATGATTTCCACCTTGATGTTTTAATATCCTAGGCATCTGCTGTAATAATATTTTAGAAAATGTTTGGAACTTAAGAGATAACTTGTGTTACTAATTTGTATAACCCATATCTGTGCAATGGAATATAAATATCACAAAGTTGTTTGACTAAAGGCCTGTGTGTTGTTTTTCCCATGTAATAAAAACCAAAGAGTAATTTGGTTCTTCATATCTTAAGATAATCTGTATAAAGGAAGAAACTTTCTTTTCAAGATCAGTTCTCTATATATCATGGGTTAAAAGCATATTATTTTTTTCTTTTAGAAATGAAAACAAGCTGGGTAAAATCATAGAATCATTTTAGAAATAAAAACAAGCTTTTAAAATAATTACATTCTACATGAATGCTGTTAGAGCAACATCTAACATGACTTTGAAAGTTCCTGTTTAATATATTTTAAAAGAATGCTTTTGTGTTTAATGGGAAGACTGTTATTCAACCTGAGGCTTCCAAGGAGCATAAAATACAGTACTTTCCTGAGAAAGTCCCCTTCATAAATTGAGCATTTTGACTTGTGGTGGTGAACTTTGTTTTCCAAGTTTCCTTACTATCTGAAATATTTCAGTATCCACAACCATTTGAAATACCTCTGTATTTTCACTGCAAATACCTAAGGCAAAAAAATTTCAGTTCTGAATTTGGAAAATCAAAAATTTCAAGGCTTCACAAACCCATAAAGGATTTGGTCTACAAACTAGTTGTAGTCTAAAAGGATATTACTTGATTCCTGGCTTTTGGTTTAATCAGTAACTTTCTAACAGCTTTGAGGTTATCTATTAAGATATTTAGAATTGATAATTTATTTCAGAAGAGATGATGTTCAGATACAATAAGAATTACTTTTCCCTTCCTTACAGACCTCATAATTTTGTATTGCTCTAGGGGGAGGGCTATAAACATTTAAGAGTAAATTATTTTTCATTCAACAAACACTTTCTGAGCATCTTTTATATGCCTAGCATAGAAAATACATCTGTGGAAAAGAAAGACCACTTACTTCCATAGTCGAGACAGTTTTGTGAAAGGACTTCAATAAGCAACTAATTGATAATATAATTATCAGTGCTAAAATGGGGCAGAACAGGCTTTGAGAGCCTTTAGGAAGATCAGTGAGATTTTAGTATGTGAATTGTGTGAGACCAGGTTCAGCAGGATCTTGTTTTAGTATCTTGAAGACTTTTTTCAGTAGATTATAGGCTACTGTTGAAGGTTTATATTTCAAAAGGAGCATTTTAGTTTCTGCTCTCCCACTAATAATGCTGTTTTCATTAGGATAATGAACTTCAATGCCTCCAACATTTTAGCGACCTCAGACATTAGGAATTTGTCTGCTTTCCACATTCTCTTGTGTGACGGGCTCCAGGTTCCCAAGGACCCATCTTGTGATAACACCAGTTTTTAATCTCCAAGCTTGCCATAGAAGAAGAGGAAGGAGCCTAAGTGACACATCCTGCAGGGCTTTATGACCTGGTCTAATAGGCACATATCACTTCTCCCCATTTCCACTGGTCAGAACCCAGTCATGTGACCTGAGGGCAATGGTAAGAGAGCTGGGAAAATGTTATGTGTTCCGAAACAGTCAAGTGACGTGCTGAAGCATCACGTTGTCTTTGCCACAAACTGAGTGAATGAATGAATAAATAAGTTCATAAATAAAAACATCAATAGAAAATAAAGATCATGTACAATTCTGTAACCCAGAAGTAATAATAATATTTGAATGTGTTCAGTATGCATCTAATACTTTGAGTTATTGTAGTATTGTATCAATTCTATTGGTATTTAGAAAATATATGAAAGCACAAGAAAATAAGAAACTGTATATTCCCTATCAAGAGCACTTTACTTTTGTTGGGGTTTCGTGTGTGTGTATATATTTGACTTTTTTCTGTGTATGTTTATACATTTTTACTTTTAGAAAAGTCTATACTGTTTTATCATCTTTTCCTCCACTAGTATAACACTGCATATCATTGAAAATGCTACATTGTTAAAGACTGCATTATATCTATCAAGGATGGTGCCATGATTTTCAAATAAGTTCTCTTACTGGACATTGTAGTAGTTGATGAATTATTGCTATTACAAGTGGTGAGATGTATTCTTTTTAATACATTTTTATATTCTTACCTATGATTATTCCCATCTCTTAACTGTAATTTTTCCTTTTGCATTTGCTCATCAAAAAAATATCAGAATGGTAGATGCAAATAGTTAGAAATCAAATAGTATCCAAGGAAACTTCTTTAAAAGAAAATGTTAGTCTCCTTCCCTTTGCCTAGATCTGACTTTTTAAATTCTTTAAACTGTACATCTGCTACTTACTTTATATTTCTCCTTGTACTTTAAAGCAATTTTACTCTCAATGTCTTCCTTTCCATTCTATATTTTTTTGATTTCCTTTTCTTGCCTTACTGCATTAGGAAGGACGTCAGTATGATGTTGAAAAGAGGGGCAAGAGGAAGCATCCTTGCCTAGTACTTGGAGTTACTGGAAAAGCATCAACATTCTCACCATTAATGATGTTAGATGTAGGTTTTGGGGGTTTGTTTAATAGATAATATTTTTCAAGTTGAAGTTCTCTATTCCTGGTTTACTTAAGAGTTTTTCTCATAAGTGGTTGTTAAATTTTGTCATATGCATTTCTCCATCTGTTGATATGATCATGGGATTTTTCTTTTTTCATCTGTTGGTGTGGTGATTCACATTGATTTTCAAATTTTGAACCAACGTTGCATATCTGGGAGAAATCCCACTTGATCGTGGCATATAATTACTTTTATATTTTGAGGATTTGATGTTCTGTTTTGTTGTGAATTTTTGCATCTGTTCAGGGGAATATTGGTCTGTAGTTTTCTTTAATGTCTGGTTTATATTAGGGTAATGGTTGGCCTTGGAAAGTTAGAAAATACTCTGCTTCTGTTCTCTGAAAGAGATTGCAGAAAATTGGTGTAGTTTCTTCCTTAAATATTTTTTTTAGAATTCACCGGTAAATCCACCTGAGCTTGGCGTTTTGTTTTTTAAAAATATTTAATTATTGGTTTCATTTCTCTAACAGGTACAGACATACTAAACTCGTATTGAGTTTTGCTAACGTGTCTTTCAAGTAATTGGCTCACTTCATCTATGGTATCAAATTTAGGAGCACAGATTTGTTGCTAGTATTTATTTTCCTTTTAATTTTGATAAGATCAATAGTGATCATGTCCCCTCATTGATTTGCATCTTCTCTTTTCTCTTAGCCTTGATAATAGCTTGTCAATTATATTGAACTTTTAAAAGAATCAGCTCTTGGTTTTGATTTTTTTCTTTTTTTCCTGTTTTAAATTTCATTGATATCTGCTCTAATTCTTAATATATCTTTCCTTTACTTTCTTTGAATTCCTTTTTCTTCTAGTTTCCTAAGATGGAAACTTAGTTTATTGATTTTCAGATCTTCTTTTCTACAGTGTGCTTGCATTGTGTGAATTCCCATCTACTGCTGCCACTGCAATCTATGGATTTTAACAAGTTCTGTTTTCATTTCATTCACATCTATAAAAGTTTCTCTTGATTCTTTGATTCATGCATTATTTAAAAGTGTTTTGTTTACTCTCTATGTATTTGTGGATTTTTCAGGTATCTCTCTGTAACTAATTTCTAGCTTAATTGCATTGTGATCTGAGAGCACAAGATATCTGTTCTTTTAAGTGTGTTTAAGGTGTGTTTTATGACCCAGAATAGTGTCTGTCTTGGTGAATATTCCATTTGAGCTTGAGATAAAGTATATTCTGTTGTTGTGTGAATAAGTTATCTATATATGTCCATGCTATCCAGTTGATTGATAGTGTTGAGTTTAACATGTCTACTGATTTTCTGTCTGCAAATCTGTTCATTTTTGAGAAAGGGATGTTGAAGTCTTCAAAGATGATAATGGAGTAACTTACTTCTCCATGTAGTTCTTTTTTTTAATGCTTACATATTTAAGAATTGTTATGTCTTGGAGTATTGACATTTTTATATTATATAATGCTCTTTATCCATGTTAACTTTCCCCACTTTGAAGTCTGCTGTCTGAAATTAATATAGCTAGTTCTACTTTTGTTTAGTGATACAGTGGTTTATTTTTCACCATTCATTTACTTTTAATCTGTATGTGTCTATATTCGATAGGTTTCTTGTAATGTTGTGTTGTGTTTTTTCATCCACTCTGACACTCACCGTCTTTTAAATGGTGTATTTAGACCATTGACATTCAAAGTGATTACTGAGGAAATAATACTTAGTGTGAGATAAGTCAGAAGGAGAAAGATAAATATCTTATGATTTCAGTCATGTAATACATAGAGAAAAGAAACAAATGAACCAAATCAAACCAAAGTAGACTTTTAGTCTGTAAAATCAATGTAGTGGTTACAGAAAGGAAAGGAGAGGAGGTTAACAAAACTGGGTAAAAGGGATCAATTATGATGAAGGATAGTATTGGACTGTTGGTGGTGAACTTAATGTATTTATACAGATGTTGATTTACAATGATGCACACCTTAAGCTTATATAATGTTATGATGCAGTGTTCCTTCAATAAAGTGAAAAATAGTTATTGTTGATAGAACTGGGTTATGTCTACCATATTCATTACAGTTTTCTATTTGTTGCCCTTGTTCTTCCTATTGTTTTCTTCCATTTTTCCCTGCCTTTTATGGTTTTAAGCATTTTATTAATATTTCTCACAGACAGCTATACTGGCAAGAAATACATGTTTGGGAAAAGGTTTTTCTCATTTTTGAAAGCTAACTTTGTAGAATACAGAATTCTAGACTCACCTTTTTTCTCTACACTTTAAATTTCACTCCACTCTTGCATAATTTCTGAGAAGTCAAATGTAATTCTTTACACTGTAGATAAAGTGCTTTTCTTTGGCCTTTCCAAGATTTTTTCATTATCTTTGTTTTTCTGTAATTTGAAAATGATATACTAAAGGGTAGCTTTTGGGTTTTGTGTGTTTTAGTATCTATCCTGTTTGTTCACTGAGATTCCTGTGGCTTGATGTTTGACTTTAATTTGGGGAAATTCTTACTGTTTCAAATATTTCTTCTATGCCTTTGTCTTTTCTTCCTGTTAATTACCATTATGAGTTTTTTACACCTTTGTAAGTGAACCCCCCGGTTCCTGGATATTCTGTTTTGTTTTTTATAAATCTTTGTTATTTTAAGTCTTTGGGGTTTTTTTTGTTTTGTTTTTTGAGGATTCTGGATGCATCCCGTTGCCCAGAGATGTCTTTTCACTCAGCCATGTCCAGTCTACTGATAAGCCTATTGAAGGCATTCTGATGGATCATGTCTAAAGAGCTGTATTTTTTCACTCTCCAGATTTTTACATGTTATATAACAAGTGGCAATTGCAAAGCTCCTTGTAGTCAAAACTCTTTAAAACATCATTTATCTTCTATTAGGACAAGTTTTACTTCTTGCATGTCGACTCCTCACATATGTGCATACACAAATATCCACAGGCCCTCATTTTCTCATATTCTCAGTATCGTTAATGGGACAAATATTCAATAATCAATTTAAATGTCTGTGATTTAATAATCAGCTTAAAGCTAAGAAGGGGCACCATGGTTCCACTTCCCTTATTTTTTCAGGTTAATTGCCTCCACTTTCATAATTTCTAATATAATCATAAGAATTTAAGCTTCTCTTATTAGATTTGACACTCATTTGACTCTCCCTTAGAGTTCACAGCCCTGCTTCACTTGGAGCTAGGAGCTTTTAGAGTTTACTGTCTCATGTGCCATTTGACACTTTACCAATTACCCATGTGCTTGTTTTTCATTCTCGGTTAGATCTGATATTTTAGATCTAGATATTTTCTCACAGAGCTATTCTTTGCTCCTTCCTTTAAGATTCTTTTTGACTGATACACATTTTTTATGAACTACACAAGAAAAAGTGTGAAGAAGAAACATTTCTGATGTTATTCATTGTTCCAGTCTTAGATGGGACTTATTTTTTCATTTTAGAATTTGGGGGGATCTTTGTGTTCAAATAGTTTACAGTGATATTTCTCATAAGCCCTCATTTTTCAGTTTATAATATATTCTTATTCAAAAAATATTATTCCATAATTTCTTCCATTCTTCATTCTGACATTTCTGTTAGTCTGTTGGACTTTCTAGTTTGATTCTCAGTGCATCTTTGCTTGACTATTTTCTTACTGACTTTACTGTTCTAAGAGATTTCACTGGTTCCGTTCTTCATAGTTTTCTTTTCTGTGTTAGTCTTTCTCTATAAATATTGGTGTGTATTTGTTGTTGAAACCACCGTTAGTCCTTGAATCTGGAGTCCTTGAATCTTGAGAAATAAATTTTTCATTCTACCTTTTGCCACCTTCAGCTACAATTTTATTCTCCCACTCCATCTACCTGACTGTAGATTTAAGATGTGCTTATACAGTTAGTGATCTGCCAGCCCTCTGGGTCACTTCTCTGGTCATCATGGACACCCTTCCCTTGAACCTCTGAATTATGAGACATTTAAGGTTTAGCAGTATCAGTAGTTGACCATTTAAATTGAAAAGGCTTACACTTTTATATAACATTAAAAATTTAAAGATTTGTATTCACTCATAGTAAAACACACTACATCACATCATTTATCCTATTAACAAGCAGATTTGTCTTGGTAGCATGATTTCCATCACTTAAGACAATTATTCTTATTTACAGTTAATTGAATAGCAGTACTCCTTTCACCAAGCTTGGTTAGTCAGATGTCTCCCAGGGATGTTGGGACTCCAACTGAAAATTGGGACTATTTCCTTTTCAATCATGCCCCATGCCTGAGACTATAGTGTTGGTATGGCCATTGGCTTGGGAAAAACCGGAGGACTATGAATACAAAATGACAATATCAGAGAGGCAGAGAGGACTGCTCAGTTCCCTGGCAAGTTGTGGGGAGATTCAGCTATCCTTTCTCCTTGAGTTCCATAAGGTACTAGGTCTCCATCTTGTATTTGAGTGTATTTCCCTAAGGTAACACTCACCCCACTCCTTTCCAGCAACATTTATCCATGTTGCACTAATTGTGAGAAAAGTATAGAAGTCATATTAAAATCTTGGTAAGTTGGTAGGACTCGGGTTATGATGTGTGACACAGCAGTGAGAATCTGGCTCACAAAGTAGTAGAAAATAAAAATGGATGTAACTGCTTTGTACAGCCCTGTGCAATTGTTGGCAATTAATGCTTTTTGTGAATCTTACCACTGCTGTTAGCAAGTACACACTGCTCTTAGTTTTTTAGTGCATGCGTTTTCATTTTTGTTTTTCCTGGATTCCTTTTAGATTCTGCATACCCATGTTAGAAAGTGGGATGCAATGTAGAAAACATTGTTCTAGGGAGATCGACTTCTGGATGGTGATGCGATAGGACGCACTTTCAGGTCGTTCCCCACAGACACCAAAAAAACCCCCCAAATCACCTATTTTCCTGAGACAAACACCGAGAAACAGGCACTTCAGTTGGAGACAGATTGGCTGATGACTAATGGGTAAGGGCACCTGGCGCAGTTTTCAGCTAAGCCACTGATTTGGATTTGGGATGGAGTTCGGGGGTTTCCAGACGTGGTGGGGTGGAGGCTAGGGATTTGGGGACCGGCTGCAGAGGCAGCAAGAGACAGGCCCATTGGTGCTGAGATGCGGAGCCATGGAGGGTTGACTTGGAAGGGGGTGAAAGGAGAGCCAGCGCACTGGAAGCTGAGCTCGAGTCCACGAAGTGAAATTGCGCTGGGCGTAGCCATAAGTGTAAATCAATCAAATCAAACCTCTCCCGTAACTATTTTGTGCCATAGCGTGGGGTCCATTGAGGGGAAATCCCTCCCACCACAGATCCACCCACCAGAAATCCTGCCTATTGGGTACCCCATCCCCTTGAATACAGTAAGAAGATAGTCTCGTCTCAACACTACCCGCTAGCGCCACCGTGTGGGAAAATGTGGAACTGCAGCCCGATTGCCAATCCCGGGCAATTCACACCTATGCAAACCCAAGGAAACCGAACCCTCAGAAATATTAATGGAATGCTGACTAGCGCAAAGGCACAGAGAAATATACATGAAATTATGGATCCAATCAGAAACCCAGGGGAAAATCTGAATACAGCAGACATGCAAATTACCTGATGAGGACTTTAGGGTGAGTGATTAACATATAGGAATCCAGGAATTAGTAGAAGCAGTAAATGAGAATGTCAGGCAGCAAAGAGAAGAATTAAAGCAAGACATCAAACAGGTAAGAGACGTGATGGCTGAATTAAAGAACTATAGAGGGGCTCAACAATAGGATGGATGAAGCTTCCAGTAGAATCAGTGATCTGGAAGATAAGACAGGAACTCAAGCAAACCAGCAAAGAGATTAAAAAAAAAAAAAAAAAAAAAAAAAGGAAAGAATTGAAGATAGCAGTCAAAACCTCTGGGATAGCATCAAAAGGAACAACGTTCTCATCATAGGGGTCCCAGAGGAAGAGAGAGATAAGGTGGAAGAAACCACATTTGAAGAAATATTAGATGAGAACTTCCCCAATTTGAAGAATGAAGCAAACCTCCAGAGCCAGGAAACTCAAAAGAGTTCCTAATAAAAGAAACCCAAACAAATACACCTAGACACATCATAATAAAAATATCAAAATACAAGCAAAAAAAGGACTGAGAAAAACGTGTCACATACAGAGAAGCCCCCATAAGATCGTCAGCTGATTTCTCAAATGAAACTACAGGCCAGAAGGGAATGGCATAGTATATTTAAAGTGCTGAAAGAGAAGGATTTTCAACCTAGGATACTATATCCTTCAAGATTGATTCAGAACTGAAGGAATGATTAAAAAAACTTCTGACAAGCAAAAATTAAAGGAGTATATCACCCCAAAACTAGCTTTGCAAAAAGTATTAAAGGATGCTCTATAAAGCATAAGGAACTCACACAGAAAAACAATAAGAAAGCAAATATTAAAAGTGGAGAAGAAGAAAACAAAAATGTGCATAGTTAGAATGAGTGGAAGAATAATATGCTTTCAAATAAAATTAGGTAGTAAACAGAACTGAGAATGCTAACTTCAGGGTAATTTCAAAATGCCTCCCCAGGGAGAAAGCAAAGGAGAAAACAAGGTGAAATCAATCAAAACATAACAGCACCCATTAGGCCTAAAAAGAGAAAGAACAAAGTCATCTGGAGCAAAATACAAAAGACAAATTATAAAATGATACTAAGAAGCTATATATCAATAATCACCCTAAACATTAATGGATTGCACTCATCAGTCAAATGATGCAAAGTGGCTGAATGGATTAAAAAGCATAACCCAACCTGCTGCATTCAGGAAACCCATGTTTATTGCAGCCCTATTCACAACAGTTAAGAACTGGAAATTACCTAAGTGCCCAACATCAGATGAATGGATAAAGAAGATGTGGTGCATATATACAGTAGAATACTACACAGCCCTTAGAATAGATAAAATCCTGGCATTTGAATCAACATGGGTGGAACTAGAGGGGATTATGCTAAGTGAAACATGCCAAAAGAAGAAAGATACCAGATGACCTCACTTATAGGTGTAATGTGAATAGATAAAACAAAGAAAAAGATGAAAAATAACCAACCCTGAAACATTTGCAACAGAACTGAGGTGACCAAAAGGGAATGGGGAGGGCGGGGGCAAATGGCGGTGGAGCCCACTGGACAATGGGGAAGAACACTTGGTGATTTGGTGGCGGGCTTGGTGTGTTGAAATATATCTAAGAAATGGAGAAACTATACATAGGAAATTATTTTAATGTGTAGAATAATTACTACAATAAAAAATAAACTTAAAAAACTTCTAAAACTTCTATGGTATTTTTCTCAAATAACAGAAGTAGTAGTGTATGTACAACATAATCTCACAGGCAGTTCAATAATGCAAACAAAAATCAAAAGGGTTAGTGGAAGAAAAAACTCCAGAAACCACATTTGAATGTGGTTATGAGTGAATGCTAACTGAATCTGTAAGATTTTATTAAGTGCACATTTAATAGACAACTTCCCTTGTCCTTAGTGAAGAGTTTATTGTCTAGAATTACATAAATCCTACTCTGCTTGTAAAACATGAATTCTTGTGTATTTAACTCTTTGAGACTCATTTCCTAAATAAAGACTTCGTGTGTATCTACTTATGAAAAGGACAGTTCTTCATCTACAGAGCTATCAGTTTGCTGATGCCTTGTCCAAAATCAAGCTTTCTCCTCTAGGTCTATTACATGAGGAAGAAGCAGGATTTACTCAGCTCCATTACTGTTAATCATTGTTAGGTTTTATCTTATTGAGGAAATAATCACAATGTAAGATTTTTTGAAATATAGACCCCACACTCTGAATTCTTGCAACTTTCTTATTGCATATTAATCCTAAGGATTAATTTTAATCCTGTTTATAAATAATTTGATGTGATTCCCATATTTTATTTTTACACTTATGTTTGTTCTCACATAAAAAAATAGATTAAGATGTGCCCTGGTAGCTCAGATGCCAAGGCTGCAGCTGGGATACAGACCATGTAAAGCCTAAGGGTCTGAGACCAGGGCCTGGGGAAACAACCAAAACAAATGAATAAATGAAAGTTCTTTCTTCATTGAAAATGTGTCTTTCCTCTCAAAAATATATATGTATGTGTATATATATAACATATGAAATATATATGGATCTATGTGTGTATATGTATATACATATATGTATATATGATGTTAAGAAGTGAATGCCTCCATTTATACTGTTCTCTCCAGTGCTGTTCTCCAAGGGAGACTGTTACTAGCAGTTTAACATGTAATGCTATGTGTAATGTGATTTGTAGATGACCTGGTTCTTGTCCTAGTAAATAAGAAGATGAAAATGTCTTCTGTTCAGATGTTGTAATCTTACCTGTCATGAACTGGGCATGTTTAAGAAGCCCAGGCCAGAAACCCGATGCTCTCCACAGTCACTAAATCCTCTACCTTCCAACATTTTTCTGGTCTTTAACAATCATGGCACAACTCATCACATCTACTTCTGCAGACCTGCAATCTATTCTTTACATGGCAATCTTTTCAAAATAATAATTTGATGGGTTTTGTTTTAAAGGAACAGTGCAGGCAGTAATTAAGGTGGGTAGGTAAGCAGGCAGGAAGAGAAAGGAAAGGAGGAAGAAGCTTTTTAAACTATTTTTATTTCAGCTCATCTTGGTTATCCTGGTCAGGCCCCACCCCCACCCCAGGACATAAACCCCAGTACTTAGGAATCTATGTGGACTGCACTTGACTGGAGGCAGTGGACGTATCACTACTTCACCAGAATGCTTCACAAACTTGATGTTCTCTTTACCACACCCTCTCCTTAAAATATTGTCATCGTTTCCCCTGGTTTTTAGGATTAAGACTAAACTAGTGAATGCTGCCCAGTGTAGTCCCAGCCTCATTCTAATTCATCTTAATCACACTCCCCATTGCTCTTTGCATCTTGTCACACAGGATACCTTACTGTTTTTTGATAAATGCTATTCTCCTTCCCTTGAAAGTTATTCCCATTCATTTCCCACCCTGAAGTTTTAGTTCAGATGTCATCCAATAAGGGAAATGTTTCCTGAATCATTATGACAGATTCTGTTACAGGATTTCGTAGAACACAGAAATTTCCTTTGTGGCATTGAATATGATTAAAACCTTATATTTTGGCACACCCTGGTGACAAAGTGATAAAGTCCATAACCTTTGGCCAAGCCTACTGCACATACATCCCAAGGAGCCAAGTTTAAGACCTAGGGCTGGGGTGAACAGTCAAGATGAACAACTAAATAAAATGAAATGCTTCTTCCTCCTCCCAGCTTGCCTGTCTGCTTTTTTCTCTGCCTGCACCTTTCCTTTTAATTTTTTTTTTTTTATATTTTGTCCTGTGTGTTTAATATACCTTTCCCTGACATTAAGCTCCTAAATATCTTAACAGAATGCCTGGCTAAAGCTGGAACTCTTAATTATTTATTGAGTGAATAAATCATTTCTCTCTATACCATCCTAGTCTTGCCCACTGATAGTATTTCCAGATAATATATCATTTCCCAACCTGTTGTCTAGAAGTATCTTCCAATATCTTATGCTGACTTTCTCCTTAAAGCTAATCACTCCAGATCTATGTTAGTTGCTTTAAATAAAATCTTTTCACATCTTTCTTTTATAAAATTCTATGATAACATTCTGTTGCACTTAGGAGAAAATCCAAACTCCTTTCAAGCCCTTTATTTCTTCCTCATAAGATTTCTCTCAGCACTTTTGTTTTCATCCTAACCTTTCTTTTCTGTCATCATATCTAGTTGCCCTGCATGAAACAGTTTTCTCTCTTCCTGCCCTTCCCCATAAACAAAAGTTTAGTTAACTCCTACTCATTCTTCAGATTTCAGATTAAAAGGATTCTCAGAGAGGCCACCATAGCTCTTTTCATTTCTTAGAACTTCCCTGTGACTTCATTATCTGTTTCCCTGAAACATTCCATAAGATTATAGGTAAAGCTTATTGTCCTCTCTGCTCAGCACATAGTAGGTCTTAACATTGAATGAAAGGGAAAACTGACTTCTTGATCACCTGTTACTAGAAAAAACAGCTTCATATCAATTTCAATAAAACCAATTTTTGGCAGACAAACCTCTGCATTTGCATGGATAATTCAGTTAATATTTCTTCAATGAATGAACTACATTTTGTGGATCAGCTCATTCAGATTCATCCTGGCAGGCTCACTGTACAAAGGCAGAACCTTGTTCTAAATAAAATGCTCTGTGGAGGCCATATTATTATTTTATATGACGTAAGTGGGTGACTGATAATATATGTCTCCAAATGTTTTAAAGCAAAAGTATGCCTTTTCCCCTGCTTTACAGAATGAAATTTCAGGTTAATGTTTTTCTACATTCAAAAAGGCACAACATTCTTTTAATACCTAGTGATTATCAAAAGGAAGTGATAACTGAGTTTAAAATCATAGTGGGGAATATTTGGTTATCACAAGGAATGGGAACTCTTTGTATTTTGTGGGGCGGGGGAGAACTACACAACAAAATATCACTCTGCCCAATTTGTCCATTATACTACTACTGTGACGCATAGGAGGAGATTTGGAAGGATTTCTTGAATGTTAGGGATAAGGATATTAAGTTCTTTAAGTAGAGCAAGGTATGGTTTTCCATTTGGGCACAAATATGGCAATTTCTTAAAACAAAAATTAGCCAAATACAAGTTCAGTAGCTATACACCACATATTTTGCTTTAATCAACTCCAGAAATCATTACACTTTAGTTAACCCCTAGTTATTTGATGTCCAACCTTTGTTACAAATTGAGCTTAAGTGTCCTATAAAGATAACACTTCAAAATCTGACAATTTGCTATTCTTCTGGAATGAGTCTCCAGATTCTATCCATGAAGCTAGTAGGTGCTAGAAAACTATCTAACCTTTAACACTTCCCTTTAACTCCTCCCCATAGAACCATAATAATATCATTCTCAACTTTTGTTGAGGCTTGATACCTTCATTTAGAAATGAAAATAAGTCAAAAATGTTCCTTCAATAAAAATGCTAGTGAAAATTACATAATATCTAGTGCTTCTTATCTTATTAGTTTTAGGGAAAAAAATTCTTTAATACTTTAGATAATAGAGCTTAAATTGTTCATTTCCCTTTGCCTT
Source organism: Solenodon paradoxus (assembly GCA_004363575.1). Classification (NCBI taxonomy): domain Eukaryota; kingdom Metazoa; phylum Chordata; class Mammalia; order Eulipotyphla; family Solenodontidae; genus Solenodon; species Solenodon paradoxus. Next base: position 254,565 of record RJWH01000483.1, on the reverse strand, counting down.
GGCTGCCAGGAAACTCAGAGTTAAACTTTGTGCTCAATAATTACTTTAGCCTAGGTTTTTCTATCTATAACCCTTTCAGTAGATGATTCATGTCCTGTGTATCTTAAATACAATTTATATGCGATAAAATACACAAGCGTTCAATGAGCTTTGACAATTTTATACGTCTAGGTTCAGAGCATTTTCAACACCCCGGAAATTTCTCTTGCATCCCTTTCAATCAATACCCCCTCTATCTGCTGCACCTACTTTATCATTTCTATGATCATAGATTAGTTTTTGCTTGTTCTTGAACTTTTAGCTGAATTGAATCATATATGATGCAATCTTTTAGTCTGACTTTTTTCATTCAACATAACGTTTTTTACATTCTTCATATTGTTTCATATATCAATAACTATTTTTAATTTTAATTGCTGAGTAGTTTAATCTCACTTTTTAAATATACCACATATTTATCACTTTTACATAGGACTATCACTTTTACATAGGACTGTTTCTAGTATTTGGCTATTGTGAATAAAGTCTCCTATGAACATTGGTATATAATTCTTTGTGGGAAGTTCATTTTAAAAACTTTATATTTCATTGAAAAGTCATCTTTCTTCTAAACCTCATTTCTTTATGAGGGAGAGTAAATAAAATATAAACAATAATTACATAAAATTATAGCATTTCTAGTATGGTTAGACTTATAACTCAAATACTAAAAATAACTTACACATTTTAGTTTCTCATTGTTTTAGAACTGAAAGTCAAACCAAATATATAACTTATCTTGACAAATAGGCTTCTACATTTTGGATATGTTTTTATTTAAATTGTCTAAAATATAGAATGCTATATTTTCAAATCCCCATTTTCCATGTCCAGCAGACATATCAAACAATATAGTCAAAGCCACTTGTGATTTCCCTTCCAAATCTAACCTCCCATGATTTCCTCATCTTGACTCTTTTTTTAATCCTGTCGCTCAAGTTAAAATTGTGGAGTTATCCTTGATTTCCTCTCTTTTTCATAAACTTCACATCTAATCCATCAGCAAATCTGGTGCGTTCCAATTCCGAAATACGGATGATCTGGAATTCAATCACTTACCAATACCTATACTGCTAACATACTAGTCAAAACCACTACTACTACCATTTCTTGCTTGAATTAATATAAGAGCTTCCAAACTGGTTTTCCTGCTTCTGTCTTTGATGCCTAGAGTTGATTCTGAACAGAACGGCTAGAGTGTTTTTTCTACATCTCAATCACATCATATCACTCCTTTGCTCAGATTGCAACATTTTTATTCAGATTAATTGCCAAGGTTCTTACAAAGATCTACAAGGTCATAAGTAATCTGATCTTTCAGAAGCTTTCCTTGCATCATCCTTCCACTCTGACCCATTCTCACTCTTCTCTGGTCACAAGGATGCCTCACTTCCTTGAACAGAACAAGGACAAGCCTGTCTCTGAGCTTTTGTGTTTGCTGTCTCCAGTCCAGGAATATCTCTCCTCTCCACCCTGCTCCATCTCCTTGCAACTCTCACATGTATCTCAAGGCCTGCTTCCTTACTTTATTAAATTCTCTGCATATTTGATATATTTTACCTGATCACCTTTTTCTAAAGGGAGTCCCATCTCCACCCCATCATTGGCAGTCTTTATTACTCTATTCTTACTCAGCCTGACCCAGGTCAGATCGTGTAGACAGCTTCAAGTTCAAGGATGGGTAAAGTGATGGCTAAAACTTGACTCAAGATTCCTGAAACAGCTATTAGGTGATTCAAAGAATAAATGAAAAATTGATTGGGGGCAAAACTTTCTTACAGCCTCTGTTGTTTTATCAGGAGCCTCCTCTGGGATTTGGTGGTCTTACAGCCCAGTTGGGATGAGATGTATATCAGGACAGAGGCCCATAGAGCTGTGGGCTCTGCCTCATCCCTATCCCTAAACTTCAGCCATGTATCAATCAGAAAAAACCTGTACTCCCTTATGATTTTTCTGCACAGTAAGATGGATCAACTAGACCTGGTGCTTGGGTGTCCCTGTAGCTATGAAATCCCATCTGTGCCTGTGTTCCAGTAGGGTCTGAGAGTATTCCATTCAGCCCTCATAGGGGTCTTCCTGGCTCTGACTTACTACACTGCCTTATTTTTCTTCACAGCTGTTAACTAATATACACTTTACTATTTTTGTGTTTGTTTATTTTCTGTCCCTTCAAGTAAAATGTAAGTTTCCTGAGATCAAAGACTGTGTTCTTTTTGTTCATGATATATCCCCAGCATTTAAAATACCACCTCGTACATAGTAAATAATAAATATTTACTGAATTAATTTTTTCAAAGGTTTTATATAGTGTTCTTTAAAAAATGGCATCATTGTACAGACTTCAGGAGCTTCTGAATGTTAACCAAATCTTTTCTGCTTTTGCTTTCCCTTTTAATTTTAGAAATTTACTTAGGGGTTGGAATGGTCATGGGAATGCAAGTTACATACACCTTAGATATGTGCTAGTTTTGTTAACATGTCAAGAAAGTGAGCGGGGCACTGTGTCTTCAGTAACCAGAGTAAAGACAATCTATGATCTTATTTTAGTATTTAAAATTTAAATTACCTCTAATATAGGGATCCATTGTAGGTGATGATGCTGAATCACATTGGAGAATAAAAGATGGTAAAGAGTATTGAAATTCACACTGATTTACAAGCAGAAGTCCTCTTAGAAACAACAGTCTGAGAAAGATTCTGCTTATTAAAAAGGTCCTGCATGTTTCAGAGTCTGGATGGATACAGATGATACAGAGGGTCCAAACAGACATTGTTTCTTTTCATTCATTTGTTCCAACAAATGATTTAATCAAGTGTTTAGTATATCAGATTTAGTATATTTAGTATATCAGATATTAACTTCAAATAAGTAATCCTTATTATGATTTTTTAAAGTCAACATTGTCTCTATGAAGTATGTTCTACAAGACCACCTAGAAATTTCGACTCCCTGTTTGTCAAAAAGCATCAATGAGACCCATGTGTGCAGATTACAACAATAAACTCTGCCCTAAAGGAGTTTGCAACTTCTATCTTCCTAGGAGTATTAGTTAAAAGCAGAATAATGAGCTTGTCTCTCTACAAATCTCATTGCTTTCAATGGAAGAAAGGATGTTGACTAGTAAAACTTTTATAATCATCTCTTTCTGTAAAATGAAAACAATTAAAATGTATTTGACATTTAGAAATTCCACCAAATTCTTCAGCAGTAATAACTATGAAAAACAGAGTAATGCAATTTTTAAAAAGTCACATATATAACAAAACTGAATTTGTGGGCATGCCCTGTTGGAGTCAGTGGTTAGGTCTGCTGCCTTTGGCTGAGCGAAGTCCACGTACATCCCAAGGGCCTGGTTTCCTGAGATCAAAGACTTTATTCTTTGAACAAGAAAAAAAACCAAAACTCAATTTGTAAGTCAAAATTTCATGTGGCTTTTCTGAAGGGCATCACCATAAACTAAACAAGTCTGTTATAGCTCACTTTAGGCAGAAAATATTTGGCCAAGGACGAGGAGGGCTGGCTCTGATTGGTCACAGAACTACATATACAAGGCATTGTAGATAAGAATTTAAATCAGAGCAGAAAAATCACAGAAAGGATTCAGGCCAAAAAATTCTAAACAATACAAGAAAACACAAATAAACAAAAACTCCACAAGAAAACGCAAGGTCATTGGCAGGAATTTCCTTGCCTTAGCAATGATCACTGTCAATATATTTTACTTAAAACCATAAGCTTAAGACAAATTTTGATCTGTTGATCTGTGACCCCACAGAGAATCAGTTCTTCACCAGAAAATGGAAGCTTCCTTTGAGTGTGAGTCATATGTTGCCTAGAAGCTGTAGGCTTCCTGGAATGATTATTTAAAATCCCAGAACTCCTGTCAATGACTTTGAAACACTATTTTCAATATTATCGACCCCCCTAGTCAGTGTTAAACAGACAGATTATACTGGCACATGGAGTCGATCAAGATTCAGCAGAAAACACAGGCAGGAGAGAGTAACACAGGAGCAAAAGAGTAATTTTTTTCCTGTGACCACTGCCTTTCTGTTTTTTATAAACAAATATACATCTTTGATTTTTCATTATGGAAACAGACGCAAAAGGAGAAACAATAGTATAATAAATTTTTATGAGCCTAACCCTCAACTTTATCTGTTGGCAATATTTTGTCTTTCTCATTTTATCTATTCCTGTCTTATTTTAATTTCTGCTGGAATATTTCAAAGTAACTCTCAAACATTATATTGGTTCATCCATAAATACTGTTGCATATCTCTTTTTTCTTTTAAACAAATAGATAATACTATTATTCTCATCTTCAGCAAAATAACATTCATTCTTTTTATCATATTATACACATCTAAATCTGTGTTTGGATTGCCAATAGTTGGCTCAGAAATGGTCTTTTATAGTTGCTTTTTTTGAATTTGGATTCAAGCAAGATACACTTTCCATTTAATTGCTATATCCTGCAAACCTGTCTTAAACTATGAGTTCATTCCCTCTTTTGCACTCCCTGCTCTTTATTGGGTGAAAAATTGGGTCATGTACCTTGTAGAATTTTTTATTTTTCTTGTTATTTTTCTATGATGTCATTTAAATATTTTTCCATATCCCCTGCATTTTTTGTAAACTGATAGATCTGGAGGAGGAACTCGATTTTGCATTTTATTTTGGCAAGAATATTTCATTAACTGTTTTACAGTTTTACTACTGCATCACATCAATAGCAATGATGTCTAGTTTGATTAATGGGTCCAGGTAGGTGTATAGAATTTTATTTTAAATTGTTAATTATGATTATAATGCATTCATTGTGGAAAAATTAGAAAATATAGACAGCAATAAAGAAAAAATAAATATGTATATACCCATGATCAAAAGAATTTTTATTATATATGTAAACCATGTTTATAATTGGTATACGCTTTTTAAAAAAATTTTTTTATTTGTCTTTTGGCTGATTAATCATGAAACTTTTCCTTTTTCTTCCTTATTGTATTGATGCTGCCCTTTAAAATATCATACTCTACCCCTTTGTTATTTTAAGGTTATTTTTTGTGTGTGTGTGTGTGTGTGTGTGTGTGTGTGTGTGTGTGTGTGTGATATCCTAGGAAGAATGAAGGAAGGGCACTTGCTATCTAGAAGTTGCTTTTATATTATTTTTTGCTTATCGTCACATTGACCTTGTCAGAGAGGTATTTTATTCCCACTTTATAAAAGAATAAATTGAGACTCAGATCTTGTGGGTTCTTTAAATCTGAGTGTAAAGAGTCTGGAAGTTTTTAGTTCCAAATTCAAAGTCTTATTTCCTTCCTGAATTTTGTGGTACTCATCAAACAGAAACATTCTATCTAGTCAGTTAAGAATGCACTTGATAGGCATGAAAAGACTTAACAGTTGCTCAAAAATGCTTTAGAGATTTTATTTTATATTTAATAAGATAAACTCCTTTAGGCATATTAAAAGCAGAGTACAGGAAATTCTTCACTTTCATAGATTACGAAGATATTTGCAAGTTTTCCATGTTCTATTTTGTCTTTAGTATTTATCTTTTCTTGTAGTACTGGCAGTAAAGAGTCTTTAACTCAAAGTAGATAAAATAATGGAAAAGTGGACAAAAATCTGTGATGTGATGGAGGAATGTTCATACCCGTGTCATATCAATTCTCAAAGGAACAAATTAATTCAAAGAATTACAGAATTTTAAAATGGGAAAGTTGTAAAGATGATCTTATAGGTATTCTCAATAAACAATGAGGGGACTAAAGTCCCAGTGGGTTTAGTGACTTTCCTAAGGTCACTCAACTCCTTCAATAACAAGCCATAACTTGAACTTTATATCTTTGACAACTTCAGTTGTATATCTCCATTGTGTGACTTCAATCCATTTTGATCACTTTCCCCTCTATGAAAAGAAGGAAATGCTTTAACAATATTTATTGCACTTAGGATGGGTACTGGTTTTGCTGAGAACATCCTACAGTTCTAAAACGTGTGCCAAGAATGGTTTCCTACTATTGTAAAATCTGAGGTCAGGATACAAAGAGGGACTTCAGACAGGGAGAGAGAATACATTTAAATAAGGCCATGATTATATTTTTCTAGGTTTTTTTTTTTTTTTAGTCTTCTGCAACAAATGTTTTTAAAACATGCTGTTTAGAACCATTCAATATTTTACTTCCAGAGTAAAGGTAGAAACACAATTACTTGTTTGTAAGATTATTGATCACACTTCTTTAATAGAAATACTTGAATAGAGAAAATTACAAATATGTAAAACTCATTAGAGAAAATTGAAGCAAAATCTTCCTACATGCTACACTTTACAATGCATTTAGATGTAAATGGCAGGAAACAGTTAATTGTCCATTCAGTAAGAAGCTCCTGGGACAATGGTTTGAAGCAGTGAGATGATGTGTTTAGTATCCAGTTTCCTACCATTTTGTATAAACATTGATCTCTGTTTCCTTCGTGGATAAATTTAACCTAAAAATCAGTCTCAGTGTCTCCAGTGCTGTCCTATTTGCAGGGTAATAATTAGTCCGCAGTTTTTTTTACATTTGTGGCTAATAGGATCTCGTTCAGCAGACAGACGTGTGCGTTAGTTACCCATTTTCTAATGGTATTTCTGGATTGTGTATGGGGACTGACGGTGCCATGTGGTATACAGCTATTTATTCTGACTTCGAAGCAATTGGAATGTGGAAACTATTTAGTTCTTTGGCACTTGATAGAAGGGAACAGATTTGCTAGATGAGGCTAAGAATAAGCATGTCATTGTAGGCCAAGAATAAACTGGAATAAATGCATCATTCCTATATGGATATCCAGTAGTAAAGAGTAATATCAGATACTATCCATCCTCAAGATCCAGAGGTATTTTTAAAAATGTATAATGGGGTGAAAGGAGCTCTGCTCGCCCATCGACTAACGTCAACAGTTACATCTCATAGCCCATCTAGTTGGCCTTTCTATCCCCAACCCTGACTAAATTAAAACACACTCCAGACATCAAATTATTTTCATCCATAAATATTTTAGTATTTATCTCTAAAATACAGGAACTCAAAAAAAAAAAAGACAATTGCAATATCATATCACACCCAAAAAATGGACAACAATATCAGCTGTTATTGAAATTACCTGAACTGTCTCATACATTTTTTTGTTTTCTTTTATTTTTAAGGTTGTAAATGTTTGAATAAGTATCCAGATAAGATTCATCCAGGAAAACTGTTTTGTAAATTTTTGAATGATAACATTTAAAAACATTTAATTGTGGTAAAGTACACATAACAAAATTTGCTACATTAGCTATTTTAGGTGTCCAATTCAGCAGTGCAGTCACATTGCTGTGCATCCCTCCATAACTCTTCTCATTTTGCAATGCTGCAACTATAGTCATTAAACAACTCTCCATTCCCCAATTCCTCTAGCCCCTCGGCAACCACCATTCTACGTTTTGTTTTTGTTGTTGGTTTGTTGGTTTGCTTTTTTAAGGAAAGGTGCAGGCAGGAATGAAGGCAAGCAGAAGCAGACAGGAAGGGAGAGAGAGGAGGAAGAAGACTATTTTATGTAGTTGTTTATCTTAGTTGTTACCCTAGACCCAGGATACGAACCCAGGACCTTGGGATGTATGTGAACTGTGCCGAACCAACAACTCCATCAGGGCGTGCCTACCATTCTACTTTCTGTCTTTTTGAATTTGTCTACACTAGGTACTTTGTGTAAATGCAATCATACACTATTTATCTTTTGTGGCTGATTTATTGCATTTTCCTTAATGTTATCAAGGTTCATCCTTGTAGTATGTGTCAGAATGTCATTCCTTTTAATGGCTGAATAATATTCCATTGTATGTTTACATCACATTTGTTAATCTAGTCATCTGTTGATGGACACTTGGGTTGCTTTGGATATTGTGAATAATGCTCCTATGAATGATTTTATGGGTGTACAAATATATTGAGACTCTGCTTTCAATTCTTTTGGATGTATGTCCAGAAGTGAATTACTGGATCATACAATAATCCTATTTCTATTTTTTGAGGCTGCACCATTTTACATATCTACCAACAATTCACAAGAGTTCTAACTTCTCTTTATCTTTGTCAACAGTTTTTTATTTTCTAGTTTTTTTTTCTTTTCTTTTTTTTTAATAGTAGTCAGCCTAGTGAGTGTGAGGTGGTATCTCATTGTGGTTTTGATTTTTATTTCCCTGCTGACTAATAATGAGTATCCTTTCATGTGCTTCTTGGCCATTTATATATCTTCTTTGGTGAAATGTCTTTTAAAGTCCTCTGCTCAATTTTTCAAAATAATTTTTTTAATTTTACTTTTTTTCAATCACAAATTCATCGAGGGAACATTGTATTATAACATATAAATTTGAGTTGGACATTAGTGTAAGTCAATAAATCAACATCTGTATATGATATATTAAGTTCACCACTAAAATTCAATTCTTTCTTTCACCTGTAATTGACCTTTTTACCCAACTTGTCCTCCTCCACTTTACCCAACTTGCCCTCCCCGTCTCTTTCCGTGCTGGTACCCACTAATTTAGTCCTGTAGTCTAAAAGTATATTTTGTTTGATTTTGTTTCATTTGATTGCTTGGTTTCTCTGCATGCCACATGAGTTAACTCATATATTTGACTTTTTCTTTCTAACTTATTTCATTAAATATAATTCCCTCTAGGTCTATCCATCTCATTCCAAGTGGCAGGATTTATTTTTTTTAAATAGCCATAGAGTATTCCATTTGTGTGTGACTTCTTATTTTTTTATTTTTATATTTTTAAATGAAAGGTGTAGGCAGAAATGAAGGGGAATAGGCAGGCAGAGAGAGAAGGAAAAAAACACTTTATTTTTATTTAGTTGTTCATTTGGTTTTAGACCTCACTAGATCCCTGGGATATTTGTGGATGTCGAATCTTGTCAAATGTTTTTTCTGCATCTATTGATATGATCGTGTGGTTTTTCTCTCAGTTCTTGTTGATATGGTCATATAGGGTTGATATGATCATATGCCAGCCAGAGGCAGCCAATTTATAGACTAGGCCATGAGGACATGCCAGTACTTTTGTACGTTGAGTTTTTAGCCTACCACTTTACTTCGTTGATTAGTTCTAGTATTCTGACAGAGTTTTAGGGTTTTTAATATACATAGTATGCAATATATATGATTATATATAAAATCATGTCATCTACAAATAATGATAGTTTTACTTCCCCCTTTCCAATTTGAATTCCTTGTATTTCTTTTTGTTACCATTTGCTCTGACTAAAGCTTCCAGTACGATGTTAAACAGCAGTGGTGAGAGTGGCCAGCCTTGTCTTGTTCCTGATCCTAGAGGAAATGCTTTCAGTTTTTCACTATTGACTATGATGTTGGTTTTGGATTTGTCACATATGACCTTTATTATGTTGAGGTATATACCATCTATCCCTCTTTTATACAGGGTTTTTTTTTTTTTTTATCATAAATGGATGTCAAATCTTGTCAAATGCTTTTTCTGCATCTGTTGATATGATCATGTGGTTTTTCTCTTAGTTCTTGTTGATATGGTGTATTACATTAAAGATTTACATATGTTGAACCATCATTGCATCCCTGGGATAAAGCTCACTTGGTAATGATGGATGATCTTTTTGATGGGTTGTTGGGTTCAGTTTGGTAATATTTTGTTGAGAATTTTTGCATCTATGTTCATTAGAGATACAGGTCTATAATTTTCTTATCTGTGATGTTAGTCTCATAGAAAGTATTTGGGAGTGCTCCCTGTTCTTCAATATTTGGAAGAATTTGAGAAGAACAGGTATTAATTCTTCTCTGAAGGCTGGTAAAACTCATTAGAAAAACCATGAGTTTTTATTTTTAGAGAGACTTTTTGCTGGTCTCGAATCTTGTAAACAGGGTTGAAGGAAGGGGGCCACGAAAGACTGGGAAAAAATAAGAGACAAAGACAGAATGAAAGTGGGGTCAGGGGGAGAAGCCTCTGAGGACTGTCACCCAGCGTATATGACTCCTTGCATATTTATTGTCATTATACAAAGAAGTTGTTTACAATCATTGTTTACATAGCAGTGGTCACACCCAAAAGGTCTTAAGCTATCTGTTTGACCTTTAACTTCTTCCTGGATCTCAGCAGGTTATCAGAAACCCCTTCAGCCAAGGTTTTCCTTGCTGAGTGGGCACCTAACTTGCCAAGGTTTCTGTTTCACTGTCAAAGGCATTGATTAACTAAACTAAGCTTTTTCCTTATTGTTCCCCACACTTTTGTTCCCCACACTTTTGATTACCTCTTCAATTTCTTTGCTTGTGATTGTTCTGTGTAAGTTTTTCTATTCTTTCTGGTTCAGTTTAGGTAGACTGTATTTTTCTAGAAATCACTCTATGTCCTCAAGGTTTTCTACTTTGTTGGCATAGAGTTGTTCATAGTAGTGTCTAAGGATGTTTTGTATTTCTGTGGTTTCTGTTGTACCTCTCCCCTTTCATTTCTGATTCCAGTTAGAGTTTTCTCATTTTTTTCTTCGTGAGTCTAGCCAGTGGTTTGTTGATTTTGCTTATTTTTTCAAAATAAGTATTAAACCTAACTGTTCTTTTTCCAGTTTTGAATATTGACACTGTATTTCAATCTATATTTCATACCATAGCCTCCACCAGAGTTCCAGTGTTCTTTACCACAATCTTTTCATCCTTTTTCCCTATCTTGATGTAATAGTCTTGTTTTAGGAATTTTGATTACAGAGTATAGACCTGGAGGAGGAGTTCCAGTTACCAGGGGTTGAGGGCTTGAAGCTCAGCAGGCAAGGAAGCTGGTCAGCAGTGACTCCAGTAATGGGAGGGGCAGCTGTTATTTCAGATTACTGAATGTAAATTGGTGCAGTCAATATGGAAAAAACAGCATGGCGATTCCTCAGAAAATTAAAAATAGAAATTCCATGTGATTCCTCTATGCCACTTCTGAATATTTATCTAATAGATATTAAAACACTAATTTGAAGAGGTAAAAGTATATTAACTGCAGTATTATTTATAATAGGTAAATGTTGGAAACTACCTGTAGTTTTAGCTATTGTATATAGGTCTTTCATCCATTTTTAGTTATTTTTATATACAGTAGAGAGTCTTAAAATTCCCTTAATCTATCTTAATATAGATTTCTTCATCTCTTTCTCTCTACACCCCACCCTCATTTTTCCTTGCAATTTATTTGGTGAAGAAACTGGGTTGTTTGTACTGGAGGTTGTGTTTTGTTGGTACACTTGGTTTTGTTTCGTTTTTTTTTTAGACAGGTTTCCTTCTTTCTCTTCCCTGAATTTCCTATAAACTGGTAACTGGTTCTATGACTAGATTCTGGCTTATTTTTGTGTGTGGTGGGCACAGGGAATGATACTTCATAGGTGATATAGGGACATCAGGTGGCACAACATATCTGGTTGCCCTTTTTGTTGTGATGTTAACTACCATTGAGCAATTGCCTGGATCCATACATTCCTATGGGTTACAAAAAATAGTCCAATTCTCTCATTCCCTATTCACTTATTTATTGGAGAAATTCTGTATAGAGAAAGTTCTTTCATCAACTAATGAATTACCTTAATATAGAGTGCATAAAATAAAATAGGATAAATACTTTATTATTGCTTATTAGTATCCTTCAATTTTAACAAATGCATTTTCTTTTTTCAGTTTGATTAAAAGCACATCATGAACTCAGGTAAAATGTTTTATGTTTTTCAATTAATTGTATATAGAAATCTTAGCTGTACTCAAGTTGTCCCTTATTTTTAAGAGGGAATTTTTTCATTTGACTCATCTCCTTTAGAAATAATCATATTAAATTTTTGATAGTCTTCTTGCATTTGAGATGACAAGCTGTTTCAGGTTTTTTGCTTTGTTTTGTTTTTAATATTTTCTTTTCCAGATCAAGAATTGAACAATTTCTGAGAAGACCCAATTCCTTTTACTGATAAATGATATTTAGAATAACAACCTGGAGTATAAGAGGCATTCATCACTACTGGGTTGGCCATTATGTTTACACCTTTTTAGGAATAATCATATATGTGTGTTATCTATGCATGTATATATGTATCTGTTTATGTGTGTACATTTTACATAAATGGAATACTATAACTGATGCTTTGTGTTTGGTTTCTTTCATTCAGCGCAATATTTTGGAAGATTACCCATGTTTTAGCATGTATTATTACTTCACTTCTTTTTATTACCAAATAATATTCCATTGATTGGTTAAATAAGCTATAATTTATATTTTCATCAGTTGATGAACGTTTGAATTGTTTTCACTTTTGCCTATTATGAATAATGATTCTATGAACATTTATGTGCAAGTATTTTTTGAACATATGTTTTCATTTCCCTTGGGCATACACCTAGGAATGGAATTGCTGGGACACAAGATAACACTATGTTCAGTTTTTGAGGAATTGTCAGATTGTATTCCAAAGTGTCTTGACCATTTTACAGTATCACCATCATTGTATGAGGGTTCCAATTTCTCCATAGCCTATCCAAGATTTGTTATTATCTAACTTTTTGATTACACTAATCCTAGTTATCACTTATGTTGATTTTGATTTAAATTTCCCTATCAGTTAATACTTGCTTAAGGTTTAATTTGCTTTTTCCAGTGTCTCAAGATGGAAGTTTTTGAGAACTTTCTTTTTTTTTTTTTTACTACAAGTATAGGTATAAGTTTCCCTCAAATAATTGCTTTTTGGCATTGCATAAATTTTGGTAATTTGTTTTTTCATTTTCATTCATTTCAAAGTATTTTCTAGGTTTTGTTCTGATATTTTTAACTGGATATATAGGAGTTTGCTGTTTAATTTTCACATATTTTTGCACTATTCCAAATCTCTTTCTGTACTGATTCTATTTTCAGTCCATTGTGGTTGAAAACATACTTTTATCTGATTTAAATCATTCTGTTAAGTTTGTCTTATGACCTAGCATATGATCTGCTCTGAAGATTGTTCCATGTGTACTTGAGAAGATCATGCATCCTGTCGTTGGGTGGAGTGTTTTATAGATATCTGTAAAAACGAATTGGTTTATAGGGTTTTCAACAGTTCTATTTTCATGTTGATTTTCTATCTAGTTGTTTTAGCTGCATTTAAAGTGATGTATTGAAATGTACAACTTTTTTTGTTGAATTGATTATTTCTCCCCTTCATTTCTGTCAGTTACTGTGTCAAGCATTTTGGGGTTGTGTTTTTGGAAATATAAATGCTTATAATTATCTATCTTCTTAATAATTTGACTCTTTTATTATTAAAAAAATCTCCTTTTTGGTAAAAAAGTAAACACTTTTGTTTAAAGTGTCTATATCAGATATTAATATAGTCTCTCCACGTTTCTCCACTGTTTGCATGATAAATCTTATGCTATTCTTTTAGTTTCAACCTATTTGTATTTCGAAACGAAACTATCTAAAAGATGGTATATAGTTGAATTTTCATTTTTACCCAGTCTGACAATCTCTGTCTTTAGACTGCGTAACTAATTCACATTTAATGTCACTATTAATACAGTTGGATTTATATGTGCCATTTTATGTTTGTTTTCTATATGTCTTTTTTCTTCTTATATTGGTCATTCGCTGCTTCCTTTTGCATTAAGTGGATAATTTCCTGCATGACACTTTAATTATTTTAATTTTTTCAGTGTCCTTTTTTTGAATCATGTTAATTTATTTAGTTGCTCATTTTTTGTTGTTGCCCATGGCCTCAGGACACAAATCTCAGTCCCTGGTATATATAGGTGGATGCATTCAGCCAGAGGCTGCACAATAATCGGCTAAGCCACCAGGGTGCAGCATTTACTTTGTACATCTTATCTTGTAAAAATCTACTTCAAATTTGTACTAACTTAATTCTAGTTACATAAAATATATATAATGATATAAAGCATTATTTCTATAAAGCATTCTTTGTTCTCCCATTGGTGCTATTATTATAAATTTGTAATATGTTTCAAATTCAAAAATATAGTGTTATAATTATTACCTTACTAATTTTATGTCATTTTTAAAGAAAAGGTGCAGGTAGAATTGAAGGTAAGTAGACAGGCAGGCAGAAAGAGAGATGAAGAAGAAACATTTTATTTGTACATCTTGGTTCTTCTCCCCAGCCTGGTACATGAAACTGGGTCCTTGGGGTGTATGTGGACTGTATTTTGGCCAGAGGCAGTTGTGCTTTGGTCAGCTGCCACCAGGGTGCCCCAATTTCATGTATTCTAAAGAAAGCTCTATTTACCACTTCTGAATCTCTCTAATTCTTTCTGTGGATTTAAGTTCCAACTGGTGTCAATTTCTTTCTTCTGTATAGTTTTGTCCCTATCTACTCCTTTGTGTTGTGATGGTCAAATATATTTCTTTATGTTATGGACTCAACAATATATTTATTTTATGAAATTATCCTTAACTCAGGCAAGAAAGGAAAAGGAATACATTTATACTGCTTTTTTATAATTAGATAATTATGCTATGGTATTCTGATTTTTTGTGTAGAATGCATTAGTTTGTTGTCACTTGCTTCTAGTCTGAAAACATCTCTTAGTGGTCTGGTAAGGAATTCTCTGTTTTTATTTATCTGGAAATAATCATTAATTCATCTTTACATTTGAAAGATAATTTTGTTGGATATAAGATTATTAGTTGACAATTATTTTTCTTTCAGCACTTTGAGTATGTCATCCTACTACCTTCTGACCCCCAGTTAATAATTTTATTGAGATGCTCTTTAAATGTGATGAGTCACTTTTTTCTTGATTTCAGGATTTTTTTTTCTGTTTGACTTCAATATTTTGATGTGTCTAGCTTTTAATCATTTTGCATTTATGTTACTTAGAGTTCACTCAGCTTTCTTGCATATGTTCTAAATATAGTCAGTACCCTTGAGGAGAGATTGGAGTTCTTTGTTCTTATGGCCTGTCTCTCCCCAGAGTAAATCACTGAACCACTACTGTGGAGCTGAAATGAGGACAGTTGTCGGCTTCTCTCAGAGTGATGCATTTGCATTGCCAGTGGGATGCTAGCCTCTGATCATCTTGGCTTGCCTCTCCTGAAACCTACAGCATGTAAACAAACTAAGATGAGGGGAGAAACAGAGCCCCAATATTCTCTGTCTGCTATGCCTGAAGTAGTGTATCCACCCTGAAAGTGAGATTTAGATAAAGGAAAAAAGTCTCTGAACTGTACTCATGTGGAATTTAGCCTATGCAACATGGAGCTAGGGGGTAAGAAATAATAGCAACTTACCCCTTCTAGGGAGATAATGTAACCCTTGATTGACATTGCAGGGGGAAGAGAAGTGAATTTTCTTGACCATATCTGCTCAGGATAGTTTTCTTTATGCTGAACTGGAGAAGCAGAGGGAGGGAGTGTGCTGTGCTTCAAATGTCACATATTCTTTTCTTACTGAGACCTAGATTTTCTTGAGCAAACATTTATTTGCTCACAGAACAACTACAGAGACTTTAAATGTTCTATAAAAAATAATTTTCACTACTTATGGTTGCTTTACTGGAGAGTAGGCCTACAGCACTCCTCACCTTGCCATCCAGAAGTCCTCTTATTTAATTCTGATTACAGAAAATTTCAAACCTATATACAAGAGAACAATATAATAAACCTTCATAAGATAAATATTCATCATCAGCATATGAACAATGCCCATCTTCTACTTTCTATTCCTTCTTCTAGATTATTTTGAAGCAAATCCTCAATATCACATTATTTCTTCCATAATTACTATTTTTGAGCATATTAGTCTCTCATACATACATACACACACATACATATATACTTCTTTCCTTTATCGTTCTGCAGCCCTACCTCTATGTAAAGTATCCATACATGTTTGGGTCTATTTCTGGGCTCTTTATTCTATTCCATTAGTCTTTTTACACATTTCTCTGGCAATACCATACTGTTTTAATAATTTTTAGCTTTATAATATTTTATACCTGGCAGAACAAGTCTTTCCACTTTTCCCTTCTTCAGAAGTATTTAACCAATGTTGATCTTTCTTATTGCCATGTACATTTTTAAATGTAGAATACTTATTAAAACACAGATCACCTTCAGAGTTTCTGATTTGGTAGGTCCGAGTTGGGCATTTCGTTACTAACAATTCCTTAGTGATATTGATGTTGCTGATCCATGACAATAGTTTGAGAACCATTGCCATATAGCTTTGACAATTTAGGAAAATTTGGCTAATTTTTATCAAATAAAAAATAGAATATACATTATATCAGTTATACTAAGATTTTTTTAAAATAATGGACATGTAGTCTAAGTTAAAGATGAAAATAGACTTGGTAGGCAATTCTTTTTCTTTCATCACCTTGAATATGTCACCTATTCCTACTAAAGATATAAATTTATTTTTATATGATAGTTATTGAAATCAAGAAGCATATAGCTGCAAATCAATTTATGGTCTTTGTGGAAGGGAAAATTAGAAGTACTTTATCTCCCTCTAGCCTTTAACTAAAATTTTGCAGGCTGGACATTTGCCAAAAAAAAAAAAAAGAGAGAGAGATTCTTAAAATTACCATTCATTTATGGGGTAGAAAGCTGAAGGAAAGATCATTTAAATACATACATATAGTACATACATAATACATACATAATGATTTAAGTGTGGTGCATATTAAAGAATATTAAAGAACCCTGAAGAAGTCTAGGAAAGGAAACTGGAAAGAAGTATTCATTATTTCATCTACTCTACCCTCCCCCCAACTTTTTTAGTTTTAAATCTGATTGAGCCCCCAATAACAAATGAGATATTAGAAAGGCATTAATGTCTTTTCTAAATTTTTGATTTTGTTCAAATACCCACTAACTACATCACTTATTTTCTAAAATTCCTGGTATTAAAGTGATAGTTTGGTTGAAACTTGCAGATGAGCTATGGAGAATTGGAATTGTTTTGTGTCAGGTATTGACTTTTGCTCAGAGTGTGCTGTGGTATCTGTCTCTTATGATTCTTGGACAACAGATTGAACTTGCCATTTGCTTCAATCTGTGATACCTACCTTCCATGATTCTAGCTTCTGCTTCTTGCTAGGATTTACACTACTTGCTAATTCCTAGGTTTCTACTGGGCATAAGTGTGGTGAATCTAATCACATATCTAGGTACTGTACATGTGAGGAAAGTTCCATGTTGACACAAAGAAGAGATTTGTTTATAGAAAAAGAGACTTGTTCGTAGGCCCCATAGTTCTGACACAAGGCTTTCTGGCTCATCTGCTAATAGCCACACCTTGTGTAGAGTACTGAGAAGTTTAATACTCCCATATTCCTTTATTCAGCTAACAAGTGGTCCTGTATCTGACACTTATGACTAAAGTCCCATATACAATCAATCTTCTGTTGCAGTGAGAGAGATTCCTGGCTTCCTATGAACATATCTGGAGGCCCTAATAGGTTTTTTGAGTTCAGTGATCCATCAGAACTGGTAAAATAATCCACAGTTCTGTCTACCAGCTTCTATAACCTTCATCTTCTAGACCCAAACAGAGGCTTGCACAAACTTTACTATAGTAGTTTCAGAAGTAATTCGTGGATCCCATCCACAGCAGTGGCAGCAACTTCCCCAATTTAAATAGGCAATAAAACAAGCTGGAGTGAAATTTTGACATCTGGGATCTCATCCATGAATGGATCTTATCCAGGGATCTCAAATACTCATGATTGACATCATTACCCTCCATCTCCAAGAATTCCAACTCCTAAACCTGATACCTGAATAGAGCCATTGTACCTCAGCACCATTATTTACAGGAGACCCAGTTCTATCTCTCTCAAATGGTCTCAGGTCTACCCTGAGAGGTCCCTATCTCTGACCCTTGTAAATAACATAACCCCTCCTTAGGATGCACAAATTTCTCCAAAATCCAGTTTCTTGGGGATTTAATAAAAACTTCAGAATAATTTTCTAACAGTGTATTTTTCACTCACACCTTTATCTTGCCTTTCACATTCTAAAAATCACAAGATGCTTGAGGAGAGGGTTTATGGGTCTTCAGTTTTCTATCCCCCTGCCCCAATCTGTGCATAAAAAGTGCTCAGAAATTTTCCCAATTATTTTCAGAAATTAAATTGAAATTAAAATGAACTAACCCCTCGAAGTTATTACAAAATTGTACATTCTGTAATATTTCAAATCCTAAGGCCAAGGAAAGTGAAGCATGTATACAAAAAGGTAAACCTGTACTCTAGCTGAAATAAAGGGCATGTTAACTGTGAAAAGTCACCATTTATAATCAGAAAGATGACATATTCAGAAACTATCTTTTTAATAAGAATTTATTTTCACAAACTGGTCTGCGTAAAAAACACCCTTGTGACTTAAATATTCTATTATTGCCAACTTTAACTCATAAGAAAAGTGACTAACATTTTAAATTATCTCATCGAATTTTTATAAACCCTATGAGGAAGACTCAAAGCATAAGTAAGCAATCTTCTAGAAGAATATGAAATAAATCATAGAAAATCTTCCTAACCTCTGACTGAAGATTCTCTGGACTGAGAGGAAAGGGCAAGTCCAGATGACAAACAGAATAAGAGAAGAGCTTGCCCTGGTAAGTCACCGAGGAAGGGACTGATTTTGTCCCAGTGGGGTGGAGTGAAATGATAGAAACACTAAATTTGTGGGAACCAAGAGGAGAGGCAACCTAGATGTGTTCTTAGAAAGAGGTCCCCAAAGACCCATTATCTCAGAAAAAAGGCTGTATAGGTGGTATGAGTCTGAGATAACATACAGAGCTTTATGTGTCACGTTATGATCTGGAAGCAGATAGATGGTTCTCCGTCCTGATAGTGTCCCAGTAGTTAATGGGGTCTTAGATAATACCTCATAGTTTCCATGATTCAGCCTGGCAATGGAAAGAGCTTTTGTGCACACTCAGTCTGTATAGGAATTGAAAGGATAGTTGTCAAACCTGTAGGAGCTTTTATCATGGGGATGATACAACAGTCATCTTCATGAGACAGGGTGATGGATGGCTAAAAGAAAGCCACTGTGATAGCAGACCATCTCCAAAATTTTGACACTTCACAAGAAGTACTCTGGAAAATTAAATATATCCCTTAGCTATATACAGACTACCTTGAAATTTTTAACCACTTTGAGGGGCTCAAAAAGAATGTAAATTAGAGGAAAATAAAATTGAAGTTTTTAAACAGGGTTTGTGACTAAAAGTGAAACCACTATTATACAATGAGCCTCTCTTTAAAAATGTTAATGTTAAGTTCTGTATTCTGGTATAAGGTAGCATCTGAGGTCAGTTCCCTGCTTTTCTTCTAAGGTACACAACAAACCATTCTTCACTGAAGTGACATGACACTCTAGAAACTCAGGGAACCATAGGGACTGTATTGAAGAGATCCCCTTAAAAATCCCAAACGGTGGAAAGGTACATACATGACTGCAGTAAATTGGCAACAACTATGTCTGCAGAGGTAGCAGATGGGATGGAGATAACAAGGCAGGAGATGCCACCTCAAGTTCTGAAGAAGGAAGAATGATGATTGTGTGGTGGCACACAAGCTTGGATTGAGTGAATTCCAAAGAAGAGGGGTGGAGATCAGAACCCCAGTCCTGGCACTGGTCAGAAACTTGGAAAGAAATACAAAGCAGACTTCACTCTCGATTCTCGACACCATGGGATCCATGCTCAATCAGTAAAGAGGTCTGATACCACAGCAGACAGACTGTCAAACCCAAGTCTAGGATCCCTGAGAGGTCACTGACACGAACAAGAACCCTGACTCCCTGCAGTCTGCCCAAAGAATTACCTTTCAACCATGCGTACCCTCCCCCACCCAGCAACCATCTTCTACCTCGCTGACCACAAAAGTGATCTTAATACAGTAGCCTGCAAGGACCCAAAACAGAAAATAAAACCAGACCACCACCTGCTTGTAAAATAAAAAATAAATAGCTCAGTTACAAGACCCCCACCAGAAGGAAGAGATCACAAGATACTTTGAGACCTCAAGGTATAATGAAAACACAAGGAGATAATGACTCTTCCTTCACCAGAACCAAATTTGAAGACATGGAGAATCATACGCTTTTAGCATATAAAGAATTCAAAGTAGAAATCACAAAGAAACTCAAAGAGATAAAAGAAAACTCAGGTGCATGCTCTGGTGTTCTAGTATTCTATTATACCGTGGTAGCAATTTCACATACATCCCAAGGCTTTTGGTTCAAGACTTAGGGCCAGTGGGAAAACCAATTGTGAACAACGAAATTAAAAGAAAAGTTAAAAAGAAAAAAAAGAAAAATTTTTTTAAAGAATTAAATAAGGACTCAGAAAAGTAAGTCAAAAAAAAAAAAATACAGGAGAACTCAGCAAAACAAGTCAAAGAAATATGTCAGAAAAACAAGTCAACAAGATCAAAATTAGAATATTCATGAGCACAAGGCAGAAATTGAAGCTTTAAATAAGAAACTGAGATTCAGAATGTAAAGAATGTGCTAAATGAAACCAAGGTTACTATAGAATGGTATGGAAACAGAATTGACCAAATGGAGGAATGGATTAGTGACTTGCGGAGTAGAAATGTAGAAAGGAATCAGGTGGAAGAAGAAAAAGAAATTAGATATAAAAAAGATGAGGAAACACTCCGAGAGCTATCCATTAGGAAAGGCAGCATAAGAAAAATGGGTATTCTGGAAGGTGAAGAGAGACAGAAGGAAACTGAAAACTTATTCAAAGACATAATAGCTGAATGTTTTCCACACTGAGGATGAAAATGAATACACAAATCAATGAAGCCAACAGAACTTCTGGTCTACACTCTTTACATTTTTACACTTTTACATTTATGAAATGATAAAACTATCAAAAGTCTAAAGCAAAGAAAATACTAAAGGTGGTCAAGGAACAAAAGCAAGTTACATATAAAGGCACTCCCATTAAGCTACTGTCACATTTCTCAGCAGGAACTCTACAGGCAAGAGACAAAGGAATGACATACTAAAAAAAAAAAAAAAAACAACGAAAAACTCCAGGTTTGTAAACTACCACTCAAGCATACTATTTCCTACAAATCTCTCAGAAATGAGGGAGAAATAAATACTCTCTGACAAAAGATGAAGGACTTTGCTACCAAGAGAGTCCTTTGCAAGAAATGTTGAAAGATACTCTTCTATCTAAATAAAAAAGATAGTTCACAGAAAACTAACCAAGACAATAGATAGAAAAAAAAATCAGCAAATACAAGTGGAAATGTCAATAGCAAGCTCTCATATATCAATAATCATTATGTAAATGGACTGAATTCACCAGTCAAAAGGCACAGAGTAACTGGGTGGAATAAATGACAAAACTAAAATATGTGCTGTTTACAAGAGAGTCAAGAGGCAAACACAGACTTGAAGGAATGGAAAATGGTACTATAAACACAATGGAGAATTTTAAAAAGCAGGAACCATCATATTCATACTAGATAAGAGACTTCCAGCCAAAAAAGCTAACAAAAGACAAAGATGGTCATTATAAAATCATAAAACATTAATATAATGGGAAGACATAACTAGTATTATTTTTTATACATCCAACATAGGAGCAATCAAATATACCAAGCGAATATTAACAGACCCACAGGGAGATAGTGACAACATAATTAATAGCAGGAGACTTTAATAGCCCACTCACAGTGATGGACAGACCACCCAGATAGAAAGTCAATAAGGAAAAAAATGACCCAAATGTCATTAGGTGAGATGAACTTAAAAGATACCTATAGAGTATTTCACTCCCCCCAAACAATAGACTGCAAATTCTTGTCAAGTGTTCATGGAACATTCTCAAGGACAGATCATGTGCTGGGACACAAAATAAGTCTCAATAAGTTGACAAAGATTGAAATTATATCTATCATATTCTTGGATTATAATGACATGGAACTAGAAACCAATCAAAAGACAAAAGGGAACATGAAGAATAAACAACTTATTACTAAATAACTGTGTGTCAATGAGGATATCAAAGGTGAACTAAAAAGGTACCAGAAGTCAAAAGAAAATGAAGACAAGGCATCATAAGCTATGGGAGCTATCAAAAGAAATACTAATGAGGAAATGGTAGCAATATCTACCTCAAAAAATCACAAATAAAAAACCAAATCCTTCACTTGAAGGAACTAGAAAAAAGAATTAAAAAAGTCCAAAACCAAGTCAGTCAAAGGAAGGAAATAAAACTTAAAGCAGATATATATATATATATATATAACAAAAGAGAGATCAAAAAGACTATTAAAAATATATCAGTGAAACCAAGAGCTGGTTCTTTGAAAACACAAATAAAATAGACAAATTGTTAACTAGACTCAAAAAAAATAAGGAAGAGAGAAAAAGCAAATAAAGTCAGAAATGAAAGAGGAGAAAACCTCAACAGATACTACAGAAATACAGAGGATCATAGGAGAGTATTATGAAAATCTATATGACAACAAACTGGATAACCTAGAAGACATGGACAAGTTGTTTGAAATAAAAAACATTTCAAGACTAAAACAAGACGTAATAGAAAACTTCAACAGACCAGTAAGAAGAAAACTGAAACTAATAGAAAATCTTTCACAAAGCAAAAGCCTTGGAACAAATAGTTTCACTAGTAAATTCTACCAAACTTTGAAGACTTAATACCAATACTTCACAAACATCTGCAAAAAATTGAATAAGGCAAATACTTTGTAGGATGCCAACATTCCTCTGATTCATACTCTGAATCATACAGTGCCCCCATCCCATTTGGCAAAGATGCAGGCTATAAAAGTCATGGACTGGGGTTCAAGACCCAAGGTTGGGATGGGATGAGAAAGATTACTTTTTTCTGAGAAGACCAAGTCTCACCATTGAGGGTCATGCCAGTCTGTGACTCATAACAGGAGGATCAGTGCTTCCTTTTGGTACTTTCCTCTAGACCTTGTAGTGAAAGGTTCTTAATGAAGAAATTAATGGCGCTGATACACTCACCTGGAGTCTTTTCACCCATTTCCTCTCTCACACACAAGCACACCAAGGGCTGTCCTTGTGGGGTGTTTGACATCAGGCTGTTCACCTGGGCTCTGGGCTTGTGGACTATTGTCCTGTGCTTCCAGGGCTAATGAGGGTGAGGAGGAACCATGATGGTCCTGAATGACAAGGAATATTATCGAAAGCTCTTGACTGAGCTGACTGAGGAGGATAAGCATGAGTGTGAACTTGGAAAGACAGCTCCAGTGAGGAAAAAAACAGTGTTTGAAGACCAGTGATCAGTAAATTCACTAATATAATCATCAAAGGAGGAAACAAAATACTGGCCAGATCTCTCATGACAGACACTGGAAGTTGTAAAAAGGAGGTAATTTGAGAAGTGCCATGCAGCTTCTACAGAGGTCCAGACAACCATTGAACCCAAACCTTACATCATCTTCCACCAAGCACATGAAAAACTGTTAGCCTGTGATTGGCCTGGTACCCGTTTTTAAGGGTGGCCATTTCTTCCAGGTGCCTGTGCTGCTAGCTGACCAAAGTCATTGCTTTCTGGTCATGAAGTGGATGATTACTGAGCGCAAGAAGTACTGGCAGATACTGATACCAGAGAAGCTGTCCTACAAACTGATAGAGGCTTTTTATAACTCAGGTCCTGTGGTCTAGAGGATGTACAACACACACAAATTAGCTAAGGCCAACCACACCCTGTTGTACTACTGCCTGTGGTAGAGGTAGGGTGGAGTACCCTGTTTCTGCAAGAATTAACGTGTACTGCAGCCACATCAGTAAATACCTGTGGAAAGTTTAGGATGCAGCATAAGAAGGATGCAGCAGCATGTTTATTGCACATTAGTTGCTTCTTTGGAGGCTAGAACTCTCTCCCTATCTTGTCTCCCTGCAAAGAGGGAACATACTGACTTGAATTCTCCCCAAGAAACTGAGGCCACATCCAACCTTTTCTTCCCTCAACTTGGAGTAGACATTTGGATGACACAAAAGAAAGTAGTTTTAGTATCAGAAAAGGTTTAACAGAAAATCTCACCCTGACCTGGTATAGCATGTGATGTGGTGCTAACATTCATCACAATGGAATGGAGGGGGAAATAAAAGGGTCAACAAGATGGTTAAGTGGGATTCATTCTAGGAATATAAGTGTGGTTCAACATAATGCAAGTCATTAATTGTGATACACCACATAAACAAAAGGAAAATAAAACATCATATGGTCATCTCCATATGTGCAATAAAAGCATTTGATAAGCTTCATTATCCTTTTATGCTAAAAGCCCTCTAAAAATGGCTATGTGTGAAACGTGCCTTGACATAATAAAGTCTATATAAAACAATCCCACAGCCAATATAATATTCAAGGGGGAAAAAAATTGAAGTAATTTTCTCTAAGATCAGGAACAAGACAAGGATGTCCACTTTCTAAAACTGTTACTATAATGTTGGAAATCCTGGCCAGTGCAATTAAACAAAAACGATATTAAAGGTATCCAGTTGGAAAGGAAGAAGTGACACTATCATAGTTTACAAATGACATAACACAGAGAACTTAAAACACTGAGTAAAAAGTTGCTAGAAAAAATGAATACTGTTAAGTGACTGGTTACAAAATTAATATTAAAAAATCTCTTGTATTTCTATATGCAAATAATGAACTAGCAGAAAAAAGAACTCAGGAAACAATCCCATTCACAATTGCATCAAAAAGAATGAAATACCTTTGAATAAACGTTACCAAAGAAGTGTAAGGGCTGTACTCTGAAAATTACAAGACATTGTTAAAAGAAATAGATCATAGATTGGAAGAAGCAATGTTGTTTAAAAGGTTGTATTACCTAAAACAATATACAGATTTAATGCAATCACCATCAAAATCCCAAAGACATTCTCTTCAAAAATAGAATTAAAAAGTCATTAAATTTATTTGGTGCCACAAAAGAATCCGAATAGCAAAATCAATCCTGAAAAAAACAAAATGGAGGTGTCAACCTCCCTGACTTCAAACTCTACTACAAAGCAACAGTAACCAAATTGGCATGCATTGGAATAAAAACAGACACACAGATTAATGGAACAGCATTAAGAACTCAGAAATAAATCTACATATATATATGGACAATTTAATTTTCAACAAAGAAGCAAAAGGTGCAAGGACAGTTTTTTCAATAAATGGTATTAGAAAAACTGAACAGCCACCTGTAAAAAAATGAAACTAGATCACAACCTAAAAGCAATTAATTCAAAATGAATTAAATATCTGAATATAAGGCCTGAAGTCATACAATACATAGAAGAAAACACAGGCAAATATCTCTTGACATTGACCTAAGAGATAAATTTTGGAACTCAAATATTAAGGGAAATAAAATCCAAAATAAGCACATGAGATTATATCAAACTAAAAAGCTTCTTCTTCAAAAAAAAAAAAAATATATATATATAATCAAAACAAAATGACATTGAATGAGAGAAGATATTTGCACATCATACATGACAAGGAGTCAATATTCAAATACATGAAAAATTCATAAAACTTAGCAACAGGAAAATAAAAAAAATCCCAATGACAAATGCACTTATTCATAGAAGGCACACAGAGAGCCAGTAAGCACATGAAAAGATGTTCTACCTTTCTTGTTATTAGGGAAATGTAATCAAAACAACAGTGAGTTATCACCTCACACCTGTGAGAATGACTGTTCTCTAAAAGAGTGCAAACAAGTCTTGGCAGGATTTGGAGAAAGGGAATTCTTATACAGAGTCGGTGTAAACGTAAAAGGATGCAACCATTATGGAAAGTAGTAAGGAGATTCCTTGAAAAATTGGTAATGGAAATTCCATATGATCCAGTTATCCCACTCCTGGGTATTTACCCTAAAAACACAAAGCTAACTGAAAAAGATACATGTACCCCCCTGCTCATTGTAGTATTATTTACAATAGACAAGAATCAGAAACAACCTAGGTGCCCATTAGTAGAATGGCTAAAGAAGATGTGGTATACATACATATATATATATGTATATATATATATATATACACACATATACACACACACACACATATATATATATACACACACACACTACTACTACTCAACAATTAAAAAAAAAAGATGAAACTCTCACATTTGCAACAATATGGATGAACCCAGAGGGAATTATGTTTTGTGAGGTAAGCCAAGAGAAAGACAGACATCGCAGGATTTCACTCATATGTGGTATCTACACTAATCAAGCAAACAAATCAATTAAATCAAGTAAAATAGATTTTTACTAAAAAAATCAAATTACTAGTTAGAAAATGGAAAGTCGCAGGGTAGGCAGGTGGGAGAGATCAATTGCATGGTGAAGCAAGAACTAGAATAGTGGTGGTGAACTTTCATTATATACAGATGTTGATTTACAATGATGCACAACTTAAACCTAAATAATGTTATGTTCCTTCATGAAAAATTAAATAAAAATGCAAATATACCTTATTCACATACTTCTATGTGAACAGGTTATTTATATATATATATATATATACATATATAACATCCCTTAACCTAGTTTTACTGTTGAGAAAACAGTCTGGGGGTTATCTGGGTCCCAATTTTACTAGTATTGGGTATTTTGGGAGAAGAGAAGATAGGAGAGTGGCTGTAAATCAAGCCTCTTTCTAAAGGGAAAGAAGGAAGAAAGTTAAGAGAAAAAGGAAGAGAACAAATTCACTTTCCTATTTATTTTCATTATGATACTCATGAAGAATTTATAGGATTTCCTATTTCTCTAGCATATTCATGAAGAATATTTTAATCTAGATCATAAATTGGAATTTTATCTGAAGTGTGGAAAAAAGAATGCTAGATTTAAAATTACAATGTAGGTTGAATATCTGGCTTTGCTTATTTAATGTCCTACAGATGAGTGATCTTGGATAGTCAATCTTTCTAACCTCAGTTTCTTCAAATGTAAAAAATGGCTTAATAAAACACAACCCATTCAATTTTGATAGAACTGAGTCAATGTACATAAAAGAGCTTTGTAAATGTGTAAAAAATAAAAACAAACCAAAAACTGTACCATATTGGCTACCCTCTTGTGATGGAAAGAATGAAGATAGAGATAGCCTATAGAGGGTATATGGGGACAAAATGTGCCATTCAGGGGTCTTTAAACACAGAGTTCAACATTATACTTACTGGGCAAAAAGTAGTTCAAAAGAGGAGAAAAGGGAGGAAAGGTGTATGTCAACATCAAAGGCACAGATATTCTGATATGAAGTCCATTTATAACATTCATTCATTTTTCAACAATCAGAAATCCTTCTTAGTTACAATCCTTACCTAAAAGCCCTTGTTATTAGTTCAACTAGTTGATTAGTGACATATCTGGAAGTTGAACACTTCTATGCAAAAATCTTTGTCAATACTCTCGAAAAGCTGGACATTATAAAACAGATCTCAAATCTAGCTTCAGATGGCACACATTAAGTTTAGAAATAATGGCAGTCTTTCTAAACTAGTAGTGCTACAGTTCTGTAGTTGTGAAGTGAGATAAAGAAAATTCTACTTCCCAGAATTCTTGTTAAGTACTGTGTGGCAGGATTATTTTGTTATGGTACCTGGGCTAAGAAGGATAATATCTCAAAAATATTTGCTTGTTTTACACACATGATGGTGGCTAGACTTCTCAGGAGGGCAGGTCTTATTAACTTAGAGGCCCTTAAGTTTCACTGTAAATTTTGATGAGTTTAGGATTGTGAGTTTGGGAGTAGAAGTCAAGCAGAGTTAAATGTTTTGTACAATAGAGGAAACATATTTGAACTAAGAGAAAGATTTCTTGTGGAAAACTCCAAAATCATCCAACCTCGGCCATTGGAGGAGTGTTAGAGACCCCAGGTAGTGGAGAGTTAGGTGTGAATTTTGAAAATAGATGTATTTAGCAGGAGTCACAGAAGTGTTTTATTTTGAAAAATACCAAACGGTTAGAAAAGTTGTAAACTAGTATACTAAACACTGGTATACCCCTTAAATATATCTATACTTGCATAGATACAGATGGAGAGAGGGAGTGTTTTTTATAAATATATTATATTCACATTTTGTATATTGATAGGCAGATAAAAACCAGGGAGATGCATGCGTTTATTTTTTTTTTCTGAACAGCTGGAAAGTTGGCTGTAGATATCATAAAACTTCACTGCTAAATACAATAGCATGTGTCTCTTAAGAACAAGACAATTTCCTATATGACCACAATATGATTATCACACTCAGGAATTTAAACGATATAATAGCTAATATCCAATCTGTATTCAAATTTCTCCATTGTCCCAATAATATACTATAAATCTTCAATTTAATTGGGGGTTTCAAAATTGTTTGCCATTTTAACATAAATATCATCTCCAATTTCCCTAAAAAATCATCAAAACTCAACAAAATTTTATAGTTATTTTTTATGCCAGTAATTTCTTTGGGAGAACCTTAGATATCCCGAGTCTAAACTGCTAGGGGGTCAGCGCAGAGACAATAGGGGTTTCCAGAGGAGATGATGTTCAACTGATAACATGTGAATCAACTATTTGGAGGAAAGGAGCTATATAAAAACAGTAACAGAGATCAATTTAAAACCATCTATTCTGTTCTTGGGATACTATTCCTTTTCTTCCAACTCCATGTTTTACTCCAGTTCTTTGTCTTTTGTACGTAAGTGTCGGATAGTGCATGTCTTCCAGATCTTACCCAGATACCAATAGCTTGCTTTCATAGGTCTTTTTTAAAAAAACATTTTAAAAGAACTTAAATAAATACATAAATACAGATATATATATATATATATATATTTAAATTGAAAACAATGGTACAGAATTCCCACGTGGGCCCTTCTCTACCACATAGCTTCCCCTTACATTAGCATGGTACATTTGTTATAATTAGTGAACCAATATTAAAGCATTCTCAACAAAAGTCTGTATTTTATTCAGATTTCTTTAGTTTTAACTTCATGTTCCTTTGCTGTTCCAAGATCCCATCCAGGATACCAAATTACAAATACCTGTGATTTCACCTCAGGCTTCTTAGATAACTGTGACAATTTGTCAGGCATTTTTTGTTTTTGATGTTAACAGTTTTTAGTTCACAGGTCTTTTGACAATTTAATCTCTGTACATTGCTTGGCAAAGCACTGCAACAAGTATTTTGGATTAATATGTCTAACAATTGGTGAAAATCAAATCCTATCTGAAGTAGTCACATATTAAGGATGATACATTTATTTTAGCAGTCTTGCTTGCATATAGGTCATATTATGACCACTTGTTGATTAAATTTGGTATATAGAAATCTCAGTACTCATTAGGTAGGATTATCTTTTTTAGATAATGAAGCTTCAGACACAAAGATCAATCAATGAGTCAATCAGAAAGTACCTTTTCTTTCAGAACCTTGTAATCC
Source organism: Solenodon paradoxus (assembly GCA_004363575.1). NCBI lineage: Eukaryota > Metazoa > Chordata > Mammalia > Eulipotyphla > Solenodontidae > Solenodon > Solenodon paradoxus. The sequence goes on along the minus strand of RJWH01000483.1, from coordinate 225,027 downwards.
TACAAACTCCACATAGCAGCAGCTTTCTGTGTTCTTCTCTTTATCTTTGCAAGCATCCTAGGATATTTTGTTTTGATGCATTTGCTACTATCCTTTACTAACCAGGTACTTCTCTTGCTCTTTTTTAAACTGAAGTAAAATTTGTATATAGTGGTAGGCATTGATCATATGTGTATATTTTAATATATTTTGACAAATGCATACAACCTGTGCATATACCTTATAAAGTTATCACTGCAGAAAGTTATCTCATGTTCTCTACCAGTAAATGAAAGTTCTCAGTCCCCACAGGCAACCATAGGTCCAATTTCTTTCACTATAGATTAGATTTGTCTGTTTGAGGTTTACTTTAGACGAATGGTATCACAGTTTGTACTCTTTTGCATCTGGTTTCTTTAGCTTAACAAGTTTTTGAGCGTCATTCATATTTTGTTGTGTATAAAAATTTATTCAGCAATAATTACAATAAAAATACTAAGTATTTTATTACTGAGTGGTATCCTTTACAAAGTATCAATGCACCACAATTTTTTTTATCTACTCTTGTACTGATAGAAAGTATTTTTCCAATTTTTTGGTTACTATAAATGAAGTTTTTCTGAGTATTCATTCTTGCATACTATCTTTTTTATGGATCTTTGTTTCTCTACAGTGAGGAATATCTGGGTCATTGATAGGTTGGCTTTATGGGCCACATGAGCTATGCAGTTCTAGAACATTACATGTTAGAAGGACTTTGCGCTTGGTTTAATGTTCTGTAGTCACCATTGAAAGCTTCAATAAGTTTTGAACAAGGGACCCTGCATTTTCACTTTGAGCTAGGTCATGCAAATTGTGATCTGGTACTATGACTGTAAATTACAGGTTAGTAGGGGAATCAATTATGCACTGTTGAAAAGTGTGAATGGTGGCATGGAGAGAAGGTCACTGTGTCAGGAGAACATTATCAACTGATGAAAAATAACAATATTTGCAGTGGCAGGTAGGAGAGAAGCCTGCTGTTGAAGGGATGACAAGAAGACATGAATGTAGTAGCAGGGGAATTTTGTTATTTATTTTCTCACCCTAATCTTTAACCCTAAATAATACAGTAAAATTGAGTAGGTCTCTGCTTATTGAAGCCTAAAAGAATTGAAGAGTATAGACATATGGCAGGCGATTTAAATCATGGACATAAAGTAAGGAGAGAGGAGAGTGGAAGATCTACTCTACTCCTATCTCACATTATCTTTGAAAAAAACTTTCATTTCTTTTCAATTGCCAATTTTTCATAAATTAATACTTCTGAAAATAAAAATATATGTTACTAGAAAATGAAATAAAAACAAAAGGGTACACCAAATAAAAGCTCAGTTTTTAATATTTTAAAGAGACATTACAATTACATTTCAAAAAACACAATTAGAAAAATATAGTAGAAAAGAAAAGAACTGTGTCTCAGGCAATTAAGGCTCAAGATATAGAAGATATGGATTGGGGTTTTAGACCTGTGGCCAGAGGAGGGAAAAAACAACAGCAAAAAAGTGTACTTAATTCACTAAAAGTATATATTAGGTGATTAATATAGAGAATTTCTAGTATCCTTAATTTTCTGTCATTCCACAGACAAAACAACTAAACAAAAAGCTGGTAGTGAAGTAACAATTTCTTACATTAAATATTCAATATTTAATATTTTAAGTTTGTCCATATTTAAAATTTTTAACATGATAGATGAGTGTAGTTATTGCTTTTATCTAATCTAGGTTGGATTGGTGACGATGTTGCTAGCAAGAGATAATTTATATCTAATTGTATTAGATATAATTTATATCTAATTGTTGTATTTCAATAATATTCATAGTTTAGAAATCAGTCTCTCAAAAGTGTATTTAAAGGAATAAGATTTTATAACAATTTCAGCAATCTCAGGAAATTCATTTAACATTTTTATCTAAAATGAAGTGATGCCTTATTTTCAAAATTCATCTCATTTTTCATCAGTACCCAGTTCCAAAAATTTGTCCTATTAAGTTGCAGTCATATTTAAACTATTTTCAATGAGATAGATTCTAGTTAATGAATTTCCTGTATGTAGAGTATATTTTGCTGAAAAATAAAAATTCAAAAGGTTTCATCAAATTCATAGTTTCTTGATAGTTTATATGCAAATGCCACTAAAGTTTCCCAGTTCATGATTTTAGCTCTTTACTATGAATTAGGGATACATACTCAATAGATGGGAGATCATACATTTAGGTAAAATTGGAATAAACACTTAGATCTTTAGTTCTTTGAATTACTTCTTTGGTTTCCTACTGTTATTACTAATAAAGTATTGGTAGGTGTTTTGACAAAACAGGTAGTCAGGTTTATCTAAACTTTTATAAATAAGGGTTATTAAAAATGATACAAAGTGTACTTCCCTTATTTAGTTAATAATTTTTTTAAAGGTTTGATTAGGTACACCCTGGTGGTCTAGCAGTCTAGTACCTCCCTGGTGCAGTCCACATAGATCCCAAGGTTTTTGGTTCAAGACCCAGGGCTGGGGGAAAAACAAAAATGAGTAACTAAATACAATAAAGTGCTTCTTTCCCTTCTCTTTTCCTGCCTGCCTACTTCTGCTCACCTTCATTCATGCCTGTACCTTTCCTTTTTCAAAAAAAAAGCCTTGATTAAAATTTAAATGACAAAAAATAATTTTATAAAAGTAAATAAATACATATAATTTCACAGACTTGCAATTACAGTTGATAAACTAACCCTACTTCTTTTAATGTTGTCCTGCTGCATTTACAACCCACCACACAACTTGAGAGAACACCTGAATTTTAGTGAGAGGTGTCTAAGATCATGTGCTTGGATATTGATGAAATGTCAAACTGCTGTAAGTGCAGCTTCTACTCTTACCTCCTTGTGCACTAAACACCGTCAGATTTCTGTCTGGTACTGATTCAAGGGCCACACTTAGAACAGTGTTGCTCTAGGAAACCTGCATTGAAGAGACTCAGAACTAACAGTTTATGAAGTAACAGAAGGGAGGAGGATAATAAGAACATGTATTTGTGGAAGATTAGGGTACTTTTAGGTAAGAGGAATTTAACTGTGTTAACTACAAGACAGGTAAAGTAGGTTGAGGATCAAAAAAGAAGCCAGTGAATTGACAGGACACTTGGTGACTTCTGAAAGAGTGATTTCAGTGGAATGCTGGTAATGGTAGTAGAAGATAGGAGGCTGAGGGATTGAGGAAATCAAACAAATGGTACTACCCTTTCAAGAAGCTAGATGGTAAGGAAATACAAAAATTATGGTAGTTAAGGGGTACAAAAAAGTCAAAGAAAGGCTTTTTAGACTATAGAAGAAACAAACAAAAATAGTCTGATAGCACAGAAGGGGCCTCAAGCTGAAGAGAGTGCTATCTCCAGAAAGACTATCCAAGAAATTTTGGTGTTTTAATGTATTATGGCAGTTAGAAAGCAACTATGGAGGTAGAGGTAGATTGGGGGAAATTTCTTTCAAAAACCTGTAGAATTTCTATTTTGGGTTGTGCAACAGACAGTTGTGGGGGTAAAGAGATTTTGACTAACTTGATTGCTCCAGAGTTGTATGTAAGTTTTTTTTTGTTTTTTGCTGTAAAAGGAAAGGCACAGGCAGGAATGAAGGCAAGTAGGCAGGAAGAGACAGAAGAAGCATCTTTATTTTTATTTAGCTGTTCACACTGGTTGTTTCCCCAAGGGGCCTGGGACTTGAACCAAGTGCATGTGGCATGCTCCTTCAGAGGTAAGTGACCTAACTGCTGCTCCATAAAGGTGTGCCATAGATTTTTTTTTTTAAGAGGAAGGAAGCAGGCAAAAATAAGGCAGGCAGGTAGCAGGCAAAATAAATAAATGAAAAGAGAGAGAGAGAAGGAAGAAGCATTTTATTATTTAGTTGTTCAGTTTCATTGTTCCCCCCAGACCTGGTCATGACCCTGAGTGCGTGGGCTGTATGTGGACTGCACTCCGGACATGGGCTTAACATCTGAGCCACCAGAGCGTGCCTATATGAGGATTAAGAATTAGTTAAGAATTAACTGTGTGTCCAGTACTGCAGTAGATACTAAGGCTACAACACCACCTAAGATTTAGTCTCTATTCTGAAGGAACTAATAGGAGAAATATTATCATTCGTGATGCTTTCTGGTATAAACAACTGATAGTTTCAGTTGTGGTCAGTTCCAGACTTGGTCAAATCACAGGCTCAATTCTGTCACCTCTTGGTGATTTTCTTGATATTCCTACAGTATCAACCTAAGCATTTATGCCTTATCTAAAGGTCAGCTTGCCTTAGGTCACAACAGTAATTTAAAGTGTCACATTTCTGTGATAATAGTTAAGTGGTAGAACTGCCATCTCCATATCTTGTTTTATCAGGCTTCCAGCAGACCATCTTTGATGTTGCAAAGAGCAAAACTGCATCCAGAGCTCCTGCCTACATGAACTCTGCCTACACGAACTCTGCCTACACGAACTCTGCGTACACAAACTCTGGCTACACCAATCCTGAGCAAGGTGAATAGAATCACCACTTTAATGGTGTTTCCTCTCTGTAGCTGGGGGTGGACATGTGCCCTACCTCCAAACAAACTTTTGGCTTCTAACAAAGGGTTTCTGAACTTAGGCTGAACTGGTTATTGAGTTGGCCAATGATCACCAACTCATTTTACATGATGACATATGTCACCATACACAAAGAAAATGATAATCCATGGTATGACTCACAATGGTAAATTCAAGGAGGTTGCCATCATGACTTGCTTAAAGGTTTCTGCTGCCTTAGACCCTGTTCAGCTGTTCCAAGGATGTGGGAATTCACATCAAGAGCACAACTGTAGTTTATTCACAGCACCTCTGTTGGGAAGTTCGGACTGGGCAACCCACAGCTCTGTCAAAGAGAGAAAAACGTACTCAATTTAGACACTATATTATTATAAGTAAATACAAGAGACCGAACAGTTTCTAAGGCAATGTTTGATGGTGGTAGTCCCAGCAAGCTCTTCTCTCATGTCTTTGTAGATGCTACTTCTCTCTTCTTGATGTTTTCTTTATCAACAGGATGTAACAAATAAGTAGAATTAAATATACCTAGGTGCAAATCCTCTGCTACCTACCAGTTCTATAACGATGTGTAAATTAATTTAAGTCCTCTGAGGTCTGTTTTTCCATTTGGAAAGTGGAATTCTACCACTACACATTCTGAAGAGCTGTTTCTGAGGATTAAGTAAAATAATTACATAAAATTGCCAGCACACTACTTGATACATAGCAACCTCTCCTTCTTGCCTGGCAAACTTCTACCCAACTGCCCCTGCCCCTTTCTTTGAAGGAAACCCTTTGACATGTCAATGGTGCCCCCGCTTCTACACTATTAAGACATTTACTACACTATAAAGTTTTTTTTATCTAAAGGTGGCACCATCTCCAGCCCCGCTCCCCCTCCCCCACCTAGTATCCCTAAAAGGTCAGTTGCCCTACATTTTGTCTCCTAAAGATTGGCAAAGTTCAGTACCTATTAGGGGACCCACAACTGTTCGTTTTGGTTTCGTTCGACTTTAACAGACGGAGCCGGAGGATTGTGGTTGCGAGGGAAGAAGCCGCCCACGGACCGAGGGGCGTGCCCCCAAGGGTGCACTTGCCAGATAGTCTCTGCCCCGCCGCAGCGGCAGCCTCTGAAAGACCCGTGATAGAGATGAGGGCCAATCTCACCTATCAGACTGAGTAAAGCCCGCTAACCTGCACCCCTGCCTGGAGGGAGGGTTTCAGGTAGAAACAGGTTCCGGCGGCTGGGGCGGCGGCGGAGGCAGCCTCGAGGAAGGCGCTTCTACCCGCGCCGGGTTCCCCGCCCAGCCAGCGCGACCTCGTGCCCCAACCCGCGCAACGCCGGGCGCCCAAGTTCCCTCAAGACGCCGGCGGGCCCGGGAGATTCGCGGACGTGACGCCGCGGGCGGAAGTGACGTTTTCCCGCGGTTGGACGCGGCTCTTGGTTGCCGGGCGGGGGAGGGTTCGTCCAGTTTTTCTCAAGGGACGTTCAAATTATTTTTGTAACGGGAGTCGGAGAGGACGGGGCGTGCCCCGACGTGCGCTCGTCCTTCCACTCCGGCCCTTCTTCTTCGCTCGCTGGCTCTTTCCCTGTGAGGGCGTCATGCCGCCCAAAAACCACCGAAGAGCAGCCGCAGCCGCTGCCGCCGAACCCCCGGCACCGCCGCCGCCGCCCCCTCCTGAGGAAGACCCGGACCAGGACAGTGGCCCTGAGGACCTGCCTCTGGTCAGGTGGGCGAGCTGAGCCTCTTCGGCGGCCCGCTCGGGAGAGTGCGTCGGGGCGGACGCTGCGGCGTCGAGGCGGGGGCGCGTCTTCTCCGGGTGCCGGGTCCCGGCGGGAGCAGGGTCCCTCCCTGTCCCTTGCCGTCGCGCAGCGCCTGGAGAAGAGTGACAGATCTGAATTTGGGAGCGAGGGAAGGGTACTCGGAGGGGTCTCGGCTCCGGCTTGACAGGTGTCGGGCGGGTGGGGCTCGGGTCTCTGAGCGAAGTGACAGGTGCCGCCTTTCCTCGGCAAGATGGGATACTGGCCGGCAGCGGGTAATTTCGAGGCGCCATCCGATGGAAAAAAGAAAAGACTAATTGATGTCCGGTGGAGAGTTTTTCTTCTGTTGAGATTTGTGTTACTCGGGTGCTCGTTTGCCTTTCTGTTTTGGTCTCCTGCTGTGCAATCCGTTGGAAAGTGTTTTCCTATGGGCGTGCACTGCATCTGAAATCCATTCCGGAGAGACCAACCAGAAAAGCCTTGAGCGCTTCTACCGAGATGCCTTCGGACATGAAGTGCTGGATCTTGGGTGTCAGTTGCGTCTGGGGTACTCGACTGTGGTGCTTTATGGGATTCTCTGATGACAGGATTTTAAGGCCTTGAGAATTCAAAATATCAGTAGTGACTGGTTGAAGGTCATTCTTTAGAGGATTTGGTATATGGGAAATAATTTTGTGAGACATTTAGAGTAAGTTCTTAAAAGTTTCTAAACTTTTGTTTTTCTCCGTTGGATAAAATCCCCTAACACGCCCCCCCCCCCACCCCGGTTTGTCTGCTTCAGCTTCTCTCGTTATTTCTTAAATTTTGCCTCTTGGCTTAGCTCCAGCAAAGATCCTAATGTCCTTTCTTTTTGTTTTGTTTGGGGACAAAATTAATGGTGTTTTTGTGCTCACATGGAACTTTTAGGTTCTTTTCCTTAAGTGGAATCTAAATTTAAACAAGTCCATGTGGATGCAGCAGGAAAACGATAGCCAGGTATTTATTGTATTGCAACATCTTATTTCTCTTGATTGTGACACTTTAATAGTTAAGATGCTGAGATCGAAAGTGCATAATTGTCACTGTTATTGTCAGCACTGGTGCTGCTTTTAGGCTACACATCCATTGCAGTGGAAATGGGGGTGCTGCTTTGAGGCAACACATCCATTGTATTGGAAATGGGGCTCCTTGGGTTCCTCACCACAGCCTCCCCTGTACTAGTCCATTACCAAGTCCTATTTCTTTCACTTTCCCACACACTAACAGAGTTCAGGCCAAATTGTGGGTAAAAAAAATGGAATGGGCTTTTGGAAAGGCTATTAAAATTCACATATTTAAATGGACTGTTTTGTGGGTCAATTGAAAATCACACTAGTGAAAAAAATAAGTCTGGGAATGATCTAGGAGAATACACTAGTTTCTAATTAAAATTTGATTATTCAGTACTTCAAAGTTCCCTACTGGAAAAAGTGATGAAGTCTACTCTAAATAATTCCATGTTATCCACAGTGCTTTGGAAGCATTCTGTCTAGATTATTGTGGTAACCAGAAGTATTGGGGTTTTTTTGGCCATCATCTAGGAAAAGGAGTTTGTTTCTTTTATTTTTCATTCAACACGTTATTTTATAACCTTTGAATGATGGAATTATCAACAACTGGCATGTCACCAAAACCATACAGGGTAGAATCCACTTTTTATCAACCACAGCCATAAAATGTTTCATTAGCATGAACAATTGAACTGTGTGGATTAACCACTCAGTAAAGTTAGAACCTGCATGGTAATCTGAAGGGGGAAAATTTGCTTAGGGATGTATTCAGGGCCCAGTCCAACTGTGCATCCAGTAGCAGGGTCCAATTCTACCTTTAGATTTGATACCTTATTGCTGTTATTTCTGGCCTAAGTGATGGAGTTGGAAGGGAAGTCTGCACTAGGAACAGCATGCCACTCTCATTTGTGAGATAACCCAGAGCTAATTAGGTTTTGAAGGAAAGTTGATAATCTGAAATAGTGATCAAGGGCATGGATTATGTAGTTAGACTATTGAGCTTTATTTTATTTTTTTAAGGTTTCCCACTTAACTATCTGTGACAGGTGAATGCTTCAACTTTTCTGAATCCAAATCTCCATTTAATACTCATCTGTGAAACAAGGATAATAATAGTACTTATCTAATAGGGTTGATGTAGGAATTCAGGAAACCAGACATCTAAGGTACTTTGCACAGGGTCATAATAAGCACTCAAAGATGATTAGATACTCCTATTAGTATTATTATTTATATGTAAAGTATATGTTAAATGAATGAAAAGGAATTAGTTTAGCCGACAAGAATTTATTGATGACTATTTGGTTAAGGAAAGTCTAGAAGAAAAGACTGAAATAAGTATATCAACAATTTATGTTAAGTTAATAAACAAATAAGAAATGGTCATAAATAGAGAGGTTATATGTAACATTGCGAGGCACAGACTGCATTTTAGCAAAGTCACTTATACTGAATTGATTGTGTAATATTATCTATTGGCTTTCCTTTTCTTGTTATTATCTTCTTATTCTCCCCAAACAGCTTTAGCTATTGTGTTTTTCTTTCATAAGAAAGAAATAGTGATCAAGGGCTTGTGATCAAGTGATCAAACAAATGTTTTTTTACTTTGTGGTATCCTTATTTTGGAAAGACTGAAAAAGATTAATTTATGTCTAAATTGTAAGTGTAATTTTTTCAAAGATAAATGAAATATTAAACTACTAGAGATGTTATTTTTCAGAACAGTGCTGTTATATGCAAAACATTGAAAGACATTTACTTAATTATTTCGATTTATGAGTATGTGCCTGTTTTATGTATATTTTCATTTGGTAGGCTTGAATTTGAAGAAACTGAAGAACCTGATTTTACTATATTATGTCAGAAATTGAAAATACCAGATCATGTCAGAGAAAGAGCTTGGTTAACGTGGAAGAAAATTTCATCTGTGGATGAAGTATTGGTAAGGATTTTCTTAAAATATTATTGATAACATTATTGATAAAAATAATTTTGACTCACTATAGAAAAAATTGAAAATAGGGAAATATTAAAAAGGAAAAACTACTAATAATTGTAATACCCAGAGGAAATTTACTGTTGATAATGTTAAAGTTTTTAAAATTTGCCTACATAAATTCCTCACTAAAATATTGCCGATATCATATTTCATTCTTAAATACTTCATTGTTATATGAAGGCTTTTAAAAAACAAAGCCATACTTTATGAAATAATTTTTAACACTTTAACATGCAGTGTTGAGATTTTCTGATTGTCTAAGAATTAGTTTTGTTAGAATTCAGAATCTTTGATCATATTTTGATAGTTCTTCCATTTTTTCTTTATATATGTATGTGTGTATATATATGATAATAACAGCAATAACCAATGCTTTATATGTACTATATAAGCATTTTGCAGATAGCTTATTTAACAGTCCATTCAGATGTGAAATGTAAAATATTTACATGTGGAATGTAAGATCTTTTTTTTTACAGAGATGAACACTGAAGTAGAGTAAGGTTAAGTAATTTGATCAAAGTCCCTAGCTTTTAATATCTAAAATAGAGATTTGAGATTGTACATATAGTTATATATAACAAATGTATATAGTAGTACATATATTTAGTTACATATAGTTTTGTTGTTTGCTTTTTAAAATTTTTCTTAGCATACCATGAGTATTTTCTTATGTTATTCTACATTTTTTGATATTTGATAATATAGTTTCTGATGGTAGTATATTTAGTCACTAATATATTTTTAATTTGTTTACTCAATTTTATTGGACTTTATATTGTCACCAACTTTTCGTCTGTGAAATAATGTGATAGGTGAACTTGTAGAGGAGACTAATGCCTGTGCAAAGTAATTCTTTGATAATTTGTTATTAATTAAAGAAAATGATTATTAGAAAAAATTCTTACAAATTGAATTTTACTGAGTCAAAAATTTATAAAACTGCTGAATTGCACTGAAGACACACTTTTTTTTTAAAGGAAAGATGCAGGTAGAAATGAAGGCAAGTAGGCAGGGAGGCAGGAAGAAAGAGTAGAACCACACTTTATTTTATTTAATTATTCATCTTCGTTGCCTGGGGCCCCAGTTCAACAGGGGCATTGAAATGTATGTGGACTGCACCCCAGGGTATACAGACCGCTAGGCCACCAGGTGTATGACAGGTTTTTAATGAATTTACTTTCTCATTAGCATTAAAGTACATGTCTGTTTTTACTGATCATATCAGTACCGTCATTATTTTTATGTATGTTCCATAAAAATAGCTGTTTAAAATCATTAAATATGTCCTCAGTGTCTTAGTATATTTGGGCTACTGTAACAAAATATCATTGACTGGATAGCATATACAATATGTGTTTCTCACAGATTTGGTGGCTGGACGTTCAAAATTATTATCATCTATAGTACACAGTTCTTGGAGGTCTTCTAAGTATATCATGGTGGTTGAAATATCTCACTATGTCTTTTGCCCATTTTGAGTTTCCATGGAATTTTCTGTATACTCAATTATGTCATCTGTGAATACTGTTAGTTTTAAATCTTCCTTTCTAATGTCTGTACTTTTATTTTTTTTCCTTGCCTTTTGCTCTAAGAGTTCAATACAATGTTTACTGGAGTTGTGAGAGTTTTGTCTTATGAAGAAATCATTCGTTCACCATTAAATGTTTAGATTTTCTTAGATATCCTTTATCAGATTAAGAAAATTTCCTTCTGTTTCTAGCTTGCAGAGAGTTAAAAACTTTTTATCCGAAATAAATATTGGATTTTACCAAATGCTTTTTTCTGCATCTATTGATATGATCATATACTTTTCCTTTTTCAGACTTAATATTATAAATACTATTGGCTGATTTTTAAGTGTTAAAACAATCTTGCATTCCTTGAATAAATTTCACTTTATCATGATATATTATCTCTTTCATATAAGTTAGATTTGATTTGCTACCCATTTGTTAAGAACTTTTGCATTTTTATTCATGAGGGATGTTGGTCTCTTTTTTTTACTTTTTCTTATCTTTTTTTATTTGATTTTGTGACAGAATAATGCTGGACTCAATGAATTGGAATATTCTCTTCAGGTTTTTCATAGTTTGTGTAAAATTTGTATTATTAAATACTTGGCAAAGTCATCTGGACCTAGATTTTTCATTTAAAAAAATTTTATTCAAGGAACATTGCACTGAAACATTACATAGGTTTAAGTTGTGCAGCACTGTAAACTAATATCTGTATATAATACATTAAATGTACCACCAAGAGTTCAGTTCTGTTCTCTATCTCATAATTGATCCCTTTTAACCAGTTTACATATGCCCCTGCCCTCAACCTTCCTACTGGTAACCATAATTCGATTTTGTGGACTAGAAGTTCTTTTTTTTAAATTGGTTTGATTCATTTATTTTGTTTCTCTATATATCATCATACATGAGTAAAATCATGTGATATTTGTCTTTCTCCTGACTTATCTCCATAATTGTAATTCCTTCTAGATCTATTCATGTTGCAAGATTTCACCTTTTTTAATACCTTTTAATACTTTTAATAAATACCTACTATTCATTCCATATCAGATGTCTTCTTTATCCAGTCATCCGTTGATGGGCCCTTAGGTTGTTTCCAACTCTTGACTATTATAAATAATGCTGCAGTGAAAATGGGGGTGTTTATTACTGTTATGTTTTTTAAGTAAATACCCAGCAATCAGAAAATGGGATCATATGGAATTTCCATTTTCAATTTTTTGAGCAATCTCTGTATTGCTTTTCATAATGGTTGTTTCAATCTATGCTTAAACCAACAGCGTATAAATGTTCCCTTTTTTTCTGCATCTTGTCAACAGTTGTATCCAGTCTTTTGAATAATAGGCATTTTGCAGGTGTGAGGTGATATGTCGTTGTTTTGATTGATATTTTTCTAATAACAAGATATGTGTAACTTTTCTTGTGTCTGTTGGCTGTCTGTATGTCTTCTTTGGATAAGTGTCTCTCCAAATCTGCCTATTTTTAATTGGGTTGTTTTTCTGTTCTTGAATTTTATGACTTCTTTCTATATTTTGAATATTATTCCCTTGTTAGATGTATAGTGTGCAAAATACATTCTATTCAGTAGAATGTTCTATTGTTTACGTGATGGGTTTTCTTTTTTGCTGTGCAGAAATTTTTTAGCTTGATGTAATTCCATAATTCATTTTGGCTTTTACTTTCCTTGACATTGGAGTCAGGTTCACAAAGGCACCTCTTAATCCATTGTCAAGGAGTCTTTCAAGTATGTTTTCTTTTATTGTTTCATGTCTTAATGCACTTTGAATTAATTTTGGGGTTTAGCGTTAGGTAGTAATCTACTCGCATCCATCTGTAGTAGCTCTCCAGTTTCTCCCAGCAGCATTTATTGAAGAGACTGTCCTTGCCTCATTCTATGCTCCTGGCTCCATTGTTAAAGGTTAGTTGTCTGTATATGTATGAGTTCATTTCTGGATTCTCAGTCCTTTTCTATTGATGTGTGTACCTTTTTATTCCAATACCATGGCTGATTTGATTCATATTGCTTGTCTTATAGTTCAAGTCTGGAGTTTGACGCTTCTTTTCTCTGAGGATTGTTTTTGCTATTTTTGGTCCTTCGGTAGTGCCAAATAAATTTCATGATTTTTAGTTCTGTTTCAATGAAGAATGTCTTCAGGATTTTTAATGGGGACTACATTAAATCTATATGTTACTTTAGGTAATGTGACCATTTTATGTTTATTCTTACAATCCGTGAGTATGGAAAATCCTTCCCTTTTTTATTGTTTTCTATTTCTTTTAACAATGTCTTGCAGTTTTCAGCATATAGATCTTTCACTTCTTTGATTTAATTTATTCCAAAAATTTATTTCTTATGCAGCTATAATTGGGGTTGTTTTCCTGAGTTTTCTTTTTGACAGTTTGTTATGAGTATGGAAACGTAACATATTCTTTATATTAATTTGTATCCTGCCACTTTCACTGTTTTCACTTATTTTTAGTAGCTTTTTATGGAAGTATCTGGGGTTCTTTATGGTATCATGTCATCTGCAAATAGTAATAGTTTTACTTCTTTCTTTCTAATTTGGGATATATTTTATGTCCTTTTCTTGTCTAATCATCCTGACCAGGACTTCCAAGTTGCATTCTTGTTATTTTGAAAAAGTGTGAAAGGACTGGAATTAATTCTTCTTTGAAAGTTTGGTAGAATTCACAATGAAAATTTCTGGGTTTGGGCTTTTGTTTTTTGGGAGATTTTTTATTGTTTCAATTTCTGTAGTTACAATCTCTTCAGGTTTTCTATTTCTTCATGATTTTCATTTTGTCTTTTAATGTTTTATGTTTCTAAGAATTGTTCCTTTTCTTTTAGGTTATCCAGTTTGTTCCCAGATAGGTCTTCCGTAGTTTTTATGACCCTTTGCATTTCTGTAGCATCTGTTGTAATTTCTCATCTTTTATGTCTGATTTTATTTGTATTTTCTCTTTTGTCTTCTTTTTGAATTTGACTAATGGTTTGTCTAACTTTTCAGAATACCAACTTTTGGTTTCATTGATTTTTTTTTTTTTGAAGACTTTTTTATCTCTTTCATTTATTTTTGCTCTGTTACTTAAAGTTTTCTTCTGATTGACTTTTGTTTTTGCTTTTTCTTTTTCTTAGTTCCTTAGGTGTAGACTTAAGTATTTCATTTGTGATTTTTCTTATTTCTGGAGGTAGGCCTATATTACTATAAATTTCCCTCCTAGTACTGAATTTGCTGCAACCCATAGATTTTTATGTCTCATGTCTTCATTTTCATTTAACTCCAGGTATTATTTTTTAATTTCACCTTTGATTTGCTGTTGACCCAATAGTTTTCCAGTAACAAATTGCTTATTCTTTATTCCTTTTTTGTTTTCCCCCTTTGTCTTCTCTTTGGTTGATTTCTAGTTATGTCATTGTGATCTGAAACATTGCTAGATATTTTAGTCTTTGTCAGTTTATTGAGACTTGTTTCAGATTCCAGCATGTGGCCTATCCTTGAGAATGGTCCATGAACACTTGACAAGAATGTGTAGCTTGTTCTTTTGGGGTTAAATGCTTTATAACTCTTTTTTAAGTATCTCACTTAATTTGACATTTAGGTAATTAATTCCTTGTTGACTTTCTGTCTGGATGATCCATCACTGAGTGGTGTTAAAGTCACCTACTATTAATTTTATTGATGTTAATGTCTCCCTTTAGGTCTATGAATATTTTCTTGGTATATTTAGTTGCTCCTATGTTGGGTGTGTATATAATAATACTAGTTGTATCTTCTTGTTTTTTGATCATATAATGACCATCTTTGTCTTTTGTTACCTTTTTTGGCTGGAAGTTTCTTTTATCTCTTAGCAGTACAACAATTACTGCTTTTTAAAATTTTCTGTTGTATTTGAAGTATGATTTCCCATTCCTTCACTTCAATATCTTTCTATATCTTACATGAGTCTCTTGTATGCAGCATATAGTAGGATTCTATTTTTAAATCCATCCAGCTACTCTGTGTCTATTGGTGAATTCAGTCTATTTATATTTAGAATGATTATTGATATATGATAACTTGCTAATGTCATTTTGATTTTTATATTCTGATTTTGTCTGTTCATTAGTTTTTGTGAACTTTTTTAAAAAAAAAATTTAGATAGAAGAACATCTTTAAAAACACTTGTTGTAAGGGAGATTTCTCGATAGTAAAGTCTTTCAATCTTTGTTTATCAGGAAAAAAATCTTTATTTCTCCCTCATGCCTGTAAGAGGGTTTTGCAGGATATAGTATTCTTGGATGGTAGTTTTTACTTTGGAGTATTTTGAATATGTCTTTTTTAGCCTGTAAAGTTTCTGCTGAAAAGTTTTATGTTAGCCTGATGAAAGTGTATATATGCCATTTGCTTTTTTCCTAGTCACCTTTAATACTGTTTTTTTGTCTTGGAATTTTAATAATTTCAGAAAATGTGTTGGTGTAGCTCTCTTTGCACTTAGATACCAGGTGTTTTCTTAGTTTCATTGGCTTTTATATTCAGTTCCTTCCACAGATGTAGGAAGTTTTCAGTTTTTCTTTAAATAATCTCTCTGTTCCTTTCTCTGTCTCTCCATCTTCTGAGTTAACCATTATTCTTACATTACCTTTAAAAAACAAAAAAAAGGTAACATAAGTTGGATAGCTCTCAGACAGTTACTTCATTTGAAAAAAAAAAATTTTCTTAGCACACCCTAGTGACTCTGAGGTTAAGTCTTTGCCTGGGGCACAGTCGACATAGAGCTCAAGGATCCAGGTTTGGGGAGGAGAACAACTAAAGAAATACTTCTTCCTCCTCTAGCAAACCTTCTGGTTTGCTGCCTGCCTGCCTTCATTTCTTCCTATGTCCCTTTCCCTTAAAAACCTTTTTTTTCCTTTCTCTTTGACCATTTCTGAATATCTGTCCTCCATAGACCTGGAGTTTTCTTTGTGAGAAGGTTTTTATCTAAAAAATTACTTTGGTAGATATGCGCAGTTTAGGTTTGTCTATTTCCTTTTAAGTGATCTTTTGTTAATTGTGTTTTTCAAATATTAATTGTCATGAAATTGTTTTTAATGTTCTTTTATTCTTTTATTATTATCTCTTATTGTGCCTTTATATTTTCTTAAGATATATTGTTGTTTCTTAAGATACATAATATATATTATGTAATAGATGATGAAATTTGATTAAAAACTTTTTTCTCTTTTTAAAAAATTTCTTCTAAAGGAAAGATGCAAGAATGAAGGCGATCAGAGGCAGGCATACAGGAAGAGATGAGTAGGAAGTAGCATTTCCTTTTAACTGTTGATCTTGATTTTTCCCCCCAATCCTAGGATACAAATCTGGGTTTTTGAGATGTATATGGACTGTGCTGTCTGAAGGTGGTCGACCAAACTGCTATTCCACCAGGCTGTGCATGTCTTAGTTTTGAAAAGATGTTTTCACTAAAGAATTGGAGCTTGAGCCTCCTGCTCCACCCCCATACTTTAGGGATGTTGTTCCACCATCTTCTAGCTTGTGTATTTCCAAAGAGAAATCTGCTAGCATCTTTATCTCTGTTTTCACTGAATGTAAAATATGAAGTTCTCTTTCTTACAGAAGAATTTAAGGAATTTGATCACAATGTGACTTGGTATAATTTTTAAGATTCTCATGCTTTAAGTTCATTATGCTTATTGAATCTGTGGGTTTATACTTTTCCTTAAATTTGGAAAATTTTTGACCATTTAAAAAAATGCCCATGGCCTCCTTCCTTTCCTCTCCTTTAGTTTCTCTAGTTATTCATATATTTAACTACTTGATATTTTCCCGTAGTGGGACTTACCAAAATGAGTTGAAACCGGGACCAACTGGAGTATCATCAGGCCCAGGTGTGGGGGGGTGTTACACCTCCCTGCCCCAACATTGAGGAAACCTGAACCCCTATTGGGCAATTTGGAGCTAGTTTGTTAGGTGTTTGTTGGTGCCCAAACTCCCTTTTGGGGCACTCCTACCTATGTTGGCAAAAACTTTCCCCTGCCCCTGAGTATCGTGCAAGGTCTAAAAAACCTTAGTGATAGGTATTTGGGCAGAGTGGTCCTGTTCTTAACACCATTTAGTGAGTATGGGATAGAGTTTTATTGTGAGTTCTTGATCATCCTTCCATGTTTTTTTCTTATATGGAGGCCATTCTTGACAAGTGAGGAAGTGATACGTGTGAGCTGGAAAGATGTATATGACTTGTCTTTATCAATTGGAATTTAGAATTCTAAGGAACTTTAATAAAAGTTAAGAGACAAAAAGGGAGCAGAAACTTAAGACATACAAAGCTGCTGTGGCTTGCTTGTCAGCACAAAAATGTAAAATATTGTCAAGTAGAAAAGTGACAGTTATAAATAAATTAAACTAAATACATTTTTGGCAAGTAATATTTTACTCAATTACCAGTTATACCATATTTTTCATTTTTTAATTATAGTATTTATTATTTATTTTGTTCACAATTCCATATTCATTTTAGGATAACCAAATTGAGTCTCGCTCTGTATTTCATACCGCACCCACACCCATAGTTCTAGTGTCTTTCACCGCCACCCTTCTTCCCCTTCCCTCCCATCTCCCAACCACAGTCCTGTGTCCTGTTTTTTTGGAGGGGGAGGATTTGTATGTTCATTTGTTTCATTTCACTATATTCTGCAGAAGGGTGAAACTATCCTGTATTTATTTTTCTTTCTGAGTTGCTTCACTAAACGTGATCCCCTCCAGTTCCATACAGATTGTTGCAAAGGGCACAATTTCATTTTTTTTAAATAGCAGCATAGTATTCCATTGAGTATATGTACCATAGCTTCTTTATCCAGTCATCTGTTGTTGGGCATTTAGGTAATTTTCATATCTTGGTTATTGTGAGCTGTACTGCCATAAAAATAGGGGGTGCAAATATTTTTTTCTGATGAGAGATTTTGTATCCTGTGGGTTTATACCTGGGAGTAGGGTTGCTGAAACAAATGGTATATCCATCTTTACTTGTTTGAGAGATTTTCATACTGTTTTCCAAGGAAGTTTCTTTTTTAATCTAGTTAGGGGTATATCTATTTTGTTTATTTTTTTCTTCAAAGTACCAATTTACACTCCCACCATCAGTGTAGAAGGCTTCATTTTTGTCCACATTCCCTCCAATACCTGCTATTTCAACTCTTTTTGGTATAGGCCATTCTTAGTGGTGAGAGGTGGTATCTCATGGTTTTTATTTATATTTCTTTGATGATGAGTGATATTTGATTTGATGATGGAACATTTTTTCAGGTGTCCATAAGGCCATCTGTGTGTCTTCTTTAGAAAGGTTTCTGTTCAGTTCATTTACCCATTTTTTGAGTGGATCATTTGCTTTTTTATTTTCAGGTGTATAAGCTCTTTATATATTTTAGAGATTAAGCTCTCCGATGTATATTGTGTGAATATTGTCTCTAATTCTGTGGGTTTTCTTTTTGTTTTGGTGGTGGTTTCTTTTGCTGTGCAGAGGCTTTTCAGTTTGATGTAGTCCCAGTTGTTTAGTTTTGCTTTGGTTTCTTTTGCTGTCACTGTTCCTTCCACAAACATACATCTTTAAGGTTCAGAGCGCAGAGTATTTTTCCCACCTTTTCTTCTAAGTATTTTATGGTTTCAGGTCTTATGTCCAGGTCTTTGATTCATTTTGAGTTAACTTTTGTATATGGGGCTAATGAGTAATCTAAGTTTTTTTTTGTTTTGTTTTGTTTTTTGCAGATGTCTTTTCAGTTTTCTCAGCTTCATTGGCTGAATAGACTTTCCTTCCTCCATTGTATGCTCTTGCCACCTTTGTCATAGATTAACTGCCCATATACCTGTAACTTAATTTCTGGGCTCTCAATTTGATTCCACTGATCAGTATATCTATTTTTGTTCCAGTTTCATATTGTTTTGATGATGAGCACTCTGTTGTATAGTTTTAAGTCAAGGAGTTGTGATTCCTCTGCTGTTCTTTATTTCTCTTAGGACAGCTTTGGCTATTCAAGGCCTTTCTTGGTTCCATACAAACTTCAATATTGTTTTCTCCATTTCCTTTAAAAATATCCCAGGGATTTTGATGAGAATCATGTTACACTTATATATTGCTTTGGGTAGAATGGTCATTTTTACTATGTTGAGTCTTCTAATCCACGAATATGGAATATTTTTCCATCCTTTGTGTCTTCTATTTCTTTTTTTAAGGTCCTGTAATTTTCATTGTTGAGTTTTTTTTTTTTTTAAGTTTATTCTGTTTTTAAAATCTTTCTTGGTGCTATTGTGGATGAAATTTCTTTCTGAATTTCTTTTTCTTTGACTTCATTGTTTGCATATAGGAATGCTACTGATTTTTGTGTATTGATATTATATCCTGCCACTTTGCTGTAATCATTTATTATTTATCATTTATCATTTATTATTTATAGCAGTTTTTTCATGGAGTCTGTAGGAGTTTCTAGAAATAGTATCATGTCATCTGCACATAATGATAAATTTGTTCTTTTCCAACATGGATTCCTTTAATATGCTTTTCTTGACTTATTGCTCTAGCCAAGAATTCCAGAAATAGGTTGAATAGGAGTAGCGATAGTGGGTAACCTTGTTTTTTTCCAGATCTTGGGGAAAAGATCCTTAGTTTTTTACCATTGATTAGATGTTGACTGCAGGTTTGTCATATATTGCTTTTATTATGTTGAGATATGTGCCTTCAATTCCTGTTTTGGTTAGGGTTTTTAATCATAAATGGGTGTTGGAACTTGTCAAAGCATTTTTGCATTTTTTTGAGATGATCACATACGTGATTTTTGATTTTCATTTTGTTGATGTGGCATGTTACATTGATTAATTTTCATATTTTGAACCCGGAATAAATCCCACTTAATCGTGATGTCTAATTTTTTTGATGTGTTGTCGAATTCTATCGGCCAGAATTTTGTTGAGGATTTTTTGCGTCTATATTCATCAGTGATATTGGGCTGTAGTTTTCTTTTTTGGTGCTATTTTTATGTAATTTTGGAATCAGGGTAATGTTGGCCTTATAGAATGAATTTCTGTTCTCAACTTTGTGGAAGAGAGTAAGAAAAATAGGTATAGCTCTTTGAATGTTTGGTATAATTCATTATGAAGCCACCTGAAAATGAGCTTTTGTTTTGGGGGGAGATTTTTTTATTACTGCTTCAAATCCTCTGCTTGTGATTGGTCTGTTTAAGTAGTCTATGTCCTCATGGTTCAGTTTGGGAAGGTTGTAGGATTCTAGAAACTCGCCCATTTCTTCATGATTGTTGAATTTGTTAGCATGTAAGTCTCATGATTTCTATGATGTTCATTGTAATCTCACCTCTTTCATTTCTGATTTTTGTTATTAGTTTTCTCTCTTTTTCTTACTGCATCTAAGATATCTGTTTTGTTTATTTTTTTCAGAGAACCAGCTTTTGTATTCATTAATCGCCTTTTTGTTTTCAATTTCATTTTTTTCTTTTCTAATTTTTATTATTTCTTTTATTCTACTGACTTTGTATTGTTCTTCTCGTTTTAGTTATCTCAGGTGTGTGATTAATATTTAATTTGTGCTCTCCATTGTTTTTTTTTTTTTTTTTTTTTTTTTTTTTTTTTTTTTTTTTTTTTTTTTTTTTTTTTTTTTTTTTTTTTTTTTTTTTTTTTTTTTTTTTTTTTTTTTTTTTTTTTTTTTTTTTTTTTTTTTTTTTTTTTTTTTTTTTTTTTTTTTTTTTTTTTTTTTTTTTTTTTTTTTTTTGTTTAAGGAAAGGTACAGGTAGGAATGAAGGTGAATAGGCAAACAAGAAGGAAGGAAGAGAGAGGAGGAGGAAGAGCTTTATTATTATTTTTTTTCATTTAGTTGTTGACATCTGTTGTTTGCTCTGGCCCCGGTTCTTGAACCCTGGACCTTGGGATGTATGTGGGAATGCTCTGAGCTGTACTAGACCACCAGGGCGCACCCTCTTGTTTTTTGACGTGTGTTTGGATGGCTGTAAACTTTCCTCTCATAACTACTTTTGCCACATTTCATGTATTCTGATAGGTTTTCACTCAGTTTTCATTTGTGTCCACTGTTAATTTAATTTCTTTGATGACCCAGAAGTTGCTCAGAAGCATTTTCTTCAATCTCCACACATCTTTGTAGTTTTTCCAGTTTTGTTCTTTTGGTTCATTTCTAATTTTCACCTTTGTGAATTGAGAAAGTTCTTTCTATAATTTCAGTCTTGCTAAATTTGCTGAGACTTGTTTTGTGTCCCAAGATGTTGTCTATCCTTGAGAATGTTCCATGTGCACTTGAGAAGAATTTATATTCTTTTTTATTGGGGTAGAACATCCTGCATATGCCTTTATACATACAATCTATTGTTTCAATTAAGGCCCTTAATTCTTTGGGATTTTCTGTCTAGATGATTTATCTAGTGATGTAAGTGGAGTGTTAAAGTCTCCTGATATTAATGTGTTGCTGTCAATGTCTGCCTTTAGTTCTGTTAGTATTTGTTTTATATATTTAAGATGGTCCTGCATTGGGTCCTTATATGTTGATGATAGTTATTTCTTCTTGATGAATTACCCCCTTGGTATACTGTAGTTTCCATTCTTGCCTCATGATACTATTTATAGTTGGAAATTTTCTTGTTTGATATTGTATTGCAGTTCCTGATTTCCTTTCATCACTATTGTTTTGATGGATTTTTCCATAGCCTTTGACTTTCTACCTATGTTTATCTTTGGATCCGATATGAATTTCATGTATGCATAATATTGAAGGGCTCAGATTTTGGATCTATCTGGACATGTCTTTTGATTGGTAAATTCAGGGCATTCATATTTAGGATGATGACTGAAATGTAGTTCTTTAGTACTCCTTTCTGAGCCCTTTTTTTCTTGTTGATTTACTCTGCCTGTTGCTTCATTTCCTGTTTGTTAAATTTGCCCTTCTTTTGGGTAGTTTTCAGTGTCTATTCTGTCATTTTTTTTTCCTACTTCCAGGCCATGTATCTTTTTATAATTGGGCTGTCCTGTGGATTGTCTCTAACTTTACTACTGTATGATCTTCTTTTATGAGCAAATGCCATGTCATATTTATGTAATTGTACAGGCCAAATGTTTTCCTTGTAGTGTGGTTTTTTTGCTCTTTCCTGTTGGTCTTGTCTTTATTCCTGCTTTTGCTTTCCTGTTTATTACCATTCTCGAGGTTTGGTGAATCTTTGTGTTTTGCCCTCTGTAGGACCCCTTTCAACATTTTTTGAATGGCAAGCTTGGTGATTGAAAATTCTTTTGCCTTTTGTTTTATTAGAGATTTTTCATTCATCATGTTTTGAATGATAATTTTGTGGGATACAGTACTCTTGACTAGCAGTTTCTATCTTTTAGTATTTTGAAAATGTTGGTCCACTCTCTCTTGACCTGTAGGGTTTCTGTTGAGAAGTCTGATGATAGCCTGATGAGTGTGCCATTGTAGGTAGTGTTTTTCTTTTCTCTAACACCTTTGGGTAGTTTTTCTTTGTAGTTGACTTTTGCTACTTTTACTGTGATGGCATGGGCCTATTTACATTTATACATTTCTGTGTTCTCTCTGCTTTTGAACACCCATTGTTACTTTTTATAACAGATGTGGGAAATTATCTGCTATTATTTCTCAAGTATGTTTTCCACTTCTTTCTCCCTTTCTTCTCTTTCTGGGACAACTATTATTTTTACGTTTGTTTTCTCTTAGTGTCTAATATTTCTCATAGGGTTTCTTCATTTTTCCTCAGTCTTATTTCTCTCCTCTTCCATGAGGGACACCTCTGTTATCTTGTCTTCAATTTCTGATATTCATTCCTCTGTGAGATTGAGTCTGTTTATGGAACTTTCCTTGTTTATCTGCAATTCCTTGACTGAGTCTTTCGTCTCTAGAAGTTCTGCTTGGACTTTCTTCATGGCCTCAGTCTCCTTGGTGACATATTCTCTTTGATCTGTCCTTTTTTGTAGTTTTCCAATTGCCTTTTCAGTAGTTGTGTATGCCTCATGCATCTCATTCGGCTTTTTTATTTTATTTTAATAACTTATTTTGAAATCTTTTTTGTTAGATTATCCCAATCCATATCAAAGGAGTTCAGAGATGATCTCCTGGCATCTTCATTTTTTGGGTCATTCGTGTTTCTTTGGATGACTTAGATTTTTGCATGGATTTCTTTTCTGTCTTGAATTTAATACTGTGGCTTTCCTTTTCTTTCTTTCTTTTTTTTTTTTCCTACTATTTTTGCCCCTTGCAGGCTTCTACTGTGAACCCTTAATTATGTTGGGGGGTGGAGTATGACTTCTGAGTGGGGAGGGCTTACAGGTTGGCAGGTTTGGGGGTGGTGAGTGTTGTACTTTGTTCTGTTGGGTTTGGGGGATCCTGACTCTGCAGGCATCAACTGGGCCAGCCCTTTATCCTAACCTCCAGCAGACCTCTTATCTTTGAGCTTCCCCCTAGTCTTGTATGAGCCTCTAGCAATCTTCTACCTCTTTGGGCCCTATAACTTGTGGGAGAGTATGCTGTTTATGTCTGCCTGGGCCCCCACCATCAAAGAATGTACTGTGTCAAACTCACTCAGTTTGGTACTAAAGTAGCTCAGTTTGCCTTGGAAGCCTTTTAGGGGTGAGGCACCAGACATTCCTTGCAGCTGACGCCAGATTTCCCTTAGGGCATGCCATGCTCCAAATGCTCCAGGTGTGCAGTAATAAACGCAGCTCAGAAGACTGCTTGGGTGGGGTTTGCCAAAGCTGCTTCTCACCTTCAGACTGCTTCCCTTCCCAGCTGCTGTTTGCTATTGTTCACCTCCTCCTTACCCACCTCTGTCTCAGACGTTTGCTCATCCCCTTCTGTGTGCCTCAATGTAGTCACACAGTTCCCAAATTACTGTGGCACTGATGGTCTTTCTATAGGTGTCTCTGCCACAAAGAAAGCTGGCTATGTCTCCCCTACTCAGATCAAAGATCTGTCTCTGCCACCATCTACCATGTTTTTCATTTGAAACTACTTTTTTTGAGAAATTCTTTGTTGTTTTTAATTTTGTCATAAAATTTTGAGCAGCTTAATAGGAAATTTACTTTAGTCATCAGAAGACCCTGGACTCTGTAGTTTTTAACTTACTACCCCTTCTTCTGACCATGCATTATTTATTACAGAAGACACTTGTTCAAGTGCCAGAAAACAAAAGAATGTATTCTACGGCAGCATTAAGATTTTTTCTAATAAGTGACTTTCTTTGCAGTAAACAACCAACAAAAGTCTTACACTTTTCTTCATAATTAAAATTCTGTGTTTCTTAAATGTCTTAGAAGTCCAGAAACTCTTTGCAATAATAACTTCATCAAATACTTGATCAGTGTTTATTACTTGCTTGACAACCTTTATTTTTTTAAACCCCGTCCAGGTTCATACATTTATTTAACTAGCACCTTAGCTGCCTTAGCCTCCTGAGCCACCGGGATGCACCTAGCTTGCCAGTCTCTTGGTCGATCTTAACTGTGGACTCCTTAACCCTGGGCCAGGATATGTCTCCAGAATTTAACTATACAAATTTGTTCAATGCTTTCTTTCCATAGGACTAGGTATGAAAGACATCTTTCATAAAAAAAGTGTGAAAACTCCCCTTCCCATTTTCAGTATTTTAAGCCATTTTCTTCAAGTTTTGTCAGCAAGGCTTTTTGCTGCTCGATGTACAAATTGACACTTTTTTAAATTCAATATTTGTAATCAGCGTTGCTTCAAATTCTAACTTGACATATGTTGCTTTAGCATTCCTTCTCTATGACTAAAATCACTTTGTGAAAAGAATAAGTTGTCCATGTACAAACCCTAAATATATGTGCCACAATCATTGCCAAAGAATGCTTTAGCAATCCTGGGCAGTGTTCTTGAGAACAAAAGTAGGCTTTCAAGCCATCAAAATGTGCATCAAAAATGTAAAGAATTCTTTCAATGGTTGGCAGCATTGACAAAAATCTGGTATTACCGTGTGTAATAGTTTTTTGTATTTCACTCTGGCAAAGTCACAAAATTCTTTTCGCTGTGTTACACAAACTGTATTTGATAATGTTCAGGATAAATGCTTCATTATCTATTGGCAGTATGTTAACAGCTGTTTGGAGACAGTTGTGTACAATTTGTGAACCCAAACCAATGCCAATAATGTCCCTTCCTAGTTTGTTTTTAATCTGCTGAATATGTTGTTCTTGCCTTTTTGTTTTACGAGGCCAAAGCTTATGTTATAGCTGTCTCCAGAAAATACAACTTTTCCTTCAACCCATGTTTGTCAGTAACTGAGACAAAGATATCAGTCAAGGTTTCGGCTGTCTCATTGGGAATAATATGCTGATCTAAAAACTTGACTTGTACTCCTTGGCCAGGAATATAATGTTGAATGAGGAAAGTATCATTTTAACATCCTTTCTATTGGAAGAATCCAAAGAAATTGTCATAATGTTTGCCGCTACTAGGTCTTAAGGAAGTTTAGATTTGGCCATTGATGTAATTACATGCAAAATCACAGCTTCACATTTTGTTTGTGCTAGAGAAAATTTTGGCTCAAATAATTTTGAAGCCAACTTTAATGAAGTTGATACCTTGAAACTAAAGTCTTGAGAAACTATATGAAAGCAAAGGTGTCTTCTTTAGCAGCAGCAAGAAGTTCCAATTTGGTTGTTTCTGATTTTTTAAAAAAAACAAGACAAAACTTGCCTTTTGTCTTTGAGATTGCGGTGGTTTTTAATAATCTGATCTACTTCTGTGCACCATGGAGAAAGAACTCCACAAGACAATCATCACATTTTATCCTAGTCATAAAAAGCTTTTTTGAAAAAGAGTAATCCTGTCCCAGTTCTTTGGTAAATGTACTTCTTTTTTTTTTTTTTTTTGGCATTATCAAAGTAAATTACAATTTAAAAAATACAAATATCAAAGTCTCTGCTGAAGTTCAGAAATCCCTGAAAGTGAGCAGTGACACACTGAGCTGTGACCATTGACCTATCTAAATAGATTGAACTATAAAAATATAAATTATATAAATAATCTATGTAATAGATTGATTGCAAAGACTGCATGCACAAGCAAGCTGGCATTCATTCATATTAATACAAAATGAGTAATGTTATTTGGTGTAATGTGAAGCTCAGAACATCTCAGTTTTTAAAAATAGAGTTTTATTTTTGATTCATTAAATTTGCTGTCTGTAACAACCAGAGTTCTGTTATTGATGTGTATAAGAAAATCTTACATTAGACAGGACCCATTCAATTTTAGTAAACTGACTGAAACTGTGACAGAATTTCAAACCAGGTAGGATGCTAGGATAATGTGCTGCTAAACCAGGACAATCTCAGTTCATTGGTGCTGTGTTTAGTTTTTTTTCCCAAGTTTTCTTTGCTGTGTGTTTCATTTTGAATCATTTTTTTTTATTTGTTTTTAAGCTTTCTTTTCTTTTGCAGTAATTTAATCCCATTCGGTGTACTTCTTATTTCATGTTTTTTAAACTCTAGAAGTTATGTACATATATATATATATTTCACATCTCTGTTTACACATTCAGTCTTTGCTATAGTTTAGATTTTTGCAAACTTTTTCTCTAAAGGGTGAGATGATATGTATTTTAGGCTATGCAGATCTGCATTGTAGCATGAAAAAGGCATAGACAAAATGTAAATAAATAGATGTGACTGTACTTCAATAAAGCTTTGTTTATAAAAATAGGCAACAGATGGGATTTGGGTATAGTTTGACATCTGTACTAGCTTCTTGTGTATATAGAATGACATTTGATGATTTTTCTAATAATTCTTTGAGTTTAAAATTTTTGATAGATTATTCTCTATTATTTTTTTTCTTGCTTTATGTTTTTGTATCATAGCCTTTGTCATTGTCTCCTCCTCTTGCTACCAGACATTGTACCATTTACTTTGTTACATATTGAATATTTCATTTTCCTATAAATATTATTGAGTTTTGTTCAGGGCTGTGATTAAGTTTCTTAGAAACAAGTTGATCCTTTCAGATTTTACTTTTGAGGTTTATTAAATGGCACTAGAGATGAGTTTAGTCTAGGGTAGGGATTCTTAAGCTTGCCACTACTGACATTTTGAGTTAAAAAATTATTTTTGTTGTGACTGTCTTGTGCATTGTAGAATGTTTAGAGACATCATTTCTGCCCTCCACCCACTATATGCCAGTAATATAAGCTACTCAGTTGTAACAGCCCACATTGCTGTATGTCCATTGGGAAGCTGAATCATCCCTGGTCGACACCCACTTGAGTGGGATTAAATCTACACTATGGAGATATAACTCTTAGCTTTAATGAATACCTCTGTATAATCACCTCTGTATAATCATAAGGGTTTTCTCCTCTGTCCATTAGGAATAAGCTCTATTTCTAGAATGTCTGAAACATAAGTAATTGTTTTTTGCTCATCTGCATATACTGATTAAGGAGGAGAATACTCTGAAAATCACTGGAGAGTTCTTTCTAATTGGAACTTTCTTCTCATTGGTGTTCAGCAGTGCCATACAGTTTTTAAAATCTGTGGCCATAAAATTGTTCATAATATTTCTGTTGTCCTTTAAATTTCCATGTCCTTAAATTTCCATGAGTTAATACTGCTACTAACTCTGATAATAGCAGTTTTTGTCTTCTTTCTTTTTATTTTTTCAGTCTGACTAGAGGTTTGCTGATATTATAGATATTTTCAAAGAACCAACTTTCAGTTTCATTAATTTCTCTGTTGATTTTCTGTTTTCAAAAATTCATTTGTGTTTAATTGGTTTTTGTAGTGAAATGTCTATATTCCTTTCTTATATCTTTTCTTTTTTTCTATTCTTATTCCTTTCTATTTCTGTTCTTTAGTTATTTCCTTTGTAGAATCATAGGGATTGTATTTAAAATAATAAAATTATTGTACTCTAAGTTTATTTTAGCATAACTTCAATAACATAAAAAACTCTGCTACACCAGCAAATTCCATCTGCTCCTTTCAGTTGTTGATATCTGAAAAGTTGTTACAAAGTTATAAAATTAAATTCTTATACAGTGTGTGCCCAGAAGTAAAACTATTTACTTTTGATGCCTTAATCTCTTGTTATGTAGAAAGCAAAAAATTGGAGTTACAAGCCATTGTTGTCATAATTTTTATAGTTGCCTATATAGTTAACTTTACTCAGATGTTTGAATTATTAGCTTGTGTCCTTTAATTTTAATCTGCAGGACTCCTGTTAGCATTGCTCACGGGACACATCTAGTAGTATTGCATTTCCTCAGCTTTTGTTTATCTGAAAATGCCTTAATTTTTCCCCTACTTTTGAAGGACAGTTTTGCTGGATATAATCTTGGCTGACAGTCTTTTCTTTTAGTACTCTGAATGTATTAGCCTACTAACTCTAGCATTCAAAATTTTGGATGAGAAATCTGTTGATAATTTTATTGCAGATCCTTGTACGTGATGAGTTGCTTCTTTCAAGATTCTCCTTTTGTTTTTGACTTTTGACAGCTTGATTATGTGTCTTGGTATGGGTGTCTGATTTTATCCTACTTGGATTTTGTCGAGCCTCTTGAATATTTATATTCGTGTCTTTTTTCACATTTTTCACATTTTGGCCTATTATTTCTTTAAGTGTTCTCTCTGCCCTTGTCTCTCTCTCTTCTCCTTCAGAAACTCCCTTACTGTGTATGTTGATTCACTTGATGTTGGCTCATAGTATATTTAGTTTTCTTCAATTTCTTTTTTTTTTAATTAAAGGAAAGATGTGGGAAGGAATGAAGGTGAACAGAAATACGCAGGAAGAGAAAAGAGAAAGAAGCACTTTCTTTTTATTTAGATGTTCATCTTGGTTGTTCCCCCAGCACCAGGGTGTAGCCTGTATCCTTGGCTTGTTTGTGGATTCTTGATCTGTAGGGGGGCTGACAAACCATTACTTCACTAGGGTATGTCTCTTTTTGTTTCTTTAATTCATGTTTCAAGTTGTTGATTCTTCTGCTTGCTCAAATCTGCCTTTGAATCTCTTCAGAGAAGTTTTCACTTTAATTATATATTTCATCTCTCGAATGCTATTGTTTGGTTTCTTATTAGGTTTTCTATATCTTTCTATTTCTATTTTGTTCATACATTATTTTCTTGGTTTTCTACATGTTTTCCTTTTGTTCTTTAAGCATCTTTAAGATATTTGTTTTAAAGTCTTTGTCTAGTATATCTGCTATCAATTATTTTTCAGGAACAGTTCTTTTGTCTATTTTTTCTCATATATGAGTCATTCTTTCCTATTTCTTTATATATTTTGTGAAATCTTGTTGAAAGCTGGATATTTAAATTTAATAATATAATAATTATGGAAATCAGATTCCCTCTTATTTCCTAGGATTTGCGATTGTTTTTTTGTTTTTGCTTTTGTTTGGTTATTGTAAGCTATATGTATGCCAGGGATTGGGCTGAGATGTAAACTTGAAGTCTTCTCAACTCTTTTTGGAACCTGTGCATTCCCCAGGGTGTACATGGTGACTTTCTAATTTCTTCTAAATATTTGTTTCTTTCGAATGCCTTAGTTATTACTGTCTGGTTCTCAAATGGGAAAAAGAGAAAAATTAAGGCAATGCGCGGGAATGGAGTGCCAAGTCTATTCCCTGGAAATCACTTCAGAATATTG
Source organism: Solenodon paradoxus (assembly GCA_004363575.1). Lineage (NCBI taxonomy): Eukaryota > Metazoa > Chordata > Mammalia > Eulipotyphla > Solenodontidae > Solenodon > Solenodon paradoxus. Next base: position 195,508 of record RJWH01000483.1, on the reverse strand, counting down.
GATGCAGCTTGTAACAACGAGGGGGATGTTCAACAACCATGGTCCTCACTTCTTTGTCTGCAGTTCTTTGATGAGAAGCAATAAGAAGCAATGAGAGCACAGACCTATGAAATTTGAAGGATGGGGTCCTTTTTGCTCATTCTAGCTCTATCAAACTGTACAGTCTGTTCCTGGAACGTATGAAAAGTAGCCTACCTTGAGGCTGAGGATTGGCAGTGGATAGCTGCTACTGTGCTAGAAGTTGGAATTGACAGAAATTAAACACAATTTACTACCCATGTATTCCCGTGGAAGGTGCAAGCTTTAATAGATTCCAGAACTTCCAAGAAGTTATCAGACAGATTCTGCCAGTGTGGTTATTGTTAGGTGGGAGATAGATTTCTAGAGCTTCCTACTTTGCCATCTTCTCATAATCCTATCTCCATATGAATTTTAGGATTAATTTGTCAATGTCTGTTAAAAACAAGTTGGAATTTTATTAGGAATTGTGTTGAATTTGTAGATCAGTTTAGGGATTATTGCCATCTTAACCTAGTCTTCAGATGCATGACTATGGAATGCCTTTCCATCTATTTAGATTTTTGATTTCAAGAATATTTTTAGTTTTTAAGATTTTAAGTCTACATTAAAAAAAATCATTCCTAAATATTCTTATTGGTGCTATTATATTTTTTTTCTTAATATCATTTTTGGTTTATTTATTGCTGATTTTTATAAGTATAATTGACTTTTATATGTTGATTTTGTACCCTTAGTCTTATGAGTTCATTAATAATTTGAACAGTTTTTTAAAGTCTTAGAATTTCAGAATTATAATTTTCTAATGTAAGATATTATCTACAAAGAAAGTTTTACTTCTTCTTTTACAGACTTGATACTCTATTTCTTTTCTTCCTTAACTGCTTAGCTAGAACCTCAGGTACATTGTTGAATAAAATATCAAGATGGGACATTTTTGTCATTTTCCTGATCTTAGGGGGAAATTATTCAGTCTTTTATCACAAGTGTGATATTAAGTGTGGACTTTTTATAGATGTCTTTCAGCAGCTTGTGGAAGTTCCTTTTTGTTCCTATTTTTTTGAGTGTTTTTTAAAAAGAGATTTTGTAGAATGATTTTTCTGCTTCTGTTGAGGTAATCATGTTTTCTAAAAATTTATTGATGCATAGTGTATTACATTGATTTCATATCTTAAGCTAACATTGCTCTTATAAGATACATCCTATTAGGTCAGGGTATATAATCCTCTTTACATGTTTGTGGATTTGGTTTGCTAGTATTTTTTGAGGATTTTTTCATGTATGTTAATATATTTTTTAGTCTCTGGTTTTCTTTCCTTATACTGTCTGTGTCTGATTTTAGATTTAGGGCAATAACTGGCCTCTCACAGAATGCCTTAGGAAATTGTTTCCTCCTTTTCTTTTTTTGTGGAGCAGTTTGATAAGCTGATCTTAATTCTTCTTAAAATGATTGGTAGAATTTACCAGTGAAGCCACTAGTGCCTGAACTTTCTCTGTAGGGAGTTTTGAATTTTCTAATTCAGTTTCTCTGCTTGTCGTAGATATGTTCAGATTATCAATTTTTTTGTGTCAGCTTTCGTAGTTGTGTCTTTCTAGATATCTGTCCATTTTATCTTCGTTATCTAATTTGTTGGCATGCAATTGTTTGTAGCATTTCCATTATAATCCTTTTTATTTCTGTAAGGTTGAGCTTAATGTTCTCACATCATTCCTACTTTTAGCTAACTCAAGACTTCTCTCCTTGTTTTTAGTCAGTCTGACTAAACATTTCTCTATTTTGTTATTGTTTCAAAAAACACTTTTGATTTCATTGACTTTCTTTTCTAATCTCTGAAAATGTTTAATTCAACCATCTCTTTCCTATGTTATTTGCCATTTGATGTTTTAGATTTAGTATGTATATTGGGTAACTTTAAGTTCTCACCTGAACTTTCTCACATGAGCTTTCATCTTGAGATGTCCAGATTTGTCTGTGTATGTTATATAATTAGTTATTATATAATGAACTACCTATTTTTCAAATTGCCTTTTTAAAGGTTTCAATGTTTCCTACCATTTGTTTTCTTCTTTATGAAGAGTCATGGAAGAAGTTTTACCTTCCTGCCTGAATGAAGACCTTATTTTAAGAAGCTAATTTCTTGTTTTAAAATTTTTAATCAGCTGTAGATAATTACTCACTCTTTTGAGCACCAATTTTCAAGGAATTATAGCATGCATTTTTTTGGATACTAACATCTTTCCTGTCCTTTCTCCACCCATCATTTCTTTGTTTTACTTTCAAAGTTTCAAAGAAATTGTAAGTATATATACATATATACATATGAATTTATGTATACACACATTTAGTAGTAACAGTAAAAGGTGAATATCCATTTGTTTTCTTTCTATCCCTAAAGCCTCTGTAGAAAAGCCTTTTAATGTTTTTGCTTATTTTTTCCTACCAATCCTTCCGCCTCTCCCCAACACACACATAAAATTTTTAATTTTTCTTAATTGAGGTATTACTATTTATTTACTTTTAAAACAAATAATTGTCAGTATTCTTAATAGGCAATAGATTCATACATTTCAAATTTGAAAAGTGAAAGTGTAAATAGTAAAAAGTCTCTCATTCCTATTCCTAAGCCACCTACTTCTTCCCTCCAGAGGCAACTAATGAAAGTTTCTTGTTTTTGTATTCTTCTGCACTTTGTTTTTTCATATAGCAGTATATTTTGAAGAGCACCTTTCCCTCTGTGTTTAGCTTAATTGTTTTACTGAATGTGCTTTCCCTTATCTAGACATATAATTTATTTATGATTTATGTAATTCCCTAATGACATTTAGGTGTTTTTTTTAATGGTTTCTATTTTTTTATTAAATCACCGTAGTAAATACATATACATTATATGTACATCTATGTATATATATACATACATATATATTTACTGTACAAGTGAGAGTGCTTCTGTAATGTAGACTCCTAGAAAAACCACTGGGTCACAAGCCATTCATATTAAAATAACTTAATAGATTGTCTTTGCCAATAGAAGAAAGTCTTTGCTCAAATCTCACTTTTCCAATTCTTTGTAATTCTGACATGCCCTTAATTCTCCTACCAATTACCTGTGGAACAAGAGAACCAAGATGAGGCTAAAATATAATAATGATTTTTGTTTGAAATCTTAGATTTCCAAATCATGGAGCACAAACTCAGTTATCAACCCACATGTGTCCTGCTGGAGTCTTTGTTTAAGGGCGTTTTGAAGGAAAAAGCAACGGAGGGAAGAAGGATAGAACTACAAAAGCTAGGACTGATTTTAGATTATGTCTCTTACAGGTCATTGTTCGTTAGTAAAATAGGTTAGAGAAAATATGTTATTACCTATAGACATTTATAATAATGTACACCTTTTACCTACATAATGTTATATGATGCAGTGTTCTTCAATAAAATTAATTTAAAAAATTCAGGAACATGTCGTCTTTGGCACAGGATGGAGTCAGTTTAGTCAATCTGACCATCTTTTTTTACACACCTATTTTTCGTTTTCTCCCAACATTGCCTCTGAGTTATACATTGTCTATCAAACTTTATAATTATTTTTCTTAGTTTTATTTAAGAATGCATTTAAAGCTGCAAACAGTGCTTTTTATCAACATAAGGCAAATTCTGATACCACCTGCTCTGAAGTCTAGAGAAAGCCAAATTTGTTATTTTAGTTATTGAGACTTTATTGAAAATAAATGTGGAATTGCTTTAAATACTGAAAAATTTTCCAAAGCTAGTTGAATCTGTTGTAGGAATTGAACTCTGTTTCTCAACTTTGTTTCTAAGAATGGTAGATATCAGTTTTGTAGGTTTTTGTTTTTTGGTTTTTGGTTTTTTTTGTTAGTGTAGAAAAGCCTTTTAGTGACTTGGCCTATGATGTTAGTTTTCTCTCCTCTATGGGTGTATCTTTTGGAGTGGACTATCTTTGAACATTTGGCACAAAAAACTAACCAAAGAACTTGACTACAAGGTTCCAGGTTAGTTATATATCACCTGTTTAGAAAACTAGCTTTGTAATATCATATCTTTGTATGAGTTATCCTTGCTGATCCTCACTAATTTGTTATTACTGTGTAATGGAAACTGATGAAACTCTTGTAGAACTTTATATTTTATATTGATGATTCAATTGCTGCTTATTTCTCTGGGCATACTAAATGAAAAAACAAAAACAAAGCAGAAAGCCATTGTCTGCTACATTGGCTTATGATGGTTACAGTTTTTTTTTTTTTTTTTTTTTTTTAACATTTAGCAACAAATTAGTGCTAGATGTTGTAGTATGCTCTTGGGGGTATGACACTGAATTAGATATTCTTCTGATGCTACAGACTAGTGGATATATGGATTAATAAGCAAGCAATAAATCTTAATTTAGTTAAGTGCTCTATACACTGAGTTCTGAGGAAGTTCTTAAGGAAGGGAGTGCCAAGAGCTTATCCTTTGGACTGAATACCAGGTAACTCTGAACTTGCCAGCACATGTTTCTATGGAAATAAACTCAACTTCCTCCCCACAAAGACATTGATAACTGGATAACTGATTCAGCTAGTGTTTACTCCTCTGTATCAACTATGTAATTGAATGCAAGCAAGCTTAGCTTTTGCACTCCCCTTCTTGGCTCTAGCTCTCTTGCCTTTTCTGTGCAGATCAAAGAATGTCCTTAGCACAGAACTGCTGTCAATTACTATTATATGAGTGAAAGGGGAGATTTTTTGGCTTATTAGCATTGTATCCCTTTTGTTCCTACATATAACCATGGTGAGGGGAAACCCAGGAGTAGAAGATACAGGTAGCTCTTATTTTTCATATTCTTCTAACATATGCCTGTAATATGTTTAACTTATAACTTCATTACTAATCACTCCTTGCAGTTTCATAAATCGAGTGTAAGGATATATATTTTTTAGAATTGGTCTATTGGTAGTAAAGAATGTATTGTTCCTTCAATTAAAAAAAAAAGAATATATCCTTTGACCCTGAGATGGATGGAGAGCATATTTTTTATTATCTTACTTATTTTCCTTCTGGTTGTGGCTAATGTTTCACCAAATTACAAATTAGAATAGCATTTTAGCTTTTAAAACCCCAATTTAAACTTGCATTGTTATTATAGCATAAGTAGTAACATAATTTAATTTTTGATGCCTACTTTCTTATGTTTTCAAGATGATTTATATCACCACTTGGTGGAGCTCTTTTATAAGTTTGTACATTTTAAAAAAGTAAGTACAAGACATCACTATTTAGGGGTTATTGTTAGCTTGGTTCAAGTGAGCTAAATGATAGCTTCTCAAATAGGTAGCTTCAAATTTTCTTTATGTGTTTTGGTTTAAACTAATGTATATATAATTAAAGTTTTAATGTTTTAAAGACTTTTCTAAAGAGTATACCTTATTTTTCTCTCTCCTTTATATAAATTTAATATTATTTATTGATATAACATTTTCCCCTATTTAATAATTATAGGTAGTTTAGAAAAGGTACCCGGGATTAATGAAGCAAGTGAAAACCACATCTAAATCTTGTCATCTAGAGATAAGTTTTTACCATTTTCATACGTATTTGTCTTTTCTTTAAGTTTTAAAATTTTTCCACAAAATTGAAATATAAATATGCACAGAAACTTGTATTCTGTTTTTTCTCATGTCCTTATAGTATTATTTGAAAATGTTATAAGGGTTTTGTATTATTCAATGGTATACCTCATCATATTTACTTGACCATTCTATTTTAAAGTATTTAGGCTTTTCCCACTATATTGCTATTATAAATAATTCTTTGAGCATCTATTATGCTAAAGTAAACATTGATTCACCTCCCCAATTATTTTCATTGGATAAATTCTTAGATAAAAACTGAACTTTTTTAAAGACCTTGATTCATATTAATGAAATGTCCTTCGGTTGACAACATTCTGAAGTTCATATGCTTGTTAGAAACTACTGGTTCTTCTTTTGCAAAATCACTTATTTTTGTCCTTTGTTCATTTGTTTTCTTCCATGCTTTTCTATTTCTTTCTTTCTTTTGCAAGATAGGAAGAACTTTACTTTTCCTTTGTTTTAACATTTTTTAAGATGCTATTATTCTGAGTCATTTTCATAATTCTCACCTAAAAACTCAATATACCACTTACAGATTTTAGGTTGCAAATTGTCAGTGGAAAATAAGGCCTAGCTCTTGAGAGAGTAATCAGAAAGGCAGCAAGATGAGATATGAGAATCATTTGTATGAAGGTGATGAAGCTACTATGGAAGAAAATGAGTGGATATTGGGAATAAGTCCTTTCTGAATTGAAAAACTTGTGAGAGAGAAGAGAAAATGAGTGTTTCAAAACATAAAGGGGAAAGTTTCATGGAAATGGAGGAGGGATAAAATTCGCAATAGTGTCTGATTGCATAGACGTTGTCATGGGTGAAACCAAAAAAAAAAAGACCATTTAATTTAGAAAGGCAGAGATCTTTGAAGTATTGAGAATAGGCTGAGTAGAATAGTGTTTGTACAATGAGATAACTGTGTGTTCAGTGGGTACAGTATGTGCATACGGTGACAGTGTATGGTGAGTGTGTACGTAAGTAGTGTGAAGTGGGAATTTGTGTGTGTGGTGAGGAAAGTAGTTTGAAAAGGTCCAGGGATAGAGGGAAAGGAGTTTTGGTTTTGTCTTGTTTTGATTTTGTTTTCTGTTATTTTTGTTTGTTTTTCTTTAGGGTGATGCAAACTTATTTTGCAACCCTGCGATAAAGAACTTTAAAAAACTATTGGAAAAAATTATAAAAGACAGAGGGAGGAATTAATAAGATAGATCTTGACAGAGTTGAGAGACAATCTGATCCAAAATAGATAGTAAGCAGGGATTACAGTTGTTAATTGAGAGTAGAGGAGAACATCTGTCAAAATCAGAAGGGAAGAGGAGCTTACAGATCAAGCTGCAGTTTTTTATTTTAAGGAAGACTGGAAGATACAGTATTAGAAATAATTTGATGTAGAGAAGAATGTTGAAACTTCAGGTTTTGTAGTTTTTAAACTTCACAAAATATAAATACAGAAGAATAAAATAGTTGAGTACAAAACTCTTGGTGGGCAGATGAGGTGAAGCTATAGAAAATGAAAGTGTTAGGACCAAAATGTAGAAATATAATGAAAAATTCTTAAAGAGATGAAACGATACTATATTGATTGTTAGGAAACTTGAGTTTTAAGTCAGTGGCATTGACTAGCTGTTGAGCAACTCTCAACTCGCTATAATTTCTTAATTTGTACAAGGAGGAGAATCAGATTGCCTTTATATATGGAATAATCTTGAATGAAACTGAACTAAAACTAAAACATAAAGGTATAGTAATGTAGTAAGCGATGCTTTTTAGTATTGGTGTAAAGAAAAGCAATAGATCAATGGAACAGAAGAGAGAATCCAGGGGTAGACTACTACATGAATAACCAGTTTTTGCACATAGAAGTGCAAGATAATTCATCAAGAGTGCATATTCCTCATAACACATGATGCTGTTTTTAGATATCCATATGAAAAAAAAATTAACTTTAAACCCTATCTTGTACCATTTATAAAAATGAAATGAATCATAGACCTAAACTAATAGATGATAATATAATACATAGTTTTTGTGACCTAGACAAAGATTTTATAGATACTACATCTTGAGTGTATAGTCTGTAAAAAAAAATAGAAATGTCATCAATATTAAAAACTAATCTCTTTGAAATATACTATTTAAGAAAAAAGTTACATCATTGTAAAATATGTATCTATTAAAGTATTTGAATTCAGGATGTATAACTCTTACAGTTTGTGAGACAAGCAACCAAATAGAAACTTGGCAAAATATTTGAAAAGATCTTTTACCAAAGAAGGGATAGAATGTTAAGTAACCATAGGAAAACTACTAAATGTCATTAGTCCTTAGAAAAATGCACTAATACACATATACTAGAAGGGCTGAAAACCAACTAAATGCTAGTGAAGATGTGAAGTTATTGAGTTGTTGTTGCTAATGGGAATGCAAAGTGACATAGTGGCATTGGAAAAGTTTGTCATTTTCATATGTAATTTTAAATTTATACTTAAATTGGGACTTAGCTTTTGTCCAACTAGGTATTTGTCCATAAATAATTTGTTTATGAACTCTGAAATATTTTAACTTGACTTTGATGGCATTGAACTATTGAAAAATATTTTTCTCCGAAGAACTTGCTGACCCCTAAATTTTCCAGTGTAAGTTTTAATTTAATTTTTTAATCCTTCTAGTAATTTTTTCCATATAAGGTTTGAGTGTTGTTACTGTAGAATTAAATGCTTTCAAGTATACGCCATCATAAGGATTTATAAACAATTTAATTATGCTGCATTAAAATCACATCTAACACAATTTTAACACAGTCTACAATATGTGAATGATTTAATGGAATATTTGAACTTTTTTATTTTGTTGTTCCCAGGAAGGTTATATTCAAAAGAAAAAGGAACTATGGGGAATCTGTATCTTTATTGCATCAGTCGACTTAGATGAAATGACATTCACTTTTACTGAGCTACAGAAAATCATAGAAACCAGGTAAAATACCTTTCTTACCTAGATATAGGTCTCTGCCATCAAGGGAAACTATTTCTGAACTTTCCCCTTAATAGACTTTAGGAAATTCATGAGAAATGCTAAAATAAAGAACTTAGGTCAACTAGTGAACTGTTGTTTTCTTGTGGCTACTTTAACAGAAGTGTGTTTTACTTCACTTCCTTTAAAAAGGGAGGGCACTGAAATTCTGGTGGTGGGAGTGGTGTGGGATGTGCACAGACAGAGGTGAGAAATCAGTACCCTAAAATGTAAGCAATAGATGTAATAGAACAATTGTTTTTTAAATGTTGGTGCTTGTGTCCTGGGAAATTTTCATCTTATCTATATATACATATATATACATATATATGTATGTGTATATATAATCACTGTATGTGTATATATACATATATATGTATGTGTATATATAATCACTCTATGTGTAATTTTAAATTTAATTTTAAATTAAATTAAAGGTACATATACATATATATACCTTTATACAATAGATATAATAATTACTTTTTCAGACTGTATATTAATTTGAGTATCTACTGTAATACTTGACTTAGTAATTACTTAATAAATATTTTTGTTGTTAAGTTTATAAGCCTTAAAAGAACAGTTTGCTAACTTATTTTCAGTAATTCATGAACTTTATCTTGAGAGGCCTCCTGGGACTTTTAGTCATGTTGTTTGCTGCATATTTATTAAATGTAGGAGTAAATAATTTGCCAAAAAGATAGTACTATGTGTTTCTTCTTGGATAAAGCCATCTAGAATTAAACATAATTCGTGTTTTATTTAAATTAATTAAAATGCTTAATTTTTTCATAATAACATTTTTTATACTTATAAATAAAATGTGGAAACAAAACCTTATATATTGGTACTTAGCCAATTGAATTAGAATAGGTTAATCTCCTGGTGTAAGTTTGTTAATCACTAAATTAAAATAGTTCTTATATTGCTTAGAAATAGCAAACATATAATTAAAATTTCACATTTGCTCATCAGAAAATATTTTAGTGGCCTTAGAGAATTGGAAAGAATATGGATAACTGGGTTAATTGGGTTTAATCTGGGCTCTATCATTTTACAATATATGTGACTTGGGGAAGATTTTTTAACCTTAAGTTCAGGTTCCACTTCTTTGAAATGAAAATTGCAGTGACTTCATAGAATTATGAGAATTAAATTTAAACTGAATAGAGATATAAATAGTTCATAGAGTCGATGCCTATTAACAACACAGGCACTCATGGGGTATTGTTCTCTTTCCTTCTGTAGCCTCTTTCCCCTCATTTCCTCCCTACACAAAAGAAAAAACAAAAAAACAAAAAAAAAGGAGGGAAAGAAAACTTTAACTGTTATGCACTGTGATACTATGTTAGGCTCTAAGGAAATAAAGGTGACAGTCTCTGATTCCAAGAAACTCAGTCCAGTGGGAAAGATAAAATTAAACCAATGACAGCAGTACAGTGTGATATAACTATTCATAGATACTAAACAAATATGACAGAGAAAGACTGTTAGTATGTCTTTTATCTATGACATGAAAGAGTTTTCCTTGTGAAGTTTTCTCTAAACTTTTCTCAGTATTCGCAGAGCAACATTGATTTATATTTTGGACATGCCTTAAATAGTCTCCCCACAGTAAATATAGTAATGTATTTGCTACACTTTTTCTTAAGATATCTCCCAGTGTTCTGATAACTATCTCAAAATGTGATCTAGAGTACACTACTATTTGAATGTGCTCTGGTGAAGCACTAGTTTCCTTTATTTCCAACCTGTCATAAGCTGAGATTTTAAAAACATATTTTAATTGCTTATAAGAAAAATGAAACAAAAAAGTTGTATAAAGCACAGGACAAAAATTTTTATTATTAGGTTCAACAGGCATAAAATTAGTATTAAATTGACATAAAGATGTTTAAATGCTTATTCTCAGTTTCTGAACTTATTTCATTGTAGACTGGTAGTGGTAGTAAACAGTTCACAGCCTAGTATCCATCCTTAGAGCATTATTCTAGAAAATGTAGTTGCTACAGATCTATGTGTCTTAATTACTGCTTTACTTCTGCCTGTCTTATGCCTTTTCCTTGCCTCCTATTGTTCCTCTCCTTCTCCCTTCAGAGGAAAGCTATCAAAGAAATAATTCCACTTAGGTTTTTCGTAGAAAAAAGAAGACTTTAGGGTAACCGTGCACAGTTTTTCTGGTGTTCCACAGATAAATATTGCCACATATCTTATAAAAACAAACATAGTGGTTCTTGAATAATTGCCTTTGTAAGATTGATTTCTTTTTCTCTGCATGTATCTGCACATTTTTTTTCATTAATTAGCATCCTTGATTTACTTCATATCATTTCTACTCCTTTATGTGCTTTTCCACATAGTTTGTCATGGCTACTCCAATCCTTCTATATCATGAAAAGTAATAACCTTCTTTTGGGTTCTGTGCCCTCTTTGGATTAATTGAAGCTTTAATTTTCCACTTTTCAAGATGAATTTCTGAGTAGTCCAGTCCATTTTTTGTAATGACACACACACACACATACATACATACACACACACACTCACTCGTTGATTGCTGAATAGCCTAGGGATGGGTCTGGTGAACTACCTTTTAGTTCATTTTGCTGTTTTGTTAAAATTCCTTAGAAAAACTTAATTAGAAATGAGTATATGAGATGCAGTTAATGATTGCTGTCTTCAGTGCCCTGTTTTTCAGCAGGAAAAAATACATTAATATTAATGTTACAAATAGGTTGTTTTTTATAAAAGAGATAAAGAATGATTTAAAGTCATTATTTAAATATTTAAAAATTTTATTTAGTTTTCCTTTTCCCTTACCTAGAAATTCAGTTCTAAAACATTTGTTGGGACTAAGAAAGTAGGTTTATGCATATATGACAGGGGAGAGCTCTGGGACCCAGAGAAAGATGTTAGAGCCAAAGTGGGTTGAAGAGGGCAGTCACATCATAGGACAAGTCCTGACTCAGGCTGCTTGGTGTGCAATGTCAGAAATCAAGCAGGGTGGGTGGGCGGTCATTGTAAGGAGTCATGGTGTATGTGAGGGGAGAAGGACAATGTGGGGTGGGGAAGCAGAGCCCTACCAGGATGAGGAAGGTATCCATATCAGGAGTGAGAGTAGTCCAAGAAGGAAAGTCAGTTCAAGTAGCAGACAAAAGTGCTATGTGGGGGATTGGGTGACTTTAGAAATGGAAGGAATTGATAGGGTAAAGCTGAGGATAAGTGAAGTCTAGGTTTCTCTGAAATATGTAAAAGGAAATACTAGAATGAATCTTATCATTTTCTGTTGGAATTAGATAATGGATATTGACTCATGATTTAAAAAATATACTATAGAAATAAATGTTTTGTGATTTTTTTTCCTATATTCTTGACAATAGATGGTAGGTATAGGTATATAGACATAGGAATGGATGTTAAAAATTAGTTGCTTTCTTTCCTCTTCAAATTTTAATAAAATACCAAAGGTAATTGGTGTAGAGCTAATAATTTTTTAAATAGAATTATTTATGGTTTTAAATATGAAATAGAATTAATATTTAGAGTTACTGATTCACTTTTTTAAATTTTTTCTTTTGTAGTGTTTATACTTTTTTTAACTTACTAAAAGAAATTGATACCAGTACCAAAGTTGATAATGCTGTGTCAAGACTGTTGAAGAAATATAATGTATTGTGTGCACTCTACAGCAAATTAGAAAGGTAAAGTAAAAATTTTATTAGGATTGCATACTGATTTTTAATCTCATTCATGATTAGGTTCAATGTGGTAACTATTATATATTTAGTAAAGTTATTAAGTATTATCCTTTAGATTTCTCCCCTTTGCTATTAGTTTCTTAATTCATTCTTAGCTTTCTTACTTATATAATCATATGCATTCTGAATGCTTCCTCCTTCTGAGGTTGTTATAATTATGTCTCTTTCATATCTCTCATTTGTCTTTACAAATTTTAAACTGAGCTCCTACTTTAGCCTTCTCTGCCAGTATTATTTAGTTTAAAAAAAGAAAACATACTGGCAGTGAAAGGTGTATGTGAACTATACTACCAAGCTATGATTTATATTCTCAGTAGTGGTTTAGAAGGCTTTTCATTACTGGTCAACTAGGAGACTGATGAACTACAGATAAACTTGGGTTAAGTTTGTAAAATACTTTTCATCCAAGTTCCTGCCTCGTGATAAGGGTCTTAACTTGGCACATGCCTGTTACCACATGTATTTCGGGATTCATTTCATTTGGATAAGAGAATATGAAAGTTAATGTTTTAGCTAAATAAGCAGTTATGTTAATAGCATGAGAAAGGGAGAAGGGAAAATAAAGCATTGCCTTAGGTATTCTGGAGAGAATGGTATAGAGATAGGTATAGAGATAGAGCTAGAAATAAGAACATTCTCAGAAGAATGCTTCTGTTTTTTCATTCCTTCTTTTTGTTTGCTGTTTCACTAAAACTTCAGTGGTCTCATGGAGATTAAAGCAATAAAAATTCAAAGATGAACCAACTACTTTTAAATGAATTTTCTTGTTCCTGGTTTTAAATTGTAATTTGCTAGCATTGACCATCATTTCTTTTGATTTTTCTAGAGTAGAAAAGAAACTCTTTGTACAGGAAGAAGAAGAATATTTTATTATAAATTTTTCTAAGTAATTTACATAAGAAATGTGAGTTGCAGAATACTTAAAAAGGCATAAATAAAGTAAAAGGTATCCAAAAATTTAACTAGAAATAACTGATTTTCATATATCAGAATATTTTCTTTTGGGTGTTGTTTTACCCACAGTAGGTCATATATATGTGTAATTAAAAAAAATCATAACACAGACTTTATAAATGTTTCCCAAATCCTTAAAGTTGTTTATAATCTTTTTAACTCATATCTTAAAGCTTATCCTTTGAACCTTATCCTAAATATAAAAGAGCTCCAGAGATTTTTATCACAATATTATTTATAGAACTGAAAAATTAGAAACAATATGCATGACTGAAATAAAGAATAAAATATTACAAATATAATCTAAACATTATATTAGATATAAATATAAAATAAAATTTGATGAGGAATAATAACAACATGGGAAATTATTCTCATGCTAAATAAGACTGGATATACTATGATTATAATTATAGAAGGAAAAATCCCGGACACGTTGAACAAAATGTTTGGATGCAAGTGTACGAAACGTTAGCAGAAGCTTTAAATGAGTAATTTACCTTTCTGAGGAGATTGTATTATTTCTATAAGAAACAAATTAAGCAAAGACTTCTCTAAGCCAATATTTAAGAAAATTCTAAAAAGACTAGTACTTCAGAATTTATAATCGTCATATTATTTCTTGATACAGAATTTTAGTGAGAATGCTTTGGAGTACAGTCCTGATTTTTTTTTCCTGGTATAATTGGCTGTTTCTTGGTTTTCCTGCTCAGCTGTATGAGATTAGGAATCTGCTTGGATGTTTGTTTGTATTTTATATCTTTCCTTTACCATCACACTTTCTAGCAATCCATTGTATTTATGATTCTCCTCGGGACTAAGGGAGAATTAGAAAAGAAAAGTGTAAAAAATTGTATGGACAATTGTGAAGTGCTTCGTTCATTCCCACTTCCTATTCCCTATTTTTTTCTTTAAGCCAAGGTAAACACTGGTATTTCAGCTTAGTAAATAGGACATAAGGACTACAGTTCACAAAGAATTTTATGAAAACAATAGTCTAGTATTATAACCTACCCCCAAAGGATGACTATTAGAGCTTAATGGAAAAGATGATGGATTCTTGAGTCCTATAGATTTGGGTTCTCATCTGGACTCCAATAACATGTACTGTGTGATTTTAGATATGTGAGTTACCTGACTTGAATGCTTATTTTTCTAATACATAATTCATTTGATAATAGTGCCAACCCTATTAGGTTTTTTAATGTATTACATTAGATAATACACAGTATTAAGTCCAGTGTTTGATATAAATACTGAAAAGTTTCCATGAATATTAGCTTTTATTTTGGCCAAGTTTGGGAAAAAACTGTAAACTATATTCTTCCATTAAAGAATCACAGTGTACATTGACAACGAAGTTTCTTAGAAGCCCTGTATAATAAAATCTGTTAAATTCATTAAGTTCAGCACTTCTCAACTTTATTAGATTGCTAATATATATATATATAAGTATTTAATTCAATTAGAATCTTCTAGAAGTTGGTGTTTCATGGAAAATAAGAAACTTGTGACCATTAATTTTTGTTTCATTGCAAATAAATTAAGAAACTCTGAAAGCATTAATTGCTCTTAGTACACAGCTGTATATTAGGTGTTGGGAATACAAAATCATGACACTATGAACATGAAGAAGTTTATAGTAGATAAGTAAGATTTTTTTTAATATAAGTAGGTATAATAATGCATGTGATACTCTTGTAAAGGATCATATATAGGAAATAAGACTTATATAGTGGACAAAATATATATGTTTGAGAGCAAGAAAGATGGTTATATGTGATATATTCTTCCTACTTGGAGTTAGCTGTGTTTTTTGGTTATGTATATTAGTTTTTTTAATTAAATTTGGGGAATTTCTAGTCTTTATTTAAATATTTTTTCTCTTCCTTTTTCTCTCCTTTCTAGTATGCCCATTATACATTTATTTTGTATGCCCCATTTTTGTGAACTTCTTTATTTTTCACCGAGGTATCTGATCATATCTATTTAACAGATTCAATACTTACAAAAAGTATTTTGAGTTACAATGCACATATGAAATCTAATCCTTTTGTGATTAGTACAATGTTGTGTTAAATGTCATAAATTGAAAAAAGTCTACTGTAACTTTGTTTTATTGTGCTGTACATGTGTTATTAAAATAAGATGAATAAAGAATGACAAAATAAACTCTGAATTATGAAAGAAAGTTTAAAGGTAACTTTTAAAAATGTGATGACATTAAAATAATTATTTCTTCTTTTCAGAACATGTGAACTTATATATTTAACACAACCCAGCAGTTTGTAAGTAGCTTACAGCATATTATTTTTACTTCTTGTTTTTTTTAAAGGTCTTTATGAATATTTCCCTGTAGGTCAGAAGACTAAGGCACAGGTTCTGGAAGTCATGGATCCAGGGTTCAAGACACAGGACTAGAGAAATAAATGGAAGAATAAATGAATGAATGAATGAATGAATATTTGATGGAATAATTTCAAATATATTGATAATGTCAACACTAGTTTGATTTATTATAACATGCTACTACATAAATTAAGGTTATAGATGTAATCCTATATAGATTATATTTTTATTTGTTAATCACTTTATTGATACTCAGCATAATTTTTGTGTAAGGATAAATATGAAAATATAAAATTTTACAATTTTTTAGAGATATGTAATACATGCTACACCAGTATACCCCATGTAAGAGTTCTAGATTTATTTTTGGAAACAGAATGAGTAGTATATGAAATTTTCTGCCTTATAGTAGTATTGAAGAGGATCAATATAAAGGAATGTTATATATTTATTAATTAGTATGAATGTATTAATTCCAATAGGTGTATTTATAGAAAAATTATGAAAGCATAGTATTAAATTGGAAAATTAGGGTCACCTGAACCTCTTAATTTTCTGCTTACTGTGTTGCTTTTAGATAGCAAAGAGCAAAAAGGTGTTAACTGGAAACAGTACATCAGAGTATACCATTTCATGTACATATTCTTATATTTAGATACTCAGTATTTGTTTTATAAAATATATGCTACTCTATGGGTTAAATATAAATATCTTGGAGAAACACTAACTGAATTGAGACAAATTCATTTCATGCATAGATTGTTCATGTAAAGTGGACTGCATTCTATTATGCAATTGATTCAGGTCCATAATTTTTTGGGGGCAGGTGAAATATAGTAAAAATATCAGTGTATAACATTTTTTTTCTGTTTTCTCCGTATTTACTAGGATATCTACTGAAATAAATTCTGTGTTGGTGCTAAAAATTTCTTGGATCACGTTTTTACTAGCTAAAGGTAAAGTCATTATGTTTATGTGCTAATGTTTCAAATGTAAAAAGTGATTATTCTTTTGGATTAAGTTCAAAATGTTTTCTTTAACTTGATGCCTCCCTGGTTTTATACCCGGAAATAATCATGATTAAAATTATGTGATTGTCATTCCAAATTTTTTTTTTTTTTTGCTAACTTTCTGATTAAAAAAAGTTGAGTGGATGTGTACATTAAAAACAGATATAATTTTTCTATAAATCGGGCTATGCTTTAGTTCTATTAAATACAAAAATTAATTTTCCTTGAATTTTGAAGAAGAAAACAAGAAATGGAAAGAATTGCTTATATTTAAATAAATGTTTTATCACTTAAGCAATATTAAATCATAACATATTTCTTTAGGGTTATGAGAAAAGAATTATGAAAAAAGTAAGTGATTAGAATCTTTAACTTTGTGTTTTGCTTTAAAGTAATGTATTTAAACTATGCTTTGAATAAAAGGAATATTAGTATTATCACTTCCTGCCACTTCTCTTTTCCCTGCTTTCGGATTTGTTCGTTTATCATTACATTATAAAGATTATAACATTTTATTCTCTCTGTAATTATGATTATCACACTTGTTTAAGCTCACTTTTATATTTAAATGGATTCTAAACTCATCATCGTTCCTGTATCATAGTTTCTCCATTTCTAATTTTTTTATTTTGATTCATTCTTTCGGGTTGAATTTGATGCTGAAATAACTTTTTACAAACTGCTTTTGGGGTCATCTGTGTTTGGATTAATGAATCATGTTCATGAAACATTTATACTTGAAGGATATTTTAACTTTGTGTCCTATTCTTAGGCTGTGTATATTTTCCTAAGGACGCTTTTATCTTGCATTAACGTTGCTGTTGAGAAATCTGAGCTTGACTTGGTTTCCTTCCCTCATTTGCTTCCTAAATACTTGAAGAATTCTGTTTGACTTTTAATTTGAAGTTCAATATTTTAATAAGGATATCTCATGATTTTTATTACTATGTAAAAAAGGGAACAATGTATCGCTTTTTAAATAAAAGGTTCTATTTGTTTCAGAGAAATCTTAATATGCTCTATTTTTCAGTATTAGTCTGTTTAATTAGGTTTTTTTTTGGTTTTAGTATCATCAACAGTCTTATGTTGGATAATTCAGTTGTTTATATTTATTATCTTTTGTATTTTTAAATCTTTTTATGTATCAATTTTTTAAAAACATTTCAAGTCTGTCTTCTCTTTTGAGCTAAACAGTGTGTTATTATCAGTGGTGTTATTTGATCCTTAGTTTTTTCTTAGCTTGTCTATCTCTTTGCTTTTATATGATTTGTGTCATTTAGATTTTTTTTTTCTGTTATGGATTGAATTCTCTATCTAATTTGCCCCCTTCTTATGTTGTGATTCTCTTTTTTTTTTTTCTTTTCTGTAATATGTTTGTATAATCACTCTGCACCCCCTTGTTGCTAGGAGTTCATGTAGGCATCTCTGACCTGATGTTTTTTCTTTGATGAAATATAAGTGAATCTCCTTTGGTTCACCTCTCACTCTATCTGGTTGTATTCCCCCTGAGAGCTACAGTATAACAGATTTTTAAAAATTATACCTATTTTTAGTTAAAGAGTTAAAGGGAAAAGTAGAGAACTCTCTCTCATCTGGAATGATAAGAGCCTTTGCTGTTCTGAGACTTCTATTAGTAAAATAGAACACTCTGATTCTGCTAATATACTGTTTCCATAATAGGATTATGTTGGGATTCAGATCGGTCCCAGATTCAGCAGTAGCCTGGAATCTCTGTGTCAGGCAATTGGCTATAGTTGTTTATTTCTTTGTTTTTTTTCCCTTCTCTCATCAGCATTTTCTACCTTCTTCAAGTAACAAAGCAGAAAACAAGAATACCCTATTGAGTCAGTGCATCTCAAATTTAGTTTTGGTATTAGCACTTAGCAAGTATATTCTTTTCCTTTCATTTTATTATGTATTAGAGCAGAGAAATTCTTTGAACTAACTTCACTCTTACTTTTAACTAGAATTTCTTGATATAATTCTTTACCTCTCTGGTATGCCTTAATAATTTACTTCTTAGTATGTTGCAAACACATTTTTATACTTTATTATGGATCTGGAACACATACCTAATATGCACAGTCACTTGTTTTCTTCCTTGGTTTCAACACCTTCACCATTTGTCAGCATTATTATTGTTTTGGCATCTACAAGATAGAAAGTAAGTCAAATTAAATTTCTCTTTTAAAAATAATGATTTACCTCTAGCCATACCAAATATATCATAATTATATTTGATCATGATTTATGTATTTTGTATAACTGCACTAATATTTTCTGGTATCTGTTATATACATGTATTTCCTCACAGCTTTCTAGTTATATATTTATTGTATTCACTTTTAGGGTTTTGCACTAAATATTAATTGATGACTTTGCAATTATATACTAATTTGTTATTGCATAATGACCTGGGTCATTGTAATTCTTTGGATGTGTTTAAAATTGAGAGTATATACGGTTTTATTAGAAAATATAATTAAAAGCTAGAATATATCCTTCAAAATTATTTTCAGAATAAATTATATGGTTCTGACCAAATTTGGAAATAAATTTAAAAAGCAAAAAAAAAGAAATGAGACATAATAATACATATAATATTTATATATTATATAATTATATTATTATATACAAGATATAATAATATAGCTATATTGTTATAATAAATTATAAAAATAACTAAATATAAAATTTCCGTACTTATGCTTCATTTATAATTGCATACATTATGTATGTTTCTATTTTTATGTATTTCAAATGTGACTTGAGCATTAAAAAATATTTAATATTCCTCTAGTGATTGGTGAATAAATAAATGAGTATATGGGTATACCCATGATTTTTCCTGACTTAAAGTTATAATCTTTGGCACTCTCTGGTGGCTTAGTGGTTAAGTCTATGGCCTCTGGCCCATGTAATCCACATACATCCCAAGGACCCGGGTTTGTGACCTAGGGCCAGGGGGAGCAACCAAGATGATAAAATAAATAAATGAATAGATAGATAACTGTTTATTTTTCTTTCTTCCTGCCTGCCTACTCACCTTCATTCCTGCCTGCATCTTTCCCTTAATCCTTAAAAAAAAAAAAATCTCAATCTCTAGTTTTACTGAAAAATGTCAACTTTTTTATTTTCAGGGGAAGTATTACAAATGGAAGATGATCTGGTGATCTCGTTTCAGTTACTGTTGTGTGTACTTGACTATTTTATCAAGCTCTCACCTCCTGCGTTGCTCAAAGAACCATATAGTAAGTATTTAAAATAATTTATGCTTCTCTTTTGTTATGCAGTAGTTGTTTATTTAATGTTTACTAGATCCAAAACATGGTTCTGGAGCCAAGAGGATGATAAAATAAATCAGACATGGATTGAACCCTCAGATAGCATAAGATATAGAAGGAAAGATAACTAAACAAGTATTTAGAGTATATGGCAGAAAGTGGTCAGGGCCAAACTGCAGCAAGTGCTGTGGAAATCCAGAAGATGGAAAATTTTCCCAGCTTGGATAGACCAATGAAGACTAAATAAAAGAGGTTACTTTTTAATTGAGTTTGAAAAATAGGTTCAGATGTGAATGTTTTAGGAGTTGTGGGAGGGCATTCTAGTAAAGAGTAAATAAAAGGACAGGCTCAGAAATAAATGCAACTGCATGTGAATAGAATGGTCTATTCCACAGCAACACCTTAACTAAGATTTTACTATTGGATACTCTTAATATTATGTAATTATGTAACTAATTATTTTTGCATGTGAACTGTACTTGATACACTTCAGTGGGTGATGAAGAGGAGAGTATATTAAATAAACATAGCTATTGCTAAAATAATTGGTCAGCATTAAGCAAAAACAATATTCCACTTCAAGTAGAATTGTTTTCTTTTGTAACCTCAAGAGTAGGCTATCAAAATCATTTATTATACTCCAGAAAAATATAATCTGAAGTACATTCCTTATTCCTAAAATGATAAAAGTATTAATAATACTAAATATAATAGAGAACAGATCAAAGCAAATTTTCAGAGTGTTGTTGAAGTTGCTGCAAAGTAAATCGGGAGCAGAGTTTTCAAAATGAGTTGAACATTGATTGGCAGAAAAAGCAGGTCATTTGACAGAAACTGCATCTAATACATATAGAGAAAAAATAAAGAAAACAATAATCCTACTTCAAAATTTTCTGTCTTTAAAAAAATTATTTTATATGCCTTTCCTCACTTGTACCCTCTGATGTATAACTTTATAAGTTGATGTAACATTGTGAGTCATCAAGTGATGCATGTACCTTCAATAAAATTTCAGGAAAAGTAAAGTTGGTATAGGATATTAGACAGGCTTTATTTTTTGGATAATTCAAATGTACATTTGAATGCTATGTTAAAGAGAAACTAGAATGAGGTCTTGAATAAGCTGAGTATGGTAACATTTTAATTAATTTTTTTATTGTGGAGAATTTCAAATGATAGAAGAGTAGCATATACCCCTCTATACTGTATCTATATACTTATTACCTACATTTAGCGGATAGCTGCAGTCCTATCTACTGCCGAATTGCACCAGCTATGCTATTCTGAATCACATCTTTGCATAGCAGTTCATCCTTATAAATTTCAGTATATATCTCTAAAAGAGAGGCTTCGAAAAAATCATAATGCAGTACCATTATCACACCTAAAATCAATAGTGATTCCTTAACACCATCAAAAATTGAGTAAATATTTAGATTTTCAGTTGTCTTACAGAAGTAATTCAGTTTTTAACAGTTTGAATAAATTTAGACATTGTGATTTTTTGTTGTGCTTTTAAGACTTTTTAAAAAAAGTTTCCTCTTATGTGTCTTTCTTCTTCTTGAGGTTATTAAAAAATCAGATGTGTATTCTTTTGAGTTTCCCATGGTTTATTTATACTGATTATATTCTATGGTATAGTTTAACAGGTTCCTCTACCCTCTGAACTCTCAATTTCTTGTAAATTGTTGGTTGGGTCTAGAGACAGCTTTCTGTAATTAGTCATTGTAATCTCTTTAATAACTGAATCCACATTCACTTTGAACTGGAAATGCTCAAAATAATCTAGAGGATTTTGTAAATTTATATACTTACTTTTAAAGAGTCATAATTTATGATGATTTGGCTAAACCTTTGAAAATGTTGTTTTATTTTTCTGCTGTATGTAAAAATTGAATCAACAAGCTTGCTTAAGACTCTAAGATAGAAAATATTTTTTCCCCTTGCAAAGTAAGTAGCATACACTTAGAATTAGTTTATAAGTTGGCTATTTTCCTTCCATTCTTTGTCTGTGGTTCTTTAAATATTTTATAGCTTCTTTTTGGATTAATTGGGGACAGAAGAAGGTAGGGCTTGAAAAAGAACTATCATTCATAACTTATAGTAGATAATAAATAGATGAAAGTGCTAATCTTTTAATGGAGCCTAATAAGTAAAAATAACAGAATATTACTAAGGTTATTTTTGACCGTTCAAGTTAAAATTAGAATTCTTCATTCTTTTATACAATGGAATGTGAAATTGTTCTTATCTGATTTACCATTTTTACAGAAACAGCTGTAATACCTATTAATGGTTCGCCTCGAACACCAAGGCGAGGTCAAAACAGGAGTGCACGGATAGCAAAGCAGCTAGAAAATGACACAAGAATTATTGAAGTTCTCTGTAAAGAGCATGACTGTAATATAGACGAGGTAATTTAACTTCATGCTTTGTTTGACATAGCCAAAGTAGATTTAGATGTAAGTTTTTCCTAATGGTATATATTTCTTGGTGGTGAATTTGTGTTTTATAACTAGTGCCAACTCCTTTTGGTTGCAAAATATTTAGACAGAGTTTAATTTTCATATTTAGTTACTTTGATTTTAAAGAGAGTAGCTCCATCACTCTGTAATCACGGAAATGATCATTAAAACTAGAGTCATCAAATACATTTTTTTTTCTGATTCCTCTTTGGTTACCGATAACCCTAGTGTTTTTAAATACCCTGCTAAGAAAACCCTAGTGTCTTGGTTTAGTTAAATTTTTTTAACCTTTTATAAGTACTCCCTTTCTAAATATCATGCCAGATGCTAATGGATGCATAATACATATGAATACTCAGAAATTTCTTATTCATAGAATCTGAAATGTTAAAATTGGAAGGAATTTTATCAATAATGTACTTAAATTTTTTTTTGTGAAAAGTAAACAAATTTCTAGAGACTAATAGCTAATTACTAACCGAGTATAGACTAGGAAATCTACTAGCAGTGCTCCTTTCACTGTGCCATGCTGTTTCTCTCTGAGATAGCTATGTTGTTCATAATCCACTACCATGAGATAGTTTATATGAAATACTATGTCTTTGAAATTTCTGTATCAGTTCTGAAAAGTGGGGGTATGATCTCAACAGCTAGTTTAAGAAGTATTAGAAAGATTTATCAAGATAGAGGTTTTAGCTCTGTGACTTTTTAAAAATTCTACTCATAATGATTTTTAAAACATAGTTGATCAAAAGCTTTGGTGGTAATTTTCAAGTAATTGATTGACACGATTATCTACATATAGCTTTGGGTTATATAACTTTGTCATGCGTATTGTCAGATAATTATTGGTTAGTCCTGCTAATTGAGTAACTAGAACTAGCCACCGTCTGTAAATATTCTAGATAAGTGGGAGTTAATTAGAAAGCAAAGTTAACAAGTATTGTAAAGAATTACTTCTTCAACTTATTTGTGCAGCTTGTAACTAATATTAAATCACTTTACTAAATGTAGACTCCAGATTTAAAAAAGAAAGTTAATGAAGAAAACATAAATGAAAAGAAATAAGTTAGACTTCTGTGACATATTCAAAGTATAAAATAGGCAAAGATATAATTTCAGGTTTTCTGACTATGGTCTTTATTAGCCATGTTACATATAGTGTTTTTCATGAAAATGCATAATTTCACAAGACATTTTTATTTGGTTTTGAGTCATTGGATAGTATATATGTAAAATAACCTTATTTTCCTAAATTTATGCTAAAAATTGACTTCATATTCCTTTAGTGGGTTTCAGATGACATGTGTGAAATGGTCTGAAAACATGTTAGGGGGAGAAAAGAGAGAGTATAGAGAGATATTCTTAGTTTTAGTGGTAGATTGGGTTTTAGTTCTAGCACTGCTAACTTCCTATTTGCCTAACTTCAATCAAGTTGCCTAATTTTGGAGCCATCCCACTCATCATTTATTAAATGTGAAATATTGAAGTTGATTTCAATGGGTTTTTTCTCATAAATCCCATTTCAATGACAGTTCCCATTCTGCTTCCATTTTAGGACCTTAAATCTGCCTCAGATAAGTTAAAAAGTAAATAATTGAATTAATTATAAATAATCACATCACACTACAATGACATGTCATTGCTCAAAATAGCCTAATGTTAATAGTTATAAAGATTTAGGTTTATTAAAAATTTTAATGATCTTATTGTAACTTTATCTTTTTCAGGTTAAAAATGTTTATTTCAAAAATTTTATACCTTTTATGAATTCTCTTGGATTTGTAGCTTCTAATGGACTTCCTGAGGTAATCCGCAAAAACTTAATAAAAAGTTAATGTATCTTGGGACTTTTGGGAGGGAGGAATAGTTGATTAAATTTCTTAAGATTATTTTACTGCATATTAAGTATTTCTTGCCCAAGGAAAGCAATCTTTGGTAGAATGTGATGAATCAACTTTATATAGTAACAAAAAGCCCTTGAATATATTATACTCAATTATGTAAATAAATATTATTGTGTAATTTACACTAGAAATTGTTTTGTACTGAAATTTCTCTAAACTTATAGACCTGAATTTCTTAATGCCATTAAATAGTATCACAAAATATTTTATGTAAATATCAGATTTGATTCTTATTTGCTTTGCCCTGCATCCTCAAGTATACAATTCATTACTAATGCAACCATCATAATTGATATTACTGTATTTTGGAATGTCTCTTTTGAGTATTTTAAGAATGTAATGAACTGAAAATAAATTTGGTTGAAATGACTATAATGATATGCAGAAATGTGCTATCTTAGTGGTATGCCATCTATTTGTTTCTTTTCACATTTTACCTCAAATGTATTGCTCTTCAATGAAAACAGTAATTGTGAACTCTATGTGGTAAGGTGAAATATGTGGAAAAAAGAATGCTTGCATAAATTATAAAGAGTAATTACTAATGTTTTAGAAGTACCTAGTATCAGTCACCAAGAGCAAAATATACCTAAAATCAGATTGCTAGACTGCTGATATTCTGTGATTTGAATTGGTTATTTAATGAATTTTTTCATACAGCAATCATTTATTGAGTGCTCATTATGTGTCAGGTATTGTGCTAGATATCATTGATAAAGAGCTGCTGTCCTTAAGGTGCTAGTGGGAGAGACAGAGCACTAGAACATTGCAGGAATATGTAAGAGTCTGATAGAACTATATATAGGTGTTGCGATATCTCAGAGAAGGGCTATCGAATCCAGATTAGGACAAGATAGGTTTCATGGAAAGTTGTTTGGCGGTAAAGTGATTTTTTGAGTTGAGTAAACTTTATGAGAAATGACATTTTCAGGGACTGGAAATTGTACATTCATACATGCAGTGATATGTGGTAGTATAATCTATTTAGTGAACAGTGAGCATTTAGTGACCATGTATAGTGAATATTTCATTAAGATTGAGATATACAGGGTTGAATAGTGGTAAGATATGTTGCTAGAGAAGGGTCCAAGTGTTGTATTACTATTATTACTAGTTTATGTACCAAGAATAATGCTGTTCACAATTCTAAAGAATCTTAGGCTCTTGTAGTTTTTCACCCCTTGGAAAGGGTTGCAGATTTAGTAGAAATGAAAACTTAAGGTAAACTTTACATTTTTATCAATATTTTATATAATGCTAATAACTGCCAATCAGTAAATGATTGGTAATTAGTGCCTTCCTAAAACTGTGCAGGAACAGTGATTTAGCTAAAAATGGATGTCTGTTTTGCCCAATAACTTATACAGACAAAAAAAATTACATTTAACTAAATCTCTTCCTATCACTCCTTTTAAATATAGTTGTAATTCTCTAAGGCTGGAAAACACTGACTTTGAAATTCATAGCAGAAGATATGCCAAATAGTTGTCTGTTGGACATTGATTTTTACATTGTGATTATAAAATTATGAATCAGATTGATAAAATAGTAATTGAAAAGGTATCTAAGATTGGGAATAAATCATAAAGTATATTGATTAGGCTAATTCAGCTAATACTCTGACTCAAATACTTAACTACAGGGAGTTGGAGTGATCCTAAAGGTCTATGAAATGATAGGCAGAATATATAATCAAGAGGATTTATTACAATGTTTAAAAATATTTTATTTTATATTGATAAGCTCATAGATTAAAAATGGGGGATACGTGGGATGTTTGGAGGATCTTGATAGTTAAATAGTTATAGTAAAACCTATTTGAATCTTATATAAGGTTCCATTTCAGTATTGTTTCATGGCATTATGATTCTTACATACATAAAATACTATGCTTGCATAAAATAGGCTTAGAATTAGAGTGGGAAAACAATTGCAATTTTCTTTATTTTCAAATAGGCCCTGTTTGTATTACATGTAAACTCAGTATATATTGTAAAATTGAGTGTATATTGTATAAAATTATTTGAATCTGTATTCCTGTGTATTAAGAGATATAATGAAATGAAAAGAATAGTCATTATTTGTTTTTCTTTTAAGGTGGAAAGTCTTTCTAAACGATATGAAGAAGTTTACCTTAAAAACAAAGATCTAGATGCTAGGTTATTTCTGGATCATGATAAAACTCTTCAAGCTGATCCTCTAGACAGGTATTGTATATAGTATGTTTTTATTGACATACTTTGACTATAGGACTATTTTGGTTTTGGTAGGTTTAAATAGGGGTTTGCTTACTTAGTGATCTTTAAATATCGTTATAATAAATTACTTCAAATGTCTTTTTATAAAACTAATAATGAGAAAAGATGAACAGTATTCTAAACATATACTTTATTCACAAATAGAGACTTAATATGAATTGTTCTCTCTAGCAGATATCTTTCAGCTGAATTTAAAATTTAAGATGTACACCAAAAGAAAGTCATTGATGTAATTACTTTATTCAAGTGGTGGCCTCTTTTTCCCATACCTTTATTTGCTATAACTTTCTTGTTTTATTTTTTTTAAGTTAATACAAGAATTTATTCTTTTGAATATTTATGTAGGATCCTAAAGTAGGCATGATTGAAAGCAATTACAAATATTTAAAAATTTTTTTGAATGATTATATTATGTAAGGCTAATTTTATGCCTTTAACATGGAGTCTTTTATTATGTAACTGAAAACACATATATGATTTCAAAGTTAAAAACAAGTAAAATATTTCTAAGTTAAAGAGTTTAGAAGGCATAATGATTGAAAAACTTAGCTTTAATATTTTTTAATACTGAACAGTTTGGCTATTAATATTATCAAACATCTAATAGTGTTAAGAAAAAATTCTAGGTTTCTAGAGAAAACTTTCACTTTCAACAAAGTTCTTGATGATTGGTTCACATGTTTATCATAAACGAAGTGAAAAGAAACTCATCTTAAAAACAATGGAGAAAAAAATATTTAAAGCAGCTTCCAAATCATGTTTCCTATCACTTTTATTATTACTGTTTTATATAATCTTTTGAGACAAAAGAAGGTATACTGTTCTTTTGACTTGTAAAGCACAAATTGTGCATTTTTATTCTGAATGACTTTGATTATCATTATTTAGTTATGAAGTGCAAAGAACACCACAAAAATGTAACTCTGATGAAGAAGTGAATGTGATTCTTCCACAGACTCCTGTCAGGTAGAAATTTTCTTTCAATTTTTATTGTAATGGTGTATTAGTTTATTTTAGTGCTTTATAATTCTTCGAATTTATTCATTTGTTTATTTGCATGTGCATGCAACAAATATATATATACTGGATACTCGTTTCATATCAGATATTTTACTATTTACTGAGGATTTGTAGCCTTATTTCTATATGTTCTTAAGGAATATAACCTAGAAGCAGAATGTGTTCCATCTCAGTAAAAAAAAGAGTATCATGATTTGCTCTGCATACACTTAGAAAGATTAGAACCATTTTTATGTCCTTTTCCTCATATTCTACATCTAATCTGTCATCAGTTATTACCTGCCTCTAAAGTGTCTTCATTTCATCCATCTTCTTTTCTACACTTATTATCCTATTCCAAATTGCTTTTCTCTTTCTCTTGGATTTTTTTGCTATAGTCTATAATTTTGCTACTTGTACTCTCATGCTCTTCTCTTCTAGCTACCAAATGTATTCTCCAGAGAGTCCCCAGAATAATATTCTTGAAATATAAATTAGATTATATTTACCCAGCTGTTAAACCTTATAATTGCTTCTTATTGCAATTGAAATACAATTCAAATTCTTTACAATGCAAATTCCTTGTGTCTTAAAAATCTTATATGATCTGGCTTCTGTTACCTTTACAATCTCATCCAGTTTTCCTGCTCTTATGTTATTGACCAGTTTCTTGAACTCTAAACTCTTCTTTTGTGGCTTCTTGCGGATTTTCTTTCTTCTTGAAACTCTTCCTTGTTTTCATTCCATGAGTTAGCAGCTGTTGCTCTCCGTTTAGGTTCAGTGCAAATATTACTTCTTAAGATTTCTTTCTCGAAATGTTTTCCTTTAAACTTTTTTCTCATTAGTGTGTTTATTTTTGCAATACACACAATAGCCTTTAAATTTCATACTATATGGACCATGATTCTTTTTTGTCCACCATTTAATAATTAGGATAATATTTGGTACATTGTAGACCATCAGTAGTATTTTTCAAATAACTACACATTTAAAAAAATGTTTTTACAAATTGAGTATTTGACTCACACAAGTTAATGATATGGCACAAAGGAGATTTTATGAAGTGATGTTATAACTGAATTTTGAAATACAAAAGTTCTATGTCACGGGAGACTGACATTTTAGGGAATAGGAAAAGATTGTGCAAAGGTATGGAAATGTGAAACTTCATGATATATTTGTGAAACTATTGGCAGCTCTGCGTTCATTGAGTATAAAATGGGAAAATGAAATGGCAGGCTAGGAAGTGGATACTCTCTTATGAAGGTCCTTATATACCCTACCTACAAGTTTGGATTTTATCTTGTATATTATAGCCTGTTACCGTAACTGGGCATGAAGAAGGGCTAAGAATAAAACCAGACTTGATTTTTTCATAGTTTGCATGGTACTAGTTTATGAGGGGGTGGTTTGAGGAGGACGTGATAAGAAATAGAGTCGTCACTCTTTCACAGTGGTTCTTAACAAATTAGAATAACCTGAGGCTATTTTCAGTGTACACATTCCTAGACCCTTCTACTACTGCCATAGATGAGTCTAAATCTCTTAACTGCTCTATAGCAGTAATTCAGGTGAGAGATGCTGAATATATGAACCATAAGATTGGTAGTGGGAATGAAGTAATAATAACAAGTTTGATAAATATTTGATGAATTCATATTTAGAATATTATTCATGAGGCATTTGTGGGATGAAGATATGTAGTAAATAGTTGGTATAAGGACCTTATGGATTTGGAAATCATCAGGGAAAATTGAAATTATAAACTTAGATGAGGTTGCTTGAATTGAGGATGTATAATAGCAAGAATGTGTGTCTAAGAGCAGAGTCCTAAATAATGCTGATATTTAAATACTAGATAGAAGCTAGTTTAAAGAAAATCAGAGGGGTCATTGGGAACCCAGAGAGTGAAGCAAAAAAAGCCAAGGGAGAGAGGGGGTTCCAGGAAAGTGCAAGTGTTTAAGAGTATCAAGTGTAAGTGTTAGAATAAAGGGGAAAGTTCTTTTGGGTTTAGTAAATGGTTCTTTGTTGATTTAGTCATTGTAGCTTAAGTAGATTATGGACTTACAAATTATAGAAACAATATATTTAAAAGGTGAAAGAAGTATAGTCATCAGTTTAGAGAGGATTGACTGAGAACCTTGAACATGTCTTACTACATAATATTTAAGGGTCTTTTCAGCTATAAACATTCTATAGTTTTTTGCATCATTAAGCAATACCTACAGTACAGTGTACTACTTGTCCAAAATTAGAACTTTAATATAAACTCTGCATATCCACACAAACTATACACAGCAATTATAAAATTAAACAGATCATAAGAGACTGACCCAATTTTATGCTTTAACAATGAAATTTTGAAGTTATGTATGCTTCTTGAAGAGCTCTATAAAGGAGAGTCATTTGATTCTTTACAAGTTACTAAATATCTTACTGTGTTTATCTGGAACATTTTTTATTTAATTGCAATTGTATTTTCTGAAAAGATTACCATTTTGATGCCAGTTTGTGTTTTTTCCTTAAAATAATGTTATTAGATTGAGCTATTAATGTTATTCCTAGACAGTTTTATAATAAGAAAATCCGTGCTTTAATTAGAAAATTACTGTGAATATATCCTTTCTTAAATATGTAAGTAAAATGTAATTCCTTAAAAACAACAATGCACTAACAATTACTGCAGAGAAATTCTTGATTATAAATGGGGGGTGTGTTTGAAAGTATGTTTAAGTTGTGAGACGGATTTTTTCACTTTTTCTTTTTTTCTTTTATTGCTTAACACTTCTATTTTTTTTCTCTAGGGCAGTTATGAATACTATCCAACAATTAATGATGGTCTTAAATTCAGCAAGTGATCAACCATCAGAAAATCTAATTTCCTATTTTAATGTAAGCATACATGAAACTTTATTGTGGTATCTTGGTAAAGAAATTTGAAATTGAAAGTTAAAATACTGAGTATTTTTCAAATATACATCTCCCAATCAGTATGTAGTTGTATTTTGTCTTATTTAATTTTTAAACCTTCAAAATTAGATACTATTAATAATATTGTTTTTATTTAGTGTTGTTTTCAGATTTTTCTTGTGTTTACTATTTACTTTGCTCACCATTCTTTCTTGCAACTTAGACTTCACTTTGAGATCATTTTTTTCCTTCAAGTACATCTTTTAGTAATTCCTCTAGTTAGTTTCAGTTTGATATGAGCTTGCAAGGTTTTTGTTGGCTTTTTTTGTTTTAAAATACTTTTACTCTTATTTTTTGTAAGATGGTTTAGCTGGATCTTCAATTTTAGGATGATATTTGCTTTCTCTTAGAAGTTTGAGAGTAGTACTTTACTATTTCCCAGCTCCCTTTGTTATTTAGATGTCTCTGTCAGTCTAACTATTGTAACTTTAATAGTCTTTCTTTTCTCTCTGACTTCTTTTAAGATCTTTGGATGTGATATTACACAGAAGTTAACTTTTGCCATATAGCTGCATTCTTTTCTATGGTATATTTAGCCTGTTTTAACCTATACTTCATGCCTGCTCCTGTGCAGTTTGTAACTCTTGATAGACCCTGAATTTGATATTTGAAGGCCCTCTCCTACCCTCCCTCTTATAAAAAGGAGTGAGGAAGAGAAAGACTGAAAAATAGCATCTTTATTATTTGCTTTCTGAATTATTTAAATTCAGCTGTGGATTAGGATTCATTGTTCATCCATAGGAATTAAGTAAGGCCAGGAGACTAAGTTTGACTCATTCTAGTAACTGTGTACTTCATGTAGTTGTTAACATTTTGTTTAATATCATAACCTGCTTGTAATTGTGTCATGTTCTGTGGTCATCTTTATGCTTATATTCCTCCCAGGAATTAGGAAAGTAATTTCTGCCATCATATTCGTAATTACATTGGGTCAGACTAATTTTGTTTGTCCAAGTTGCTTATAATTGCTTTTGCTTGTTGGTTATCTAGAGTACAGAATAGTTTCCAAATGTAGCAAACCTAGTTACTTAGAACTTTTAGAAGATACAGAGATAGAAGTTAAAGGAATGATAACCTCTTTCTTCTCGAATGTCATTTTGAATATTTTCTCCAGTATTTGGAGTACGAAGGAGCCCTGTTTTATTTTAAACTACTTTAGCTGGACAGAATATTAATCTTAAAGACATTGTCTGGAGCTCAGTTTAAAGTTCAACATTAAGTGAAGGGTAACTTAAGTTAGCTTAAGGTTTTTATGTAGACTGCAAATTGGATATTTCATATTGGGCATATCTTGAAGCTCATTTTATTTTGGTTTAGCTTCTTTATTAATTCAATTTTATTTATTTTTGAAATTAAAGCCATCTTCCTTGCGTGTCTAAGTAAAACCTTAGAAGCTACAGATAGTTTAATGACTGTTCTGGTAACAATGATTTCATGGCAGAAAATAGTTCTTGTTACTATGTTTCTAAGACTTGTGTGCTGTTTTCCTAAGGAAGGTAGAATGATAATAGAGAATGAAATATTTGAATGAGTAATTTTTATTATAATCTTAATTTTAGAAATTTATGTCCTAATGTATAATATTTTGGATATTTTGATCTGTAACGATTATAAAAATAAAATCAATCTTTGGTTATATCTGGAGAGTAAAATTTGTGATATAATTTAATATATTAAAATTTGAATCTGAATGAATTAAAATATGAATTTTAGTAATAATCTTCTGCTATATTTTTACTACCAAAGTTGGTATAGCCCACATCAAATGATACATATATTGTAATTTCTTTCATAATCATTTGTCCAGCTAGTGTTTCTGAAGATATAACTAAGTGATTGTTAATTCTTTACTCTTTCAAAGCTCAGTTTTAAATTAGGAAATGATATTGAGCTCAAATCTTACTTTTATCATTGATTCTGTGAGGCACAATATACATTCCAATATCATTTCTTAAATGATATTTTATGAAATGTGTATGGCTCTTTTTTTGTGGATGGAAGGACAACTATATCTGTGCTAACATAACCTAGTTGTAGAAAATGTAGATAAAAATGCAATTCTTTGTTCTGCTTTTTTTCAAGTGTTTGCCTAGTTATTGAAGTTTCTACAGCATGAAAAAATGAAGATGCAATATCTGTATATTATAGAACATAAAATATTAATTAGGATTGAAGAGTAACAGTCTTAACAGTGATTTTCTGTTTTTCCTTCTTAAAGAACTGCACAGTGAACCCAAAGGAAGCTATCCTGAAGCGAGTGAAGGATATTGGACACATCTTTAAAGAGAAATTTGCTAAAGCTGTGGGGCAGGGATGTGTGGAAATTGGATCACAGGTAGCTTGAGTTCATTTCACTAGTGCCATTGTATAGTAAATAACTTCAAATGTATGTTTGTCTAAGGTTTATAACAATTTTTATTTATCCAGTAGTGTAAAATATTGGTAAGTACCATGTCCCTACTGCCTGGGTATGCTACTATTTATGGAAAACTTTATGGGAAAATGCCCTTCATTCTCTTACAAAAGACAAAAGTAAATATGTAGGAAATCTTAGAAAACTTACAGAGATTTTATAATATACAACTAAAATTTTTTAAATTTTTGATATTCTCAAAATTTAGCTTAGATGCTTTGACTTCTCTATACATGAATATTTATATGTATATACTTGAATGAGATTATATTACACATTCCATTTATCAGTGATATTATTTTATTATTACTATTATAATTTCAGAAAATCTATAACCAGTGTATTAGGTACCGCCTGTGGATTGGACCCTTGGTTTATATCTGGTTCTACCATTATGATCTATCATCTGACTTCTCTGAGATACAGGTTTCTGTATTAACTTCCAGCTTTGTTATGTGACATTAAGGAGGTTAAGGTTAAGGTGGCATTAATACATAAAATATATTGAAAACTTTTATCTACTATATACATTTCTTTTAGTGTAATAAGTTTTTATTTTGATACTATCAGTACTATGAGCAATTATATTTAAAAGTTCTTTTTAATTGTATGTAAAATTTGTGCTCATAATTTTAAAGGAAAGAATATAATTTGAGTGCATGTATGTGTATTTCTAAAACGTGATTGTTTTTTAAATTAATGAGAAATAGTTGTTTGGTTAAAGCTTTTTTTACTGTTAAAGTCAGTTAAGTTTGGTATTTGCCTGTGACAGTTTTATGGACAGAGACTGTTCTGTTGTTTTAGATAGCTGTCCAAATGTAATGCAAAAAAGTATTACATTAGGTATGTAAATAGGTTAAAATAGTACCATATCCATGTGTGTACACACACACACACACACACACACACACACACATCAAAACATGCTATATGATATAAACTGAAGTAAAAGGGAGAAAAACTTCTCTTGACAGTTTATTGGGACTGTTAATAATCATTTTATATTTGATTTTAGGCAAGCTAGCTTTATGATCCCTTGGGAACCATATTTCTAAGGTCTGAATTTATTTCAATAGAAAACTTAATAATTTTATGTATATAATTATAAGAAAACTTAATAATTATTGAAATTTTATAAAATGTTGATCTTATTGTTTTTTCTTTGTTTGTAGCGATACAAACTTGGAGTACGACTGTATTACCGAGTAATGGAATCCATGCTTAAATCAGTAAGTTACAAATAATTTAATAGGAAAAAGTTCAATACTGACACAAAGAAGGTCTCATAAACATTTTTTTATCTGTTTTAGGAAGAAGAACGATTATCCATTCAAAATTTTAGGTAAATTTTTTAACTTTAGTAAAATAATTTCTTCTTTATATAACAGTAAATGTTTCACCATCATTTTTTCTTCTGTTGTTCCTTTAGCAAACTCCTGAATGACAACATCTTTCATATGTCTTTGTTGGCATGTGCTCTTGAGGTTGTAATGGCTACATATAGCAGTAAGTTAAATTTTAGTGATTAAAACATTCTAGTTCAATTTAAAGTTTAAAAAATTTATCTAAATATGTTATGTGTGTTTCTTGAGGGTGCAGTTTTAGAAGAAATGCATATTTTAGGTCAGTTTATACTGAAGAATGTAATTGGTCAATATTATAAGCCTTTAAGTAGCTTATTTTCTGAATTATTTTATTCATTTATGGTATAACATTTCCCTAGGCTCTTCTGTGGGCTATACTCTGAATCTAAGAAAGATATCTCTTAAAATCCCTTCAAAGATCTGAGATTGTAAAATGCAAAAGGAGTAGGAACAACCTCCATTGATATGGAAGCACTTCCGTAGACTATGGTTATGAGCAAAAGTTGGAGCTGGAATCCACCAGATAAATAGAACAAAGTCTACTAATAGTAGTTTCTAAAGAAATGTAATTTCAAGCATGTATTAATTTGCAAATGTTTTATACATTTTTCAGTTTTACATGCAAAAAAAGAAAATATATCTAAGTGTACAAGTACACAGTTAATAGAACAGAAACTTAAATTAGTAAATAAATGTGGAAATCTGTGAATCTTTATTAATAACATATTTAAAAGAGATACCACTTTCTAACTAAGAAAATTAGCAAACTCTTAAAGAATCCTCCCTCCATGCCCCTAAGGATTAATAAAACAGTTAAGATGGTTTGCTAATGCATTGCTTGTTAACTATTAAATCTGTCCCTGATGTAAGTTTAGGG
The DNA here is from genome assembly GCA_004363575.1 of Solenodon paradoxus. Classification (NCBI taxonomy): domain Eukaryota; kingdom Metazoa; phylum Chordata; class Mammalia; order Eulipotyphla; family Solenodontidae; genus Solenodon; species Solenodon paradoxus. The sequence goes on along the minus strand of RJWH01000483.1, from coordinate 160,248 downwards.
TATTTATGACTGATAATTTCATATAAACTATGAGCCCTAGCTAGGAAAATATATGCATTTAAAACCTAGAAGCCTGTTTCCTAGGAGTCTATAAACATCAGAATTGAAAAATCTTCCCTAAATTAAAACTTTTTGTTATTCTCTTCTACTGTTTTAATTTTTGTTTGATAAAATCTTCCAACTTAAAAATATGTAGTTCAAAGCTTAATGTCTCATACATAAGTTCCATTTTTTTTCTTTCATTTTTAGGAACTACATCTCAGAATCTTGATACTGGTACAGATTTGTCCTTCCCTTGGATTCTGAATGTACTTAATTTAAAAGCCTTTGATTTTTACAAAGTTATTGAAAGTTTTATCAAAGCAGAAGCCAACTTGACCAGAGAAATGATAAAACATTTAGAACGATGTGAACATAGAATCATGGAATCCCTCGCATGGCTTTCTGTAAGTAAATAGCTAAAATAATGGAAAATGTTCATATGCATGTGGATAACAGTTATTGGTTAGTGAGAAGTATTTGTTAAAATCTACCTCAGAACAAATATACAGTTTAATGAATGATACGATTTCAGTGTAGAATTCAAGAATAGAGTGGTATAATAGAATGGAGTTTTCTTTTGAGTTTCCTAGAGTAGTGTATTTAGGAACTGTATTTTTTAAAGCATGGCACTTTGAAATAAAGTAAAAATTCTTTAAAGCATTTGGGTAATTTGGTAATATTTGTTTAAAATAGAGGTGTCATGTTTGAAAATTAAATGTGTCTGTTCTTAAATTTCAGCCAAATGGTTAAAAATTTTGAGATTATATTTTTTGATTAAAAGTAAATTTCTTGTTTAATTAATTTTTTCCAATTGTTAAAGATAAATAAAAAATCTATGCTGTTATTCAATTAGTACTATTTATAAGTATTATAAAAGGATAAATCATATTCTCTAGCTATTCTTTTTATAGCTGATTTGCCATCGATAAGACTTTTGTTTTGTAAAGGTCACATTTCCTATGTAGAAATAGTAAGATATTGAAGTTACTCTGTTATGTTGTTTAAATCATTGGGTAATACTTTGTGAATCATCAGATTTGTAGATTAGTATAGTTGGTTTCTTTTGAAACTCTGGCATGCGAAACATATATCTTTTAAAAGGAGTGTTTAGGAGGAAACTCTCAAGGCAAGAGTACTTTGCAGCGGCTGATTAGCCCTCTCCTCCTAAAAAATGAAATCAAGACATTACTGTATCATCTGAAAGTAACTATATTCTCATTTTTTTTAGAGAATTAATTTTATTTCCATTGGTGCACATCTACAATATGCCTTGTATTGAGGTAGACATTGTGAGGAACAGAAAAGATAAGGACTCTGAATATTGTAGAATAGTGGAAATTTGCTCTTTAAAAAGTGCTTATGCTCAGTCAGGCCTGTTTAGTTTAATTACTGACATTCTGAATTTCTAAACAATATTCCTTTATTCTTTGAGAACTTTTGAAGAAAAAGGGACATGCCCCAAATCTGAAAAGGAATACAGTTTATTTGTTATTTTTTATTATTATTTTTAATGAGGAATGAAGCAGGCAGGAATCTAGGCAAGTAGGCAGACAGGAAGGAGAGAGGAAAAAGGAACAACTTTCTTTCTTAGTTGTTCGTTTTAGTTGTTTGCCTAGTCCCAGGGTCACAAACCCTGGTCATTGGCCTTACATATATTGTACTATATCCTCAGACTTAGAACCTGAGTCATCAGAGTGTGCCAAGAGATACTACTTATTAATAATAGGGTGATATCGAAGTCTTAGCATCTGAATTAAATTCTAAGAGAAGTTTCTCTAATGAATGAAAAAGATGATTTTATGTAGCCGTATTTTTAATGTTTGAATAAAAATATATTACTTTTTAAACTGTAATACAGATTAGAATTGTAGTAGATAATTGTGAAGACAACTTATGCCACACAAGTAAAATGCTGTGATTTTTTTCCTGTGGGAATAATTGGAATATTAGAGAAAGGGACATATTGTAGATGTTTTTGAACTTTCACAAGCTTTTAAGTTTTGTTTTGTTTTGCTTTAAAGGAAAGATGTAGGCAGGAGTGAAGGCAAATAGAGGCTGGCAGGCAGGCAGGCAGGAAGAGAGAGGAGAAGCACTTCATTTATATTTAGTTGTTCATTTTGGTTATTTTCCCCAGCCCTGGCATATAAACTGGGATACCTGTATATCACAAGTGATAGTTCAATTAATTTTTACAATTAAATATAGATAGTGCCAATTCCCAGATTAAGAATCAGCAAGTTTTCATAATCTTTTGATTCTGTATTACAATAACAATTTTTCATTGAACTGTAGATTGATAAGAACATACTCAATGTTGTTTACCTAGGGAAACATTAAGTGAGGTACTATTTTATTTCCTCCAAATAATTTAATGAAAATGTCAGGCTTTTTTTTTCACTAGGGAAACTAGAAAAATTAAGCTGGGTAAACCCTAGCTGCTGAAGAGTATAGAAGAATCCTCCAGAGGAAAGAGTCACAGAGAGCCCAGATTCTATCCATATCTCTGCCTGATATTTGAATCATTGAAGTATAAACTTACATAAGGCAGCCTAATGAAGATTCCTCAGAAAGTTAAAAATAGAACTACTGTATGATCTAGCAATTCCACTTTTAGTTAACTATCCAAAGAATGTGAAACACTAATTGTAAAGATACATGCACTTCTATATGTTCATCAACGCACTATTTACATTAGCCAATACATGGAAACAACCTAAGAACCCCTTGACTGATGATTAGATTAAAAAAATGTGGTGTATCTGTACACAGTGGAATACTACTCAGCTATTAAAAAAAGGTGAAATCTTGCCATTTAGAACTAGAGGAGATTATAGTAAATGAAATGAGCCAGGTGGAAAATGGCAGATGTTTTCACCCTTAAGTGGATTATAAAGAATTAAAGCAAATAAACAGACAAAACTAAACAAACACACGCCCTTGGACCCTGACAACAGAACTGTGGTTACCACTTGGGATAGGGGTGGGTGGTGGGGAAAAAAGGTATTGGAAGTTCAATGGACACAGTGGTGGAGCATTGTTAGAAATTTGGTGTTACATGTGCTATATCATACATTTGACAAAGACTGAAGATACACTCCTAGAAACTTTACAGCTTTGCAAACCTGATTTACCTCAAATTAAAAAAAAAAAAAAAAAAAAGCTTAATGAAAGATAGAAGATCTCTACTTAATGCTGCTGTCCAATAAGCTTGAACTATAAACTGTTTACTTAAAATTACCTTCAACAAAGATAAATGCCTGATTCAAAAGCAAACCAAACCATGCTCATTTGAGAAAAATAACAGAATCCAGAATCTTTACAGCTTTATATGTAATGATGTCCAGGGTACGATTATAAAATTGCCCAGCATGCAAAGAAGGTCAGAGGAATCAAGTGCATATTTTAAAAATCAGAACTTTAACTATTTGACATCTCAAAGGATTTCTTTTAGAAACAGTGTCCTCCTTTTTTCTTATGTGAACAGTTCAAGGTGATTCCTTGGTGGTCCCTGAAACCATTTTAGGGAATCTGCAAGGTAAAAACTATTACCATATTGCTATTAGATATTATTTATTTCTGTTGACATTTATACCTATGATGTAAAACTGCTGACACTTTTGTATGTATCAAAACAGTAGCACCAAACTGGATAGTAGTGAATGTATTCTTTATTACCACAAACTCTCAGTTAAGCAACAAAAATGAAGTGTCAGTCTTAAGAATGCCATTGATGGATCAGTAAAAAAGTATTTATCTCCATGTTGAAAAAGTATGTGTTGAAAAAAACAGACATTAAATGTTGCCAATGATAAATTTTGAGTTTTCAAGTAAAAGTTAGAATTTTATTAAGCTTTTATCTACTATAAAGAGGACAGTATCCCAGTATGTCATATTTTTCTGATAAAATCATTTAGTGGAAGACACTGGAACTCTAGTGGTGGAACAGGTATGAAATACACACAAATAAAGGTGCAAATTCAATATCCTAGAAATTATATAGCAATGTAAACTAAAGAAAAAATAAATGATTTCTTTTTTAAAATGGTAATGTTAATATTTGTGATTTTTAATATTGTATAAGAGATTCATCATCATTTGTAATATCCACATTAATCAGTAATTGGTATTTCCAAATGACCACAACATCATGTTATAAAATCATCCATGGGTGAGAAATTTATCCAAAGTTTCAGATAGACCAATGGACTTTAACGTTTTAAATTTAAAAAATGTATTTCTCTCCATTGATATTGATTCTACATTATAACTTAGTCTTTAAGAAACTACCACTTGTCGAGTTTTGGTGTAGTATCAAAAATAATAGCCATAATTATCTGAAAAGTCTTTTAAAATGCTCCTTTTTACAACTGCATATTGTATAGGGCCACATTTTCTTATAAATCAACTAAATAACTTATTGCAACAAAGTAAATGTAGAAGCAAATATGAGCATTTCAGTTTCTCCTGTTAATCCAGATAATAAAGTGATTTTTAAGACTGTAAAGAAATGTCACTGTTCTTAGTAGTTTCTTGTTTTGAAAAGTTTGCTGTTTTTTTTCCGTAAAATGTTAGTTTTATTAACATATAGTATGTTTATTTTGATTGTTTAAAATAAATCATGTTAATTTTTTTTCTCATTTCTAATTTAAACTTAATTAAGATTTAATTATCAATACAGTAAATATTGATAGTTGTAACAAAACTTCTAGGTCCTCAATAATGTAAGAATGTATAAGAGTTACGAATTCAAAATGTTCGAGAATGTTTGCCTTAAAGTCTCTCCTCCATTCAGACTGATCTGCTTACTGTCACTCACACAACCATAATGGTTTCTGCCTGTCTCTTAGTCTTTGTTTACTTCAAAGGCCTTACTTGAAATGTTTTCCATCCTTTTTTGTTTACCAGATTTTCAGGTCTACTTCAACTTTGCCTTACTTGACCATCCTAGTCTATATTCATTCTTTCTTCTTGTTGTAGTCTAATAGTACTTTACTAGTTGCTAGACATTTATAAACTTTTATCATATTATTTGTACATGTTTCTTGTTAAATGAATTAATGTGTATAAGACACTTAGAATAGTATCTGGTATTGCATTTTAAGATATGATAATAACAGTAGGAGTGAAAAACAGAGAAATGTCAACTAATGATGGCATCCATATAATATCATTCCTTAAGATAACCCGGATTGGATAAGATTTACTTTGAAAGATAAATTCCATTTAATTATGTTCCATTTCAAGTGCTTATAGGTTACATAGAGTTATCAAGTTGGGTATGTGTATGTGTAACTTAGGAAATAAATGTAGATTAGGGATATGAATCTGAGAGATATGAGCACATATATAGCAGCAAAATTGGCACCATTTATTGAAAGTTTATCTCTGCCAGGCACTATGATGAGTACTACTTCTTATATATCATTTATTTTTCATAATAATCCATGTGAAAGTATTCTTCTAGGTGAGGAAATTAATGCTTAGAGAAGTCTAATAACTTGCCCAAGATCAACCACACAAGCTAAATGGTGGAGGTATGGTTTGAACCCAGGTCTCTCTGGCTCTCTGGCACCCCCCACCTTTTTTTTTTTTTAACTAAGTAATTAGAGTTTGAAGAAATGGGTAAGATCACTTAAGGAGAGAAAGTAGGATAACAGAAGATGGTTGAAGATAGAATCCCAAAGAGATCTAACACTTACGTGGTAGATATAAAAGAGAAACCTCCAAAAAAGCAAATAGATCAGACAGAGGAGTCAAATCAGATGTGGTATCTGAGAAAGAGGGAGCACACATGAGTACTTGAGCAAATGCATTCCAAGGTCTACCTGAATGCTTGCTATTTCAGATACTATAGCAAGTGTCGCAAGAGCTTGAAAAGTATTCACAAATTTCAGAAACTAGAAAGTCACTGGTGATAATAGCAAGGACTGTTGAAAGAAATGTTGGGATTAGGAGTAAGTTGCATGGGATTTGGACGAGTTGTGAATGAGACATAAAGAAGTGTAGATGATTGTAAGCAACTTTAACCAGTCTGTTTATGAAGGGAAGTAAAAGTATAGCTGGAGAAAGAAAGAATAGAGGAATCATACTGCTTGACTTCAGACTATACTATAGAATGATTGTCATCAATACAACAAAGTATTGGAATAAAAACAACAGATGGTAGAATAAAATAGAGAGCCCAGAAGTAAAACCACACCTATATAGAAAGTTAATCTATGACTGTGGAGCCAAGAGCATACAATGGAGGAAGAAAAGTCTATTAAACAATAGTGCTGGGAAAATTGGACAACCACCTGCAAAAAAATATTAGATTACTCATTAGCGCCGTAACCAAAAATTGTCTCATATTGGATCAAATACTTTGATGTAAGACTTGAAACCGTAAAATGTATAGAAAATCACTCTATGATATCAGTTACAGAGATGTCTGAGCAGATGACACATACGGAAAAGGAAATTAAACTAAAACTGAACAGTTGGTACTACATCAAAACAAAAGATTTCTGTAGAGTGGAAAACCCCACTAAAACCCACTGAATGGGAAAAGTAGTCACACACTATACATCAGACCAAGAGCTGAATCTTCAAAATACTTAAAGAACTCATAGACCTCAACAATCAAAAATCAAACAACTTACTCAAAAAATGGACAGAAAAGCTGAAAGATATCTTTGTAAAGAAGACACAGATAACCTACAGACACATGAAAAAAATGTTCTACATCATTCAGTATCAGAGAAAAACAAATAAAAATATCGAGCTATCATCTCACACTGCTGCGATGGTCTGTATCAAAATCACTAGAAACAGCAACTGTTGGAAATGGGATGTGCAGAAAAAGGAACCCCTCTATACTGTTGGTGGGAATATAAATTAGTGAAACCTCTTTGGAAAATAGTATAGAAATTTCTCAAAAAAATGCATCTACGGTTCAATCCATCAATTCTACTTCTAAAATAAAAAAAATCAGAAAAATATATAGGCACCCCTTTGTTCATAGCAGCACAGTTCACATTAGCCAGGACATGGGAACAGCCTAAATACTCATGAACATGACTGGATAAAGAAGCTGATGTGTGTGTATGTATGTGTGTGTGTGTGTGTGTGTGTATTAACCCAGTTCACAGCTTTCATAGCCTCTGCCTTTAGCCATCTGAGCTACAGAGTGGAGCTATACTGCCTTGTTTTATATTATTTTACAGTTTGTTGGTTTATGATTTATATAATACACATCTTTGACTTCTCATAAAATACCTTTAAATTATATTATACTGCTTCACACATAATCTAAGAACTGTATTGCTGTTTCCAACCTTTGTGCTATTGTCAAGTTTTACTTCAACACAAGTTATGAACCTCACAATGCATTATTTTTGCTTTAAAACATAAATTATCTTCTTTTATTTTTAAGGAAAGGTGCAGGCAGGAATGAAGGTGATCAGAGGCAGGCCGATAGGAAGAGAGAAGAGAAAGAAGCACTTATTTTATTTAGTTGTTCATCTTGGTTGTTTTCCTGGCCCCAGGATGTTAACCCCAGACCTAGGATATATGTGAACCGTGCCTAACCCCTAATCCACTAGGGCAGGTCTAATATCAATTATCTATTAAAGAAAGTTTGAAGAAAAGTGTTTTTCATTAGCCACATATATGGTGATTCTAGAACTCTTCGTTTCTTAGGTAGATCCTTATTTCAATCTAATAAATATTTTCTTGGTCTTCAGGGCTTTATTTAAAAAAAAAAATGTCCACGTCTGTTGTGATAAATTGCTTTTTTTATGTTTAAAGGAAATCTTTATTTCACATTTGTTTTTGAAAGACAGTTTATTGGATATTGAACTTTTAAGTTGACAGGTTTTTTTTCTTTCATTGTTTAAAAATATTTACCCTTTTCTGGTTGTATTGATTCTGATGGAGTCTGCTGTTTGCTTGTTTCTCTGTGTATAGTGGGACTTTTTTTTCTGACTGCATTTAAAATGCTTTCTTTATTACTAGTTTTGGGCAGCTTGATTATGACATGCCTTGGTTTAGTTTTCCTCATGTTCCTTTTGCCTGGATCTCTGCTCTTCAGTTTCATCAAATTTGGAAAATTTTGGCCATTATTTTCTTAACTATTTTTGTTGACTTCTTCCACCCTTCCTTCAGTGATTCTAGTCACACATGTATTAGATCACTTGAAGTTGTCCCACAGCTCATTGAGGCTTTCTTTGTTATCCCCAACTCATTCCAAAATTTTCGTTTCATTTTTTCTCAAATTCTTTACTGTGTTTTCAAATTCATTACTTTTTTCTTCTGAAATGTCTGCTTAGCTATTAATTCCACTTTGTATTTTTAATCTTAGACACTGTATTTTTCATATCTAGAAGTCTGATTTGATTCCTTTTTATTTCTTCCATTATCTCCCTTTAATATGTTAGTACTTTCCTTTATCTTCTTCGGCACAGGGAATATAGTTCTGAGAACTATTTTAAAGTCTCTGTCTACTAATTCTAATATCTAAATCATTTTACGTCTGTTCTTATTGACTTATTTTTTTTCTTTTTAAGGGTTTTATTTTTCTTTGTTCTTGCCTGGTTGGTAATTTTTTATTGGATATTCAGACATTGTGGTTTTTTCCTTATTGGATCCTGGTTATTTTTCATAAGCCTTTTCATTATTCTTAAATGGTATTATGGGATACAATGTAGTTACTTGGAAGCAGTTTGAAACTGTCAGGACTTTTGTTATTATACTTGTTTTTAGACAAAGTCATAGAGTATGACTTTATGACTCATTTTTCCCCATTATTGATGCAGTGCCACTTGAGTACTCCACCTGATGTCCCATATATTGCAAGGTTTTTCCTTTATTACTAGTAGAAATCAGAACTCTTCTGGGTCCTGTGTCAAATCTCTAAATGATTCTACTTCTTTCAGTGATTCTTTGGGTAACTTTCTCACATGCATACACTGATTTGGTACTCAGCTGAGGTATTGAGAATGTTTCCTTGGGCTCCTAGAGTTTTCTTTGCAGTTCTTCTCTTCATGTAACTCTCTCCTCTCTAGTATTGTATCCAGCAATTTTTTTCTGCCTTAGCTTTATAGAATTCTTAACTCTATTTCTTCAATCAGGTAGACTGTTGGGTTCCTTTTCAATTTCTCTTCCCCACATTATAGCCTGGAAACCTTCTTCAGGCTGTAAACTGAAGCAATGGTCGGTTTATCTTTTTTTTTTTTCTCTCTTAGTTTCTGTGCTATCTGTGCTCAAATCTGCAACTAGTGTTTCATGTATGTTTTTCAATTTTGTAGTTGTTTAAGACAAATATGGTCTCCATTCCTTCATTATCCCTAGAAGAGTTATATATAGTATTTAGTGATTGATAAAGCCTTTATTAATATATAAACTTAAAGAATGTTTAGAATATCACTTCTCTTTTCTTGGTATTAAATACATCATATCTTCTCAATACAGTTTTGGAGCATAGAAGTACAAGAAAATAATTTTTCTTTGTGTGAAATTTTAATAAGTCACAGGAAAGTTTAGTCTCCTTTAAATGCCTAGTAGAACTGACTTATTAAATTGTATTCTACACACTATTTTTCGTAGTCACCAATATTGACAAATGTCTTTAAATGCCTAATATTTGCCAAAACACTTTTACATAAGAAAATATTTAAAATACTACCTTTTTATTATTTTTCCAATTTTTATATGAAGGCCTGTTTAGTTTTGTTTAAAAATGTAGTTTAGTCTTCAAGAATTTGCCAAAAATCCCACTAATGACTAACCGGGTATGACTCGAAAAACAAAACAAAAACAAAAACAACCCACAAATCACTTAATGCAAAAGTTGCATTTTCATCTCAGTTTTCTTTTAAAGTTTTAATGGCCTTATGCAAATCAGTGGATTTTGTATTCCTCTGTTTTTCTATCTTTAAAATGAGGGAGTTATGCTAATGATCTCTGTATTCTTTATGACTCTAAAATTCTAATTTTGCATCTCGAAAGCATGTAAAATAGCACATTATATCTACAAAACTAGTACTGCTCAACTGATTCCAACATGACATTAATTTACTTGTGTAAGTAGGTTAAACATCCTCACAGTAGGAGCTCTGAAATGTTCTCCCTATTAATTTTCTTATAAATAGCACAGATGTAAGTTGCAATGCAGTTTTACCTGCAAAGTTATAAAATCTAAATTAGTTTAATTTAAATTGGTGAGGTGTAAGTATGTATTCAATTAAAACTTAATGTCAATGAAAAATGTAGTTTATTTTACTAAATCATTTTAGTTATAGTGAATAGCTTCTATTTTTAAAGTCTTGATTGATGACAAACTTATAAACAAATTTTTAAGCTTCTTCGGTGTTCTTTTGAAACACAAAACTTGACAGGAAGAGAACACAAAAGGGAGAAAAGCCTGTGGCTCTGAAAAAGCCAAAAAGGATATCTGTTGTATATTTGTATGGTAGATCATTAACCTTTGGTGCTCTTTGCACAAAGGTTTTAATGTTCACCATTGGACATTATGTTTTTTTTATAAGTTGGAAAGTGAATAATAAGGAAAGTGAATAAATTGTAAGATAATGATTGAACCATATTTAACTCTATCTAAAAATATGATTGAGTACAATGAAGTAGTATGATACCATGTAATACACAATAGCCACGCAACTATAATGAAAAATGTTTTATGTTGGGTTTGTGAAAGTTCCTCATGAGTTATTTCAAACAGCCTTTTTTTTTACTTTTTGCCAGTAAGAGGAAACATTTTAACTTTTCAAAACAATTCTTTCTGAAAGTCGAGCAAGGTTTTTAACCTTTCTCACTCTGTCCCAGTGTGTTTCTGAGTTTTTGCTCATAGCTCCCATAGCTAACCTAGGGCTTCTCAATTAATTTGGGAGACTTGACTTCATTGAAAACTGAAATTATTTTATTTTTTCTATAAAATAACTTTTCCTCCCAGTCCCTATATTTTTACATTACTTTTCATGTCATCCAGGCTTGAATAATGAGCATTCTTTTCTTTTTTTTTTTCCCTCTGTAGTTAATTGCAGAATGTTATAGTTTAGAAAAGAAAAATGAAACTTTACCATGTCTTTTAGATTTATTCATTTATGATTTAAAAAAATACATTTTCTTTTATGTTTTCCTAGATTAGATTATCACCTTCTTACATTTAACCTGGTATTATAGATTCCTGTTTGGTCTTCCACTTTGGCATTATTCTCCATTTTATATTTTGCTGCCAAATTAATATTGCTAAGTGCTTATTTATGTCATGATCCTTTTGAGAATCTACATTAGCTCCCATTGACATTCAGAAAAATTTACCCTCCTTTCTCTGGTTGTGATAATCTGGCTCTGCCTTACCTTTCCAATCTTCTACTTTTTCTCAAACATTTGTTATAGCAGAAGAATTCTTGCATCTTTGGAGCAAATTATGGATTATTATAAATTGAGACAGACTAAAAATTTTGAGTTCTTTTATCTCAACTGTTTCTATAAAATTATTTAATGTTAAGAATTATTTGTCACTACTGAATGTGCTCTATATTCCTTTCAAGTGCTTCACAAATTCATAAAATATTAAAGAAAAGTTCTTTCAGCAAAAATTAACACAGATCTTATTTCTCTATTCTCCTTTGGCTCACTTCTTCCAATTTTCTTTAGGCACATAACTGTTAGCCTGTACATCAGATATCTTAAAGAAATTGTACTTGCCCCTGTAAGGTATATATGATATAGAAAATAGCCCCAGCCGTGAAAGAGCTTAGAACCTAGTAGAAAAGCAAATCACTGTGATACATTATGAAATAAGATAAACCATGAGGGTCAAAGAAGAGACTGATCATATGTGTATTGGAAAAGGCTTACAAGGTGTGAAAATGTGTGGTCATGGAAGCCTGAAATGAGTCATGTTGAGGAAAAATTTTGGTTTAGCACTGGCAATGGTAGATGAGTACTAATTTAAGATTAATGCTTCAAACTTAGATTTTTAGCCTGTTAAAAATGGATAACTAACTTTTTGATAAAATATTAGATGAAAGTGAATATATATGATTTTATGCACTAATTTTTGCACACACTTTTTTGAGGGAAACCTGTCCATAGGAATCACTGGCGATCTTGTTAAAATAGATTCTTATCAAGTAAGTCTAGAACAGGCTTGAGAACAGCATTTTTAACAAGCTCTTGGATGATTCTGATGTTGCTAGCCTAAAGGCTAGTTTTTAACCAGATTATAGATGATTGATGATTGATTCTGGATGACCTTATAGCACTTTCAGATGAAATACTCTAGTTTTTTTTTATTTTTATACTAATTAGCAGAAGTAGAAGATGTACACTTGACTCTGCAGGTTTGCACATAAGAAAGAGAAACAGAATTGTACTTGTCTTACCTGGAAGCTAATTAGTTATGGATGAAAGGGGATATCTAACATTCATTGAGCAGTTGTACTGTACACCAAAATTATGATTAATTTAATTCTCATAATAATCCTGTGATATCGTTAATATTACTTTGATTTTGCAAAATGGAAACAGACTCAGGAAGATTAAGTAATTTGTCTGTTACCTTTTGGCGTTTGAACCCAAATGGGTTTGATGCCAAATTCCATGTTAGTCTAGTAAAGCACTCCTTTCATTATTTCTGTTAAATCATGTATACTCTTTTTATTACCACTATAAGGTGTAGTGAAGCATTAGGACAATATAAAAGGAGGCAAAATGAATACTAAGTTAATTTTATTCCAGGTAAAAGGGTTTTTATCTTGAATAACAAGGTGGGTGTTTTTCCTAGAAGCTAATTAGTAATAAGAAGGGAAGAAAATCCCATTTGTTGACTAGCTCCTTTGTGCAGTGCAGTATCACTTCTGGTCTAATTTAGTCCTCAGGAAGAAAAAATTAAAAGGAGATTTTTTTTTAAAAAAAAGCAACATCTGTATTTTAAAGGGAAGTACTATAGTGTACATATGTGTTTCACTCATAACTTTTAGAAATGAAATTTCAATATAATAATATTTTAGACCCCATAGTGAGTTAACGTTGATAAAATTGTGTATTTGGATGAACCTTCAAAGGAAATTTTAGGGAGGGATGACAATGAGGTTATATGGAAAGCTAGGACTGTTTTCATAAACTGAAATGTTAGAAATGAATTTTTTCTCAATTTATAGTGAAAGATTCCAACTATGCCTTGGGTCTTTTTGTAAGGTTGAAAAAAATGTAAAGACAAAAATCAGAAAATAAAGGAAGGCAATTTCTTAGAAGTTAACTTTTTAATAGTGACCTTGCTTTCTATTAGTGAATTAATCTAAAAAGAATTTTAAAAATAAAAATTTGCAGAAATGTGAAAATAAAATAAAATTAGTAACTTAGTTCACGTGAATAAATTATCCACTGAAATGTGAGTAAATGACTGTTTAAAAAAGATCTGAAAATATAAACTCAATAAAATAACCATTCTTTGTAATTATTAAAGATTGAGACTTTAAATGATTTTTATTTATTGTTTAATATGTTAGCAAACAGCAGAGAAGTCAAAAAGACTGAGATAACTTATAAATTAATGCAAATCTCCATCTGTATTAAATGCTTATATAAGTTTGAATTCCTGATCCAGTTTTGTTTGAAAGTGCTTTCTAGTCTTGAACCCCATCATTGACCTCTCAGTTTATTCTTTTCTTGATGCCTTTGTCTCCTTTATTCTTTATAGCACTCTGGCACACACAAGTAATTGCTAGAATTCAGCATGGATGAGTATTCATGACTTTATTTGTCCATTCATGTCTCCTTTCTCCTTCCCCCATCATCCATACTCTTTATTCTCCTTGCTCATTAATTGGTCACTTGGCATAAGGAACTAAAGAAATTAAGGGTTGTTTAAAAAATAATTTAATAAAGGAAAGAAAAGAAAAAGTCCCAACAACTCAAAAATGTTCCTGAGATAGCTCATAAAAATTTGTTTTGGGAAGCAGTGATTTTAAAAACTTGTAACTGGTTTACTTCTTAGGAATCTTTCTGATCACCGTACAGACCTGTGTTGAAATGACCTCTTATGCAGATGTCATTTTGGTGTAGAAAAATCATCATCGATAATATTTTTGCTTCTGTGCTGTTACAGGCAATATTATGAGTGTTGAAATGTATGTATTCATTTACTTCACCAAACTCTATGAAATAGATACTCTCATTATCACCATTTCACAGATGATGAAACTGAGGCAAAAAGAAATTTGGAACGTTTCCTTTGTCTGCAAAACTAAAGGATGACAAAGCAATAATTTTAAGTTAGTCTTCCTGGTTCCAGAGACTGTGCTCTTAACCTTTTGTATATTAGTTTACTATTGGCATATGTACTCTTGTGATTAGTTTATGTTTTATCTGTGTTTGTGTCTTCCTTTTTGTGAATATCAGTGTGTTGTAGCAGAAGGAGCTGGGCTTTGGAGTTACCAGATCTCATATTATCTGTACAGAAAGTAAACATTGTTTATCTTTATTTTAGAGATAAGGAAAGCAAGGGTCAGAGATGTCATGTAGCTTTCTTTGGTGTAATTCTGGACATGTTCTATCTCAGTATCTCAGGTTTTCTTGTCTGTAAAATAGACATAAAATTATACTTAGCTTTCAGAATTGTTGTGTGGAGTAAATGAACATTTACCAGAATTGTAAATTCTAGAAACATTGCAATTAACTTGCTAGTTTCCTTCACTTCATCTCCTTTCCTTTACTGTATAATGATTTTTTTTTAAGAACAGAGAACTGATAATACAGTTTGACAGTATTGTATCTGATCACACTGGCTTACTGTAAGTGTATAGGACTTTTCTTTACTACTAATACCCCTCTGTCCCTCTTCGTTACCTTCTCATAATGGTAGACACTCAGAGGATAAAAAGGTGTCACTGAACTCCGGCTTTGTTAAATGTGGGCATTTTTCACTGTTACACTGCAGTTGGAATTTGTTATATTGCTTTAGTTATGAATCATGTCAGTAATTACCTGAGGGCAGTGTTCATTTTTCAAGTACAAATAAGAAGAGAAATAGCAGTTTAGAAGAATAGACTGTAAATATCCTCTGAACTTAACCTGTGGGAATGGAAGTACTTGTACTCTTGTTTCAGAGTCTTCTACAAAATCATGATGCTAGAAGATTACTTGAATACAGTCTTAACATTTTCAGTTAAATCTTGTAATCATGCCCTAGTTATAATAGTAAGGAAAGTTTCTGGAATCTGAATGTGCAAGAAAAAAAATGTAGAAGTTATCTTATGAGGTACCTATTCTAATTAATGTAGTTTCTGAATTTCTCCTGCAAAATGAGAAATTATTAAATAGTAAGTTTAGAACCACTCTAGGCAATTGTTTTAAAATAATCTGAAAATTTAGTTAGCTTTAATTATAAAATAAAACCAACTGTTTGACATTTATTTTTTACAAGTATCCCTGGAATATTTTTAAAACTCTGACTTCACAACCTTTTCTGTGTCAAAATGTATGTTAGTGGCCTGTGAGTGTGTGGTTTGGCTAGTTTACTTATTGGTTCTTAATATTTTCCACTATTTTCAGAAACAGCCAAATATCAAAAAAAGTTTTTGGTGTCTTCCTGTAAGTGCTAAATTTAGAACATGAAAAGGAAATGTAGATGAGGAAACATCTGGGTTTGTTCTCTTTAAGAAAAGTTTTATTATTCTTGCTAAGTTTCATTGTTTCTTGATCCATTAAAATAAAACAAGTAATTTTTCTTTAGAATTTTGATTATTCTCTTTAAGGACTAATGTAAACTGTCTTGCTGTCTTTTGCTTAAGTTCATTTTTCTTCTGACAAAATATTTGGTTGGTCATTGTTATCTTTATTAATAAATTAATAAAATGTATTTTAAAAAATATCTGGTCATTATGCTTACCCTTTCCATATATGATAATTTAATTGTCTAAACATTTTATTTAAATATTAAGTAATGTTAGATTTTACATCAACTTTAATCATTTTGGCTTTTTTCTTTTAAACATTAAAGTGAGATTGGTGGAGAAGTAAAATTGCTTCATTTTTACCAATACATAAACAAAAATAATGTAGGTTTTCCTAATCCTGTACTCAAATATTGAAAAGGTGAACTTGTTCTTGAAAATATAAACTTGTATGTCATCTTTATAATGGGCATTTTGGACACTTTTAATGCTATACACTTTTAACTGTTTAAACTTTCGAAAATAAACTTTTCCATAGTTGAATTTCAAGTAAAGAATGGGTAGGTGGAGATGGGTAGAAAATTGCCTAAAATGATATCCCAGACCTATTACAATTATGTTTCCATGAAAAACTATAATCTATTGTAGACAAACTATTTTATATGCCTTTTTCTATTTTTAATACATGTCCATATTTTTTTCCTTCTCTTTAAGTAGTTAGCTAAGATAATGTTGAATTATATGTTTCCATCTAGTCTTATGAGACCACAACACAAAGTCTAACAATTTTTGCTCAACAGTATAAAAATTAGTTATTTGGGCCATTAGCAAAAGCAGCATATGTGATATTTAAACCACAAGGTGTAATGTTTGTTACTTTTTAAGCACTATTTGTTTTTTATTTATGTAAACTGCTTCTGTTTGTCACATTATCTCTCTCTCTCTCTCTCTCTCTCTCTCTCTCTCTCTCTCTATATATATATATATAAAATTTCCCATGAAAAGTCTAAATTTTAGTATATTGTGAATATTTTTGGATTCATATAACTAAGTAAAAGTTCTTTTTTTAAAAAAGAAATAATTGCAGTAAAGTGATTCATAGATCTTTATGCCTTTCTAAAATATGAGGCAACAATAACTGGTTATGTGTTGGAGAATTATTGTTCAAAGAAAATTGAAATTAAGGATTTGCTTTGTATTGATGAAAAAGCCCTTTGCTTATTATTTTTTGGTAACAGTAAAAGGGTTGAAATAATTTCTTTCTTCTTGACTTTCTTGTTAACTCAGGCTGTGCAATTGCTTTTCAAAATGACAGTATTTCTAGTTCAAAGTAAAAGCTTATCACATATCTTTACTTCCTTTCTCTCTCTCAAACATACAGAAATGGAAACACATGGACACACATACACATACACACCCAGCAGTATTGTAGTGATACAAAGTAGAAAAATTATGGCATGAAGATGAAGTTAAGGAGTTGATTCCATCTTGTGGATAAAAAGTAAGTGAGGAGAGTGTTAATAGATACAGCAGACATCCACAGTGCTAATACAGGAAAGAACTTTGGAAGTGGGAATCTTAGCCTCCAAGCTCCAAGTAGCAAGTACAGAGACAGTATCAGAGGTTCTAAAATGCTGTCGGCTAGCGGCTCTCAAACTTTAGCACACATCAAAATCACCTGGAGGACTTGTTAAAATACACATTACAATTACTGGACTCATGCCCAAAGTTTCTGGAATTAGGGCCAAGAATTTGTGTTTCTAATGTTTCCACGATGCTAATGCTGCTTGTTCGGTCATTTTGAGAACCACAGGTCCATTAAACACCTGGACCTGTCTCTCACTCATGGCGTGCCACACTATACGAATCAGAAAAATGCCACCTCCCATTGTCCTGTTGAATTAGAATAAGACACCCCTCTGGGTATAGTCTCTCTGGGCATGGTATATAAAATTTATACTAAAATCCGGTGCTTTTGTGCAGTGCATACAGTATACAAAGACATGTCTGCCCCCCCCCCCACCGACTTTCGTGTGCACATGCACACACAGGGCCAGTGCTTCCTGCTCACACATACAACAAAAGCAGAGCAGAGATCCATAACAGACTTGAGGAAAAAAGAAAGAGGAAAGGTAATTCTGCTTAAGTGGAAGATATAACCAACTATTTATGCTGCTAGGTTATATTGTCCTTATGTGGGGGAACCACAGTTCTTATCTTTCCATCCCCAAAAGGAAGAGAAAATAAAGGGCAACAATAATTATAAAAAATTAAAACAGAAGAAAAATTTCCAAAGCAAACGAAAGCCAAGAGGCTTCAGATGGAAAGGACCCATATTACCAAGCAGAATGAGGAATGTGAATACATTTTGATGGAAATTCAGAATTCGAGAGTTAATGAGAAAATTATGAAAAGTTTGAGAGAGAAAAAGTAAGTTATTTGCAGGTGAATAAGATCCAGATCAGAATTGCAGTTCTCATCAGCAGTACTGGACTTTTGATAACCTAGAATTCTATATCTGGCTTAAACATCAGGTTTAGTGAAGCAATTTTCAGACATGCAAAAACTCAGAAAGTTTATCTCTTGTTTATCCTTTTTGAAATAAAATGATTGGAGACTATGCTTTAGAAAAATGAAAAAGAAATCCAAGAAAAGAGAAATTATGGAATCTAAGGAAGAGTGAAACTGTCCCAGGAAGAGAGACAAAAATGAGAAATATTCTGGGATGCAATAGACCTAAGAAAATAGTTGTTCCAAAAGAGAAATCAGATAATTCTATAAAGAATATCTTCAAGAACAAAGTGGCTCCTTTTAACTATACAACCTCATCTAAATATTTTATGGATATTCAACATATTGTTTTAAGGTTGCTAAATCAAGTAATAAGTTATGGTGATAACTGTTTAAGAGTTGGAGTCTCATATCAAAATAGTATTAACAAAGGAAACAATATTTTTCCCCTCATCTTACAGTTAACCTCATTTATCCCACTCCCATCCCCACAGTTCCCCTTTCATTCCCACAGCCTTTGACTTGATTTTTGTTTGGTTAAAAATCTATTATTGTTTGATTTAGTTCATTTTTAAAGTCATTTTTGTTTAATTCCGTTAATTCATTTGGTTGTTGTCTCTATACTTCACCTATGAGTGATATACTATGTCACCCTCTGGCTTTTCTTCTTTTTGTTTTCCCTTAGAAATTTTTTTCTTACAGGAAAGTTGCAGGCAGGCAGGAAAAGAGGAGGAAGGACTTTATTTTATTTAGTTGTTCATCTTGGTTGTTCATGTCCTGGGTCATGAACCCAGGACCTTGGGATATATGTGGACTGTGCTCAACTCGTACTCTACCAGGTTCACCTGAGTTTTTTCACTTAAGTATAATTCCCTCCAGGTCCATCCATGTTGCCATGAATGCCAGGATCTCACCTTTTTGATACCTGCATGATATTCTAGTGTGTGTGTTTGTGTGTGTGTGTGTGAGAGAGAGAGAGAGAGAGAGAGAGAGAGAGAGAGAGAGAGAGAGAGAGAGAGAGAGAGAATCTTCTCTATTCACTAATCCATCAATAGGCATTTAAGTTGTTTCCAGCTCTTGGTTATTGTAAATAATGCCGCAGTGAACATGGGGATGGGATGCTTATGTCTCTGTGAGTAGTGTTGCATTTTACAGATAAATACCTAGTGGATCGTATGGGGTTTCCATTCTCAATTTTTTGAGGAATCTCCAAACTGCTTTCCATAATGGTTGTTCCATCTTGCACACCCACCAATAGTGGATAAGAATTTTTTTGACTTTTGAAGAATTAAAAAAAACCAGGGTTTGAGGAAACAAAAAGCATTCTTTAGTTGCTTTACATTTTTCTATGTAGGCAAAAGACACAGAACCACATTAATAAATACCACATTACTATTTACTATGTAAGTAAATAAATACTGGTTATTAAAATTAATCTTTAGTCTGGCAGGCAGGCTTTTTTTTTTTCCTAAGCTCTCTCATTTTAGTCTCTGTTTCTATTTCGGTCCTATGGTGGGCATTATAATGTAATGTATATATGGTATACATTAAATGGGTATAAATGTAAAGAAATCCAAAACCCTTTCCTTAGGTAGCTTGATAGGAAGTTAGGAAGATAAGATACAGCTCATATGAAAAGATGACAGAAGTAGTAAATAAATATCAAACAAGTTATATAGGCAATAAACATTTTCAAAAATTTTGTTTAGGAGTTGAACTGAGTCTTATAAGGATGAAAAAGATTCTTTCACAGAAGTCAAAATGAGCTTTATTGACTGAGGTAGGTAGAGGGATGAGTCGTATAGCATGTGCCTAAATGTTTAGACTCAAGAGAGTGAGAGTTATGAACACAGGACGAAGAGTAGATCAACTTGACATAGAGGAATCTTGTTTGGGAAACAGAGAAGAAACGAAAATATTGAGTAGGGCAGAGCCATATTTTGAAGAACTTTAATTTTTTTGAAGAGAGAAAGGATGGAATGGAGAGGAGGAAGAAGTATTTTGAGGAAGGAGGAGGAAGACGCATTTTTATTTAGTTGTTTGTTTTGAATTTTTACCCTAGTCTTGAACCCTGGTCTTTGGGCTTTACATGGTCTACACACCAGCATCTCAGTTGCCTAAGCCACAAGGGCCCACCTTAAGAACTTTGAAACTGAATTTTACCCTTCAGGCAATGAAGAATCTGACAACTTTTATAACTACATTAATTAAGTGACTTTAGTAAAGTGGTGATTTAATAGGTTAATCTGATTGATCCGCCCTGGATGGATCCCTGATGAGAAATTAAAAGGAAACAAGCTGATTGAAGGAGTAATGGCAGTAGTCCCATGAAACATGGTAACAATGATGGCAGTGATTACTAAAGAGAAGGAATGAATGAAAGTCATAACTGTCTAGAATGAGAAACAGGATATGAGGCATGATATAGACCTTATGTATTATCTAGTCCAAAAACCTTAGTTAAAAATGAAGAAGTCAGCATAGAGGTTAAATTACATAACTAAAGTTGTGTTGGTTTGTAGCAAAATCCTGACTAGAACTCATGACTGCCTAGATAACTATTAAGACCTATTATGTGCCAGACACAAATGTAGATGTAATTCTGGATTTATTTTCTTTACCATATTTGTGGGCTTTAGTTTTTTAAATATGTAGACCAGGAACCTAGAGACCAGCCATTTGTTTTATAAAAGTTTTCTTGGAACACAGCCACGCTTGTTCATTTACGTGTTGTTTTTGGTGACTGCCTTTTCACTGTAGTGCAGAATTGAGAAACTCTAATAGGCTTGTGACCAACAAGCCCTAAAATATTTACTCTATGACCCTTGAAGAAAAGTTTTCTGATTCCTAATGGGCAATCTTAGTATGCTTCCCAAAATCTTACACTCAGAGAAGGTCATAGCCTTCAGTGCCCCAAGCCACACCTTTTTTAATTTATATTTCTTTTTGTAAAAATAAGCCAATATATGTGTTTCCTTATTTTGTCTTTTTCTTTTCTTTTTTTTTTTTTTAATCAGAGTGAAAACAACACAGGCTAAACATTTTCAGAAATCTTTTCATCATTAGGGCATTATGCCTTTTTTTAGAACTGTTTATAGAAATTATGCAAGGTAACATTTTATCAAATATCAGTATGCAGCAATGTTTTGTTTAGCTGAAATGTTATTTCAGTTGTGAAAACCATCTCTGATTACAAAAAAAAAATCATAAACCTTAGATTTAACTTGCTTTTTATAAATGTCCTAAGAGTCTTATGCTAAACAACATTTTAAGTAGAAAAACACTAATTTAAAAATAGTCTAGTATAGTTTTTTGTTATTTATGTACATATATTAACTGCTTTCTTTTATAGGAAACCTGACTAGAAATTTATCACATTAAGCATTGTAAAATAAAGAGCAATTACCTTTTAACCAAAATACTCTATGCAGTTTTTTCCCTTTTTCTTACACATAAGGTAACATACTATGAATGCTTTTTTACATATTGCTTTTTTCATTTAACCACATTTATGGAAATCATTCTATATCAGTTCATAGAGATCTTTCTCATTCTTTATTACAACTGCATTATATTACATTGTGTTTACATACAATTTGTTCAACCAGTCTTCTATGCTTAGACATCTAGCTAGTTCCCAAATTTGTCATTCTAAATAATGTTGCAACTTGCAGACATATTTTTATATTATTGAAAGTATGTCTTCAGGGTAAATACCTGTAAGTGAGACTGCTGGGTCAGAGGGTTAGTATGTGTGTGTGTGTGTGCGTGTGTGTGTGTGTGTGCATTAGATGTTACCAAATTCCCATCCATAACGATACCATTATGTAGTGAATAAATGTATCAATTTCTTTATAAGGACTGCTCACTTATTGTGGACTGCACCCAACCACTACTCCACCAGGGCATACCGAGTTAATTAGTTTTTCGGTTCTTCAGTTTCCTAAATCTAAGGTGAAGTAATTGTATCAGATGAACTCTAGGCTCTTTCAGTTCTAAATTGTGAATTTACAAGACACTGTTTTGATAGGAAGGTAATAGAACTCAGCACACTCGCCCTAAGACTATCTTCAAAAATTATGTAATTGGTTGAGTAAGTTTGGAATTTGAAACTGATTATTAAATTACTGATTTATCTCTACTTCTGTAGTCTTATCTCTTGGATTTTGTTGTTGCCACTTGGATAAAGAGCTAAGTCTGCACCCATTTGGGGGAGTTAATAGGTAAATCTTTTTAAGAGAGGAATGAAAGGAAAAGACTTTGTAGAGAAGTTTGCCTGAAATTAGCTTCATACTCTCTTTTTATCCTGATCTATTATTCTGTTTATTTGTTATTCTGTACTTTTATATAATTGTCAGAAAAGGGATAGCAGACATCAGGTATAAAAGATGAGATAAAATAGAAATTTGAGAATCAGTGACTTTAGGAGTATGTATAAACTGGAAATGTTGCTAATTACAATATTATTGATCATTAAATATTTTGTTTGATTATTCTGTGACCTTAAATTTGTCCATTAGTCCTTTTTAATTAGGAATTTGCTTCTGAAAATTCATGTTCTAAATGGATAATTTGGTTTCCAGACCCAAAGAGCTTTCAAGAAAGTTTACCTAGGATATCTTAAATTTACCCTCTTACAAGTACTCTTTATAACATTTTCTATATAAAACTTAATTCACAGTACACACTTAGAGGTGTGAATCTATTGAAACTTATATAATAATGTAGTCCAATAGTACATTAATTAGAAAAGGGTTTCAAAGAAACCAGTTAAAAGTTCTATTGGAAAATCTACATAGATATTATATTTTGGAATACTGTAGGGGAAAGCCAGTTTCAAATAATATTAAGCATCTTCAATTAAATTTCTTTTGTAAAAACTTAGTTGTTGTTACGTTATCTGAAAGAACACTGTAAAAAATGAAAACTTATTCACAAGAGCACTAGGTCACAAGATTTCAATTAGTCTGCAGACACTCAAAAGTTTTGGTATTGAGAATTAATTAAGAGTCTGCTAGGCAATAGTAACAGTGTGTTGACAGAAGACTGTGTAGTTGGTCCGTCTGGGGTCCAAAACTGCAGAACCAAAAAGCAATTGTTTAAGACTCTTGATAACTACATGCTACCCAAAAATTAAATGCTTTCAGTTAGGAATATGAAGATTGCTAATGTTTCATTTTCTATTTTCTATTCCTCAACTGAGTGGTAATTATTTAAGTACCAATATTTATAATTAAGAATTATACCTCATATTTATTTTCAGTATTTTGACTAAGATATAAAGTCAAAACAAAATCCTTAAAGTTCTGTTGATGTAGATTTTCTTGGTAGAGTGAAAATAAAACCCTCATAATATTTTAAAGCGTAACACTAGCAATGAAAAAATAACTTTAATACTCTTTGTCCATGTAGGTAGGATTTACCCAGGATGTAAGGTTCTCATATATGAGGAAAACGATTGTTATTTTATAAAGAATCTCACAAAACTTTTGATATATCTTTCTTTTGACAGAGGACAACAAAAATTTCACCAGTTAGCATAGCAATAACAGATGACTTTTGTTTGTATTTTTAATAATATCCATACATTGAAGTTTTGCTGACAGATCTTTAAGCCAAGGACAGTTCTGACAAATCTGTTACACATTCCTGGCTCCCTTCTTCTATATCATTGTTAGTAACTTTTCAGCTCAAAAGTATGCATTTAGAGGAATACATGTATTTGTTTTCTGAAGAGTGATCTTAAATAAAGATCACTTGAAGTCAGTTGAAGAAAACATTTACACCATATATATTTCCTTGGGATATACAAGACCCTGTTTAATTTCTCCACTAGTTTGTAATTTTAGGGATTTATTTGAGTTAGATTTATCTAAATAAAACTATGACTCCCTAAAGAAAATCTCCCCCCTCCATTATTTTATTAAAAAATAGGTCTAGTTATCTAGCAAAATACTATGATTTGTTTAAAATTATTGTAACCCAAACTTGTAAAATAACCAGAATCAAATTTAAATATTACAAGTTTAAGATGTAAAAATAAGGTGGGTTGAATGCTGAGTATTATGTCTTTTGTCTCAAATAAAAGCCATTCTTTTGTAGTCCAATCTAGAGAAATGTTCAAATTTGAAAAAAAATGGAAAGTATATTGGAAAGTGAAGTTATATTGTATTTGGTCCTTCAGATCTAAGTTATAGCTCAAAGAGATATAGTTTGTGTTTTTAATAATACGAAAATGTAGTTGTACTTGTTATTTGACCCAATAGTTTTGCTGATTTGTGGAAGGAACTATGTCTGTATATCTGGGTATCTGTCTTTATCTGTCTATCCATCTATCCATCCATATCACTTGCTGAGTACCCAGTATTATATATTTCTTATTACTTGTGATGTTTCTCTGACCTTAATATGCAAATTATTTATTGTGATGCAAATATACCTTTAAATTGTACCTTTAGTCGTATTTCTTTAATTTGTTTAACACAAAGGCATTTTGTTAGTTTCCTCCCTCTCAATTTTTGTTGCATATATCCTTTTAAAATTACTCACTGTTATATACAGAAAATGGATCAAAACATTACTTTAAAAGAATATACCGTGTAGTTAGATAGCATCTGCTTTTTATGAATTGCCTGCAAGGACAAAATCCTAAATACCATATGTTCAAGATGCCCAACTAGTATTACACTACAGAAGACTGCATTTTTAGCTATTAAAAAAATGCCGCAGTCACTTATTGATTATTTCAAATTATTTTCCTTTCTCATGTTATCACTTTAAGATATACGACTGATAATTTCAATTCAGATTGAAATAGAAATCAGATGTATATTAATAAAAATATTAGATTCTTAAATGAAACCTTGAATATTTGTGAAGTTATTTAGTATAAAGTTACGAAAAAATCCAAAGACAATACAAATTACTCATCACATGATTTAAATCACAATCACTTTTACATTTGGAACAACTTTTCATGGATTTTTTTTAATGAGGAAGGTACAAATCAAAATGGCTCAGAAAAATAAAGTGGAGTATATACAAGGAAAAACACATTTTAATGTTTAACATTGAATACATTTTTTAATACTAAAAACTTGTAAGTGTCCACTTATTTTACTTTTTTAGAGGTGGAGAAATAGTTGTCCAAGAAAACACTTTTCACAGTTGAAGAATTTGCAGTTCTGTCCCAGTGAAGTTCCAGTGGTGTTATTTTAGGCAGCTTATATTGTAGATTCATTGTCAAATATTTTATTTTTTAAGGTTTGTAGGCTATGTTGAATAAAGTTCTCTGTGCCTTGAACCTCAGAGAATCTGGAGTCACTTCTCCTGGTGGACCAGTTTTTCATTTTTATTGAATTCTGAATCGTATCCGAAGTGAAGTAGTAAACTATAGGGTCAAAGCAGCAGTTTAAAACAGCAATGCAGAGAGTGATCGGGTACATGGTCCTTACTGCTTTGGCTGCTGAGCAATTAACAAATGTCTGTGTTCTCATAAGAGAATATAAAATAAGATTGATATTATAAGGCACAAAACAGAAACAGAATATGACCAAATGTACAAAAATCATTTTCAAAACTTTGGTTTTGTTTATTTTGCTTCTACTTAATGTAACAGGTTTACTTAGAGTTCTTAGCACCATGCTAGAACAAGTGACATTTAAAATTAATGGAATAAAAAATCCCACTATTTCAATGAAAATTACAATCCTTGAGAGATAGTTTTTCCATGTGTCTTCTGGAAAATTTTCAAAGCAGGCTTTTGAGGTATTATTTGCCTGAGAGTGGGTCGACTGAAAAAAAACTGCTGGTGCACTTCCTCCGAGCACAGTTAACCAAACAGCAATGCAAACAATTTTTGCATTTCTCTTGGTTCTTAGAGTCTTTGACTTAAATGGGTAGACGATTGCGAGAAATCGATCTACACTAATACAGGTTAAGAACAGAATGCTTCCATACATGTTGGTATAAAACAGCATCACTGAAATTTTACAGAGTAAATCTCCAAATGGCCAATTCCGTGTTGCAAAGTAAAAAATCCTGAAAGGTAAAGTAAAAACAAAAAGCAAGTCGGACATTGCCAAGTTAATCATGTACGTTGTAGTTTCATTTCGCACTTTGAGGGTGCAGATAAAAATGTATATAGCAACACAGTTGGATATTAAGCCAAGCACAAATACCATACTAAACATGCATCCATATAAAGTGTACTTAAAGGAGTCATCAAAGCAGTTGGAGCTGTTGTTGCTTACCATTATAAAGTCACGTCCAGTTTACAGTGTTGAAGTTCTTTGGTCAGCTGTAGTCTTCTCTGGTGTTGATTGTGACCAATTTATATCCTCCAAAGGCTTTGCAAATTCTTTGGATCTTCGGGTGGTTTTGCGGTTATTTCCTTTTTCTCCGAAATCTCCAAAAGAAACATGAAATTTGTTGCTGTGAAGCTTCTACTTTGTTCCTTAATAGGAAAAATTTCTCATTTTCTAGTCTCCAGAAAATCTGCGAATCCAGGGTTTAGTTAATTAATAAGCAGCCTTTACAAAATGTAGTCAATGAAACGAATCCATTCGGATTTTAAATGTAAAGAAAAGCTGTTTTTTGAGATAGTAAAACTACTCCTCCGGTAAATTAGTATTTCAGTAGTCAAGATGAATATTCCAAAATTTAGGTTTCCTTAGTATCTAAAATGTTTAATCTGAAGTTAGCAATCTTCTTTTGCTTTTCACAGCAGAGCTTCAGAGATTTAAACATTCCCAGTTCTTACTTCTTCTTACTCTTTTTAAATGAACTTTTCCTTTTTCGTATTTCTGCAGTGGATCCCAGATGGTCGTAAGCAGGAGAGCCTTTCAAAGTTTCTGAAATAAATTCCTAAGCATGTTCGCTCTTGCCGAATTGAGGCCTTTTTTCTTCGTAGCCAACAGTATAGTGAGATGGGCTTTCTCTGTAATGTAAAAGAAAGGCTTGCTAGATTTGTAACATGACATCACAGGAAGAGGAGGCAGGGCTTGGACAAAGAAAGTTTCAACCCCCGTTTGCAGTTCCTTTAATCTGATAATGTGTCTGCTGAGACTATACCTAGGAGACTTGCAAATGGTCATTGACTGTTTAACTAATCTGGCTATTCATTAACCCTTTTTTAAGCAGAAATGGAAATGCCTTCTGGGATTTTGGCCACTTCTCATGTTTTTTTTGTTTTTTCTTTTCTTCCTTTCTTCTCTTCTCTCCTTCTCTCTGTATCTCTCTCCTAATCTCTTTCTCTCTCTCTCTTCTTGTAGTAATAATTATGAGAAAATTCAGTATTAGTCCTGTTTCTCTTTTTTGATGGCTTTTGATTATAACTTTTTAAAAGAAATAAATGTATATTTATAAATTTAAAATTTTGATATGTTAATAGCATTTTAAAAGCTCTTTAATGACTGTGAAAGAGAATTTTAATCTTCTGTATAAGAAAGATTTGACTAAGAGACCAGTTAGTAATTTTACCATTCTTGGCTTCTATTTTCTGTAATTGCTCAAGATTTGATTTAATTGCTGATTGTGACTGACTCCATTCCTGGATTGCTTTAGTTTTTATTACACAATTTTCTAATAATCTGTAATCTTTTCTATAAAACGGAATGAATTCTTGTAGTACTTTTTTAGTTTAATTTTAATTTCGTTTATTTTTTTAAAGGAAAAGTGCCAGCCAGAATGAAGGTAAAAAGGCAGGCAGGCAGGCAGAAAGAGAGAGGAAGATGAAGCATCTGTTCATTTTTCATTTAGTTTTTCATCTTGGTTGCTCCCCGACTACTGATCTTGAAGTCCTTGAGATGTATGTTGATAAAGCCCAGTGGCCTTATCCACTAAGCTGCCAGGCTTTGCCACTTTTTGATTTTTAAATTGCCACCCTCACCAAAGCATAAATTCAAGAATGTTTACATTTAAGGGGGTACTAATCTTACAAACGAAATTGCATTTTTGAAACAATGTTTTTCTAAATTAATTGAGTTAGATTTTGGAGAGTAAAAGTTATAGTGCATGGGTAAAGTTTAGGCCTAGACTATAGTTCAAATTTTGTCTTCATTTAAAAGCACCTGTAAATGATTTTTCTATATATTTTATTTAACGTATACTCATTTTTTTAAAGCCCAAAGAATTTGGAACTAGATAGATGTGTGGGATGGAGTGGTTGGATCCTTTCGGATTAACAATAGGCAGGTCAGGTCAGTCACCTCTGAAGGGGCGCAGGGCACGTACTCCTGGGTTTGAGTCCTGGTTCCGGGGGAAACAACCAGTGAGAACAATTAAATAAAACATAAACGTGTCTTCCTTCTTTCAAAAAACTGAAAAATAAAAATAAACTAAAAATATAACAACCTCTAGACACATATTTTTCTTATTTCAAATTGTCATTTTTTTCTTCATAAATTATGTAATTTAAAAGTAACATGTTGTAGCAACATCTTATGCTGAATCTGCACCTGTTTGATTTGAGCTGTTCTTATGCTTTAACAACTTTTGTTGTTTGTTGTCCTCCCTGAATTGTAATTTAGTTTTGTTTTGACTGGGAAGTATATAATCAAGTCACACCAAAAAATTTAAGTCTTACTTATAATCAGTATATATCAGATTTTAAAGGACTGAATTTCTTTGTATTACACTGGTATGGAAAAAGGAAGTATGTGCGTGTTTGTATTAGACAGGTAGAAACTGAGTGAAGAGAATTGAAAAAAATAGTAGTTTATAAATTTGTATTCTCATTGGAGAAAATTTTCTGTTACAGTTTCATAGTAATTTACTTTTAAATTGCTAGTCTCCTCTTTAGTCATCATTAAATAATGCAATATAAACAGTGGTATGCCTCACCTTGTATACTTCTACTTTAATTTTGAATATGACATTTTCTCAAATAATTTAAATTGCATTAATTCCACATTAGAATATTCTTCCACATATTAATGTTGTTATTCATTTAATTTGTAATTCACATAACTGTTCATTTGTAGTTTTTTCTTGAATTATTGGTGCTTTAAAGATAAATCACTATTTGTTGAATTAAGCTTTTTATTATCAGTATATTAATGCATGTGGATTTCTAATTCTTATACAATGCTTGACCCTTACAGATACTCACATATTTGCTTATGTATCATATTCATAAGCATTAATTTTATTGAAAGTTGTTTCTGTTGAGGAAGAACAATAGCAGAGGAGCTGTGCTTCAGCAGGGAAGATCACTGAGTGCTGGATTTTTCAATATATTTAATTCGACTTCTAATTAAGGAACCAAGGTGAAATTAGATACCTTGAAAATATCTTAAGTTAAGATTTGAAAAACATAGAGTAATGCTTACCAAGGGAGTTAAATGAATGCATGGAATCAAATATATTTAATAGATGCTTTTAAATTTTGTGGATTTATATCAAATTATTATTTTAATGTGAGATTTGTACACTTCTGAAAGTTAAGTCTAGGAATTGATTTGTTTCTTGAATGGGGATTTTTAGGAGGTAAAATAATATGTACAATGTACTTGAGTATCTTTCACTGTGCAACACAGCACTTTTCAAGTTATTTTCAAGTAATTACATCAAGAAACCAGGTAAATAATCAGCTAGTCTATAAAATAGGTGTTTTATGCATCGCTACTATTAGTAGCATAAATCAGTTTGTTCTGTAAGTTATTTCTAAGTTTGAGAAGAGAGTATTCCATTAACTACTAGAAATTTAAAGCCTTGAGTAACTTCTGAGTCCTTGATTAAATTTCACAACTGTGCTTTGTGGAAGCAAGAAAACTTTTTCATATCCAATTCAAAATAGGCTCATGATAATGTTTTTTAAATAAAGTTTATTGAACACTGATAAACAACAATGTGTAAAATTGTACGCCTCAGCCATTCTTCCTTGCTTTTCTTTTCGATACTAGTTATTTCTAGCCTTGAAAGTAGTATCAGTTTTATTTTGTCTCTTCTTTATTCTCACTGCCTTCTTTTTGGATTAATCCTGTTACTTTTATCTATATGGTTGTTATAGTGTCTTATCTATTTCTAGTCTTACCCTGTTCATTTTCTCCCTGACAGACTATCACAGATCAACTCATGAATAGATCAGCTATTTATTTATTTATTTATTTATTTATTTATTTATTTATGTCTCTCTTGCTTCCAAAAATAATTTGAAGCAGATCATAATTTTAAAGCTGTCATACTGACAGAAATTAACATTAAAGATTTTAGGTTTTTATTATATGTAAATTATACCTAAATCTTTAAAATGTAAAAAGGAAGTCAGTACAGACCACTTAAAATGTGAGAAAATTTATTCTAAGAGTATTCATTTTGAATATAATAAATGTTTGAAAAAATAAAATCTTAAAATACGAATTTATTAATGCATCAATGAAAGAATGAAAGACAGGCACTAGAAGCAGAGAAGTGTGTGAAATAATGATTTTAGAAAAATCCAGGCTAAAGGAAACTGCTACATTTTACTCAGGCATAAAAAGTCTATACTAGTTATATGTACTTTTTATTTAATGGAAAAAAGGATACCAAAATGTTAAGGGAAAAAATTTGCTTTATCTCAGAAATATATTGTGAATTTTTACACAGGAACCATTAAATGACAACAGATTGGTTTCTAATGACCGAACATAAGCCATTTCTTGTTGACCCTCAGGTTAAGACAAATACCAATGTCATGTCATATTGTGGTTCTGTAAAAACACATTATTTGTTGGTAGATGAATGCTGTCCAGTTATCTGTTATAATTTTTTTTTAAGTTCGGGTAAGTTGGACAGCCTCATACAAAGGATCTCCCCTTGAGGACCTTGAAATCTCTCAGACTCTTGTATATATTTTCCTAGGGACTTGGGTCCATGACTGATGAGATTCTCAAACAAGATTGTGACTAAAAAAAGTTAAGAGAACACAGATCTGAGAAATAAAGGATTAGAAAGTCATGCAGACTATTCCTCTGAAATATCTGAAAATCTTTGCAATATTTTGAAAGGTTTCTGTATGATTTAGTCTGTTGCTAAAACGGACTCATTATGAATGAACTAAAGAATCCTATATGTAGACAATGAAATGTAAATCTGTAACTTTTATTTTTTCTAGAGAAGTGTGAATGTGCTATGTAAAGAGCACAGGCAGAGAATTAGATTAGCTTGATGTGCAATCTCTTGACCTTTCTAGAATTCTTTTTGGTTGTAAAATGATGTTGAACTGCTCAAAGACCCCTTCCTGCTTCTCTGATTCTGATTCTTCAAGTACTTTGTAGATTTATATTGCTAGGTTATTTTTGTTTTCCCACTCTTAAGTATGACAAATCAGGGCTTCACTTTATTTTTTATGTTTAAGGATTTCTAATTTTGAACCTAGATTGTACAAGAAATATGCAAATTGGGTAAAAGGGGTTAATATGATAAAGGATAGAATTGAACTTAATGTATAGACACAGATGCTGACTTACAGTGACACACAACTTAAACTATATAAAGGTATAATGCTATATTACTTTATAAAGTTTAAGACATATTTACAAGAAATAGTCTTTGCTTAAGCTGACTCAATAAAACAATAATTTTGATAATATTTTGCTATACTATCAAAATTGAACATTTTTTAAAAGGCTTTCATTTATATTTCTCTAACATTCTTTAAAAGGTTTTTCCCTTTCCAAAACACAGTGAGATACCATATTGTTTTACTATAAATTAATCAAAAATTGATTAAAACTTTATTCTGTCATTGAAAGTTTTGATGGCTGTAATTGGAGTTGTACTTGAAACAGCATTGAGAATATGAGCTGTACAAAGAAAACAACAGGATGATAGCAAGTGCAACATAAGCTAAAATAAATTTAAGCTCAAAAAGTATGGGAGTGAAATTTTAAAATGTAAGGAAAATGTTCTAAATATATTTTAGTCATTTCGAAGACAGCAAATGCTTGCTATGAAGAGGTGTGGTTCTTGAGGATTCTTTTCCAGATCACGTTTACACTATGAAAAAAGCCGACGTTTTTCATTTTGAATTTTCAGAAGCATGTTATGATAACTTTCTCTAAGTTTAGAAATCAGCAAAACTTTCTCATTTTTAGAAATGAACTTTGTAATTAATTTTGAGATATTTATTTTATATAAAAAATCTTTTAGCCTAACATGAAAATTTATAAAATCATAGAAAAATTTATAAGTATGTTGATAGCATTTGAAAGTGATTTGCTTTTTTAGGTCATTGCCCATACTCAGCACTTCTTGTTATTTATTTGAAGTATGAGTCATCTAACCCAGTTCAAAGGGTTGAACTAGCTGTAGGGTTGGGTGGGAGTAAAAGAAAGATTCAAGAAATAATAAATGTTGATTTATAGCAAAGTAAAAGTGGATGAAAATAATGTTTTAGGCATGTTTGAGCAAAGTGCGTAAAGGAAATCAGGAGAATCAGGAATGTAATGGTTTAAGACTTAAAACTTGAATAAGCATATTTATCACTGCCAACATTTAAGTTGTCCCTTCTTCCTTTTTTCCCATCTCTACCTACTCCTCCCTCTTCACCTCTTAAAATCCTATAATATTTTTCTGTGGAAACCTCTCAATTTCATATCTGTACTTTCATACTTCATTTTTTTGCTTTTAGAACATATTTGTGCAATTGACTTAAGGTTTTAAAAAGTAATTTCAATCTAGAGGATAACTGTAGATATTTGTACAGAATGGGGATGGAAGTCAACCAACTCAGTTAAAGTTTCAAATTTCAAGTCGTAAGGCTAGAGCCATGCCTGGTAATGTCTTAGTATAGTACCAATAATATAGTATTATTATCTTTCTCAATCAAAAATAAAGAATATTTTTTGAGTGACTGTTTTCTCATTCTCTTAAGGATGTTATATAACTAGTTTTACTCTAAATTCCTAGAAAATAAATTAATTCACTGCATATAATGTATGCTTTGGGGTATAAGGACTTAATTTGATCACACATTTAGTTGAAAAAGATTAGATGGGCTGTAGTTTTCAATAAATCTTTTACCTTCTTTAGAAGCAGCAAGGTATGGTGAAAAAAACAATTTAACTAGATGTTAAATGAAGTGCATTTTAATCTCATCTGTGTTTCTAAAAATTAATGTGACCTTGAGCAAATTATTTAACTTTTCTGTTTTAAATCATAAAAGTATTAAACTAGATCTCTAGAATCCTTTCCATAAGATGCATCTCTAGTTACTCCTAACACTAATTTTGAATGTCACAAAGAGCATATGTTATTGTCTCCATTTTACAAATCAAGAAACTGAAATTTAGAAAACTTGTGACTTGCCTAGGATTGCAAAGTGATTAAATGACAGAGAATGATGAAGCCAGAACGAGAAAATAGGTCCTCACTTCTAAATATCCAACCCAGTTCCATGTACATGTTTGTCAAATGAAAGACTGCAACTCGATGAGCACGTGGAGATCTAGAACTAGAATCGTAATTTCCTTATTTCTAATCAGGTTTTTCCATCATAGCAGGTCAGGAAACTTCCAACCTTTTTTTCTTATTGACATAAAATAGAAATCTTGGAAGATAGCTTAGGTGTCTGGCAAAGAAAGAAAAACTTCATTTTTATATGTGTAAACTATATATAGAATTTTTTTAAAATTCTAAAATTATCACAAATTTAACTTAATCTCTTAGAGATTTCTATTCTACTATGAATTAAAATAGTACTATAACCATACTTTTTTAACTTCATTTTTATTTAAACATTTTGTTTACCTTTGTGTTTAGTACTGTACCAGATTTTATACAAAGGAAGAAAATATTTCTGCTTTCAAATAATTTGAATAAAGGTTTTCTATGAATAGTAAGTTTAAAATTTTCCAGCAGTATTTATTCTGAGAAATCCAAGTAGTCTTCAGTTTATTTCAATAAGCATTTATTGACTTTCTTTCATTTATTACGGAGGGGTGGAGGTAGGGAAGGGTTACTTTTTTCAGGATGTTCCTGGAAAGCTGAATGCTTGTAGCTAGAAAGCTATTCTTTGATATACTTGAGTTCTTCTGTTCCCACTAATTAAATTGTATGCATATTAAAAGTTAAACCTGTTAACAAATTTTTATTGACTCTGAATATTAATGTAAATTTATGAAATACAAAAGCAAAATGATTGTTTTTAGGAAAACCAAGTACTTGGTACTTTTTTCTAAGTCATACTTTGGTATGACTTAGAAGCAAGTTGCTGAAAATACGTCATTGAATTAGATGTGTACATACTTTCGTAAAAGATGCACCAGCAATGAATACCATTATAAACCTAGAAGGACTGATTTTCTAGTTCTCAGTTTTGCAAGTTTCTTTCTCCATGTCTTCACCCCACACTTAGTGCAAATCACAGATATACATTATTGGTGTGGTTTATAGATGAAAAATAACTTGAAACTATTCAAAAAAGAACCTTGAGAGAGAAAGGAAAGGTCATGGACTATTAACTCCAGCTTAGAAGCAGAAGTGGCCCCTCTACCATGACCCTCCATTAAAGTGATTCTTCTACATAAATTATTTTCAGATGAAATAAAAGCCCTTTAGAGCAGTTCTTCCTTTCAAGTTCTTAAGATACTTCTGAGTCTTTCTGTTATCTAGTCTCTCGGCAACAGTGTTTCGGCATGTTGGGGCCTCTTTTCTCCTGGCATCTGTCTGAAATAAGCTGTCTAACCTAGACCAGCATGTCCCCTGCTCTCTAGGCTTCAAGTCCTAGGAGTGGCATGACAACCTTCCAGGATTATGAGTGTTGTTTGCCCTGGAGAGCACGCCAAGTAAAAACAGTGACTTTTTTACATGGTGCAGGAGACATGTTGGAACACATTTGGAGATCCTAGACAAGGAGTCCTTTTGTAGCAAGGCATTGCAGGCAAATTCATGCAGGCGTTCAGGTCCCTGCCTCCTACTGAGTATCACAGTGTGCATGGAGAAGCCCTTCCACTGTCAGGATAGCAGCGCGAGGTCTAGGTGATTAAAGTAGGAGGGATAACCTCTTACTCTGAACTGAGTAGAGTTGTGGACAACTGTAGTAGTCTGAATGTCACCGGTGAAACAAATGCCAGAGGAGGAGAACTTGGGGATAACATGACAGCAGCATAACAAGTGGAGATATAGAGCCATCTTCACCATCTTGTAGCTAGAGAAACTGAAGGAGGTCCTTCAGAAAACCCATTACCCAAATATATGTCAGAGAACAGCTTGCTGTAAGGATAGAGCAAGGTTCAGATTTGGTTTCAAAATGGATGGGTTAAGTGGAGAAAAAAATATTATGGCTAAGTATATAAAACTGAAAGCCATTTATGATCTATCAGTTTTGCCAGGGATTGACAGCTACCCAAGATTGAGGACAGTTTGTGGGCAGGAAATGTAAGAAGTGGTTCTTCTGTGGTTGCTCATGCATGTTACCATGTGGCATTTCCTCCTGTATGACACCTCATTCTCACTCACTGCATTCACTCACCTAGATTCCAGCTGCACAAGGTTTTCAAATCACCAAAATCAGTTCAGTCACGTGCCCTCAACCATTTTTTTCACTGATTTTCTTCTTGCTGAAGCTACCAGTGAAAATGCTTTTACAACAAAACTAGAGTTTGAAAGGTCTTTCAGTATTGCAGTTCTTTGAATGAGAGCCAAGAGCACACTGTCAATATTTCTTGGGCCATGTAGCATGCAGTACTTTTTTATTTTTCTTTTAATGACAAAGTAACACATTCTTATTTCTTATATTTAAAGGGTACCACCACAAGAAGCTGCTCTATAAAATTGCTACAAACCAGCTTAAACAGCTGTTATTATTTAACATTAAAATCTAAGAATGAACTTCTGAAAAGACCAAATGGTCTTACTATGTACTAGTCTCCAAAAACTGATTTTATTTCTATTACATGAGTTAATGAAATATGGTCATGCAACTTTTTTTAATCTGTTAAAACCGGGGTACCCCTGGTGGCCTAGTGGTTTAATACACCCTAGGAGCAGTCTGACATAACATCCCAAGGTCCTAGGTTGAGACCTGGGCTAGCGGGAGGGGATGACAGAGAGTACAACCGATGTGAACCACTAAATAAAAATAAAGTGCTTCTTCCATCTCTCTTCCTTCCTCCCTACTCAGCTTCATTCCTACCTGCACCTTTCCTTTAAAAAAAAAATCTGTTAAAATCATTCTTAGTTTGCTGGCTATACAAAAATATGTGGTGACTACAAGTCATATAGTCGATGAGTGTATAGAATATGTAAGCAACTTACAACTCAGTAATTAAAAGACAACCCAATTTTAAAGTGAGCAAATAGACATTTTTCCAAAAGAGATTTGTAAATGGTCAATAGGCACATTAAAAGATGCTGAACATCATTAATCATTAAAGAAATAACGATCAAAATCACAACACTGAACCAGTTCACACTCAGTATATAATCAAAAAGTAGAATAGTGTGGAGAAGCTGGAACCCTCATACAGTAAGAGTGGAAATGTAAAATGGAGTAGTCACTTTGGAAAAGCCTGGTACTTCTCAGAGGATGAAACACAGATATACCATGTGACTTAGTGATTCCATTTCCAATAGAAATGACCACATGTCCACATTAAAATTTGTACATAAATGTTGATAGCAGCATTGTTCGTAATAGCCAAAAGTGGAAACAACCTAAAGACCTATTAACTAATGAATGGAAAACAAAATTTCATATACCCCACACAATGTTATTCCGAATAACTATAGAAAGAAGTGCTGATGCATACTACAAAATGGATGAACTTTGAAAACATTATGCTAAGTGAAAGAAACCAGTCACAAATTTGACCCCACTTATGTGAAGTGCCCAGATTAAATAAATCCAGAGAAATAGAAAATAGATTAGTGATTATCTAGAACTGCCATGGAAGAAGTTGAAATGGAGAATGACAACTAATGGGTACTAGGTTCCTTTTTGGAGTGATGAAACTAAAATTAATAGTGGCAGTGGTTTCTAACTCTGTGGCTATATTAAAACCCACTGAATTATACATTTTAAATGGGTAAACTATGCTATGTGAATTACATTCTAATAAAACTTGTTTTAGAAAAAGATTGACAGGTTTTGGGTTTGGCATGGAGGGTAAATTGAGATGAGATTGCAAAGAAGTAAAGAGACATTCAGATGATGGAATGATGAATAGAATGATTGACCCAGTCTTTTCAGTTAATCAGTTACGTTAAGCAAAAGCACAGTGGGGTGGAGGAAGACTGTTCTAAACTAAAAAGAACTTAAGAGACAGACATAATAGCAGTGATTGACTGGATTCAAACAAATAAAGCTCTTTTTTAAGGTATTTTTAGGACACAATGTGATTTTTGCCCAAATAATAGATAATATTCTAGAATTATGGTTGCTTTTGTAGGCTTGTAAGGTTTGATAATGGTACTATGCTCATGTAAGAAATGTCCCCAGTTAACTGCCCAGTCCCCCTCCATAGCTCAGGTGGCAAAGGTTAAGAACACTATAGACCTGGGTTGAGGACCCAGGGCTGTTGTTGCGGGGAGTGGGGGGCGGGGGGGAATGTCTCTGGTTTTTGGATATGCATTCTGAAGTATTTAGTTGTGAAAAGTCATGAATGGATAGGCTTTGCTTTATATAACCTAGCCAATATGGTAAAAATATTAATAATTAGTAAATTGGAGCAATAGAAACTATTTTTGCTTTTTATGTTTGAATATTTTCATAATAAAATATTAAAGGGCCCTTTAAGACCTGAGTTTACACTGAATCAACAGTATGGTTGGGATGTGAACCCAGAACTTCCTGACCCCAAAGCTCCACAGAGGAAAGCATTAAACCCTATGTTAACTCTAGAACGGAAGGGGCTGTCAGAAAAAATGGTGCAGAGAAGATGGCTGTGGGGACTGCACAATTTTCCTCAGTCTTCCTTTTCTGCTGTCTCTGCTCCCCCATTGCAGTCTAAGAATTCTGAAGCCAGGAAATGAGTCCTTCTTCTTTAATAATTACTCCTTTGGTCCCAGAAGTCCAGGCTCCTCCTTCCACAGATGGCCCATTGCATCTATCCAGGAACTATAACATTCCTGAGAACTGCTCCCCGGAGGGTTGACTATCTCAGGGGAATACTGGGGAAAGTCACAACTTCTTAAAAGATTAATGTATTAAGCAATTTCCATTATAAATTGATTTATGTTCTATATAACAAGAAATCCCTTGTAAACTAATATCTGATAAAGGAGGAAATGTTCTAGGGAAAATGTCAAGAGAGCAGTTTTCAGGTCAATATTGAAGCAAGGTGTTTAAGGAGTAATTGCCCTTTTTTCCCTCTCTTACTCTAAGATGCAATGAACTTAATCTCTGTTGCTGAGAATTTATCTTCAAGCCTTCAAGTCTAATTTTTTTTTTTGCTTTGGCTATTGCAGTTAATTTTTGCATGAAATATTTGGGCATAGGTTCCTGCAACCATGTGACTAAGAATGATAGCTGAAATATTTCAGTGGGATTTAAAATACAATCACAGGAACTGTTTTTTTACATGTCATCATTTTCATGAAAAAAGCCAGCATGGACTGTGAGTTAGTTATTATATACAAGAAAAAAAGGTACAAAGTCTGCTTTTAAACTAAAATGTATACAAAACATCTAATAAATACACATTTTTCAGTTTAAAGAGCAATGAATTGAAGTTTATGTTTCATGGACATGTGCATAGAGAGCTAAAATACCAGAAAGCTCAAAATTTCTGGCAGAAAAGAAGAAAAATACTTTGTATCTGGAAAATTGCTAGCCTTCTCCTTTTCCCTTACCACATTTCATATTTTTTTAGATGAATGAAATCTCAACTGCCTTGAAAGACTCTTAAGTTCAAAAAAGGCAAAGTAACTTAATTGAAATGAAGATGATTTCCTTAGCTTGGATAAGAGCAAGATCTGCTCTTTGTACTTAGAATCCTATGTTCCTACATCCTTTAGAGATAAGGGCTAAAGGACAAGAATAAATTAATTTTTTAAATTAAATTTCGGAAAAAGTGCATAAATCCAATAGATGACTTTCCCTAGTTTGCAGCAGTTAGACATCTTTTACAATAAAATTAAATCGGGCACGTGATGGAGTGATGTCCTAAACATTCCTTGACTTCATAATAACTCTGTTCTTTATTAGGTTTGTGTTCTCTTTTTAGTTTTGTTCCCAAAACAAACTTGTTCAACTTTGTCATGAGAATATATTTAAATGCAGGAACTTTTTTTTTAAAGAATTGTTCTTGCAGCTATTAAGTATCCTTAAGTTTTACAACAGAATGGTTTTTGTGTTTTTTTGGACTATATTAGTATACATGTTAAGAATTTGTGACTAAAACATAGAACCAAAATATTTGTTTTTCTGTTCTTTAATTTCCTAAATTGATAGTGTTTATGTTCATTTTATTCTTTCTTCATTTAAATTTTAATGTCCCTTGGCTAATACCTGAAATTTTAAAAATGAGAGTCAAAGCTCACAGAATTAAGCTTGAAGTTCACTTTGTTCCTTACGTCTTCCTATTCTAAATTTTTCTTCTGAGTGTCTAATAATTAGTTGGAGCTTCTCATTTTTTAAAAATTTAAATAACATCCTTTTGAGGTTCTACTTCTGTAATGTTCTATATAAATTTAACTCAGTCAGCATATTTTTGTAAACATCTCCAGTGTGAAAGTACTATTTGAGATAAAATAATGAAAAAAAAAGAAACCTTGACCCTACAATTAAGAGATTTTTAAATGATTATATATATTACATTCAAGTAAATGTCTTAAAGATATCTATTATTTTAATATTACTTCCTGCTTAGCTTTTTTTATTTAACTGGTGCCAGTCTCATTATTAAGACAACTTCTTTGTTAGCAATAATCAGCTGGAAAGAGTAATGGAAAAAAGATTAAGAGACATCCTGGAGTCCTAGCGGTTTAAACCAGGCACAGCCCTAAACATCCCAAGGTCCTTGGTCCAAGACCCAGGGTCAGGGAAAACCACCAGTGGTGAACAGCTGAATAAAATAAATAAAGTGCTATTTTCTCCTCTGTCCTCCTGGCTTCCTTTCTACTTGTCTTCATTCCTGCTTGTACCTTTCCTTTAAAAAAAAAAATTAATTTAGAACAAGTAGTATAAAACACCTTAACAATAAACATTAATGAGCATGAGCTACACGAATAAAAAGACCTAAAAAATTTAATGAAGGCCATAAAAGAACACTTGAATATGTGACCTGCAGTTTTCTTGTGATAAATTATAAATTGAGCACTATTTACTATTAGTAAAAACCCCAAGAGATTTTTCTGGAGGGATGCATGCACACCTGTGTGCACAAGCCCCTGACCCCGCTACATTTTTAGATGACATTTTCTAATAAACTTCTTTTTTCCTTTTGAAGAAAAGTTGTCCTCCCCTCCCATTTGTATTCCTATCATTACTGCCTATTCTCCCATACTCTCACTTATCAAACTTTAAATATTTCCTAAATTAGTAGATCAAAGGGGATATTTCATTAATTCACATTTCTTTAGTTATGGGTGAAATTGAGTCCAGAAATAGAGCCCACATTTAGGGGATTCTAGTGTATAAAAAGTGGGCTTCAACTTAGTATTTACCAAAACAAATTCCAGCTGGATTCAAAAAGTTAAATATAAAAATGACTTCATAAAAAAATTAAAGAAATCTGTCAAAAAATTTGACTTAAAAATGACAATACTAAAACTTTTCTAAACGTTATATGAAATCTGCAGTTTTAAAGGAAAGTATATATTTGACCAAATAATTTTGTTTTGTTGTAAGAAACACCATAAACAAAGTAGGAAGAAAATGTCAGTGTGTCATATTGCACTTTATATAATAGTTAGATGACTAAATTCTTTACAGAACTCAGAATAAAACTAACAAAATTAACAACCCATTCCAAAAAATGAGAATGGTATCTGAACAGCATATTCCTTTCCCCCATTAACTTAAAAGTGGTTCACAGTCAGTTTTGTTTTATTTTTTATAATTGCAGAGAGTTTATTAATCAAAAAGGATTTGAACCCAGAACAGTCTGATAGGTTGCTCTGAGAGAACAGCCTGCTGTTGCAAATATGAGTCTTTTATATTTAAAAGCATGGAACGCTTCACAAATTTGTGCATCATCCTTGCACAGGGCCTGATCTCTCTATCATTCCAATGTTGTTATATGTGCTGCCAAAGCAAGCACTCAGTGTCAGATACCCAAGTCAGTACTTCTGTGTTTTCAAGTTTTGGCCTTCAAATAAAGAAATGACCATACATTTAATTAGATTTCATTTTTTTTTCCTTTTTCTTTCTTTTACAAATGACATTTTAAAGATCTAGTTCTATGGACAGACACTATGACAGATACACTTACAAGAAGAAACACATTTGATTTTAGGCATGATATAGATATTTTTGCTTTTTAACCCAACTAGAATTCAAAGAAAAGAGACTGACTCGTTAATAGATAACTAATATGAAAGAACTGTTAAGTAAGATATTAAGCTACTAGTACCCAATTCCCAGAGCAAATTTTTCATGGTAACTTCTTTTATTGGTTTGCTAATATGATCATTTTAATCTGCTGATTTCACATACTTGGAGAGTTTGAGGGTTTCCTATCAATACCAGATGTTACCAGTGCTGCCTCAGAAAGGTCACAAACAAAAGACCGGAAGGATTGACTCTACAAAAAGTCTCCTTTTAAAAGCCCAGTCATTTGTTGTTTTTAGTTAAACAAAAGTAGACTGTTTCAGCCTAATCCTTCCCCCACAAAAAAAAGGTTACTGGATTGTTGTCCTGGTTCTATAGATAGAGAAATAGGATAAACACATTTCGTGGTTTCCTGCTTATGTTTTCTTTATCTCTGGGCATGCTATTTATGTGTTTATTTAATAGCTAATATTTACTGGGTGCCAACTATGCCTAGTGCTCTTGTAGTTACTGGAAATATAGCAGTGAATAAAACAACATCTCTGATTTTGTATTTTATTTGGGAGAGGGGCCTGGCAAATATTTGTACAATTGGCCATTTACTGATAAATTCTCTGAAGAAAAACACATTTAAGGAGGAAAGGGGGGCGGGAGGGCTTCTATACAGGGTGTTTTAAGAAGGACTTGCTGATAAGAGACTTTAAAGAAGTGAAGGAACTGATCATATGGCTATCTCAGAGAATTTACCTTTAATTGATCTACAGTTTTTAAAAAAGGTCCTCC
This sequence comes from Solenodon paradoxus, assembly GCA_004363575.1. Classification (NCBI taxonomy): domain Eukaryota; kingdom Metazoa; phylum Chordata; class Mammalia; order Eulipotyphla; family Solenodontidae; genus Solenodon; species Solenodon paradoxus. The sequence goes on along the minus strand of RJWH01000483.1, from coordinate 117,819 downwards.
AATCTGCATATCCAGACTCGTCTCCCAAAACTTCACTCACCAAGTTCATGTCCCCAATATTGTCTTGGCAACTGAAATTTTCTAAATAATGTTTCAGTTGATAACAATTTACCTGTCTATGTCTGATTTTGCTTTGAGTGGCATCTTATAAACTGTTTTTTTGTTTGTTTTGTTTTTACTGGTCTGAAACAACTGTCAAATACTATGAGTATAATTCTTATTTGATAAAACTGATACTGTTAACAAAAATGTATTTTCCCCTTCAGTAGATACACTCTAAATTATAAAACCATGGTATGTTTTAGAAAATTTTCAGCTGAACTAGAGAAATGGATGTGTTTGACCTATTTGGATTTATTTCATTCATCATCTTTGAATTATATTCTTTTTGAGGAGGGGCATATCTTAAAACTTTTGTCCTTTTTACCTTAGTATGTATTTTAAGATTACATGAAAATGTTTTTAAAATACTGAAAATTGGAAGAAATATCTCTTCAATAATAATACTTTGCATTTGATCATATTATAAATTGAAATTAAAGTTTTAGAACTCTACTTCAGTGAATAAGGGAATTCACTTTGTATAATGAAAGAGTGACTTTTTTTTAGCAGATTATTTCTGTTGCTTTGCCAGAATGCTGATAAATAGCATTAATCATTTTGCTTCAGATGCTTTTGCCTCATAATTCCCAAATTCCTGAAATTCCATTCCTGCCATCAGGAGTAGCAAATGGAACCAACAGAAGGGACACAGCCATACCAGGCAACTTGACCTATTCTCTCCTTTTCTGCCCAGAGAGAGCATGATTATAGAGTACCAGAAGGGAGAGTCTCCATCTAAGACACCTGGCGTTGTGACCTGGGGCAATATGTCCACCATCACAGTAAAGATACTGAAGAGTATCATCATATAAGAAACTATACCATCATACAAGAAATTACACTGCCATCTCTCTAACCCAGCTAGACCTATTCCTAATCCCTGGCCACCATAATCTGCATTCTGTTTCTAAAATTTTGTCATTTAAATGTTATACAGATAATATTATCTCTGGGGGATTATATTTTTTTCTCACTCAGCCTAATTCTATGAGAAGTCATTCAAGACATTACATGCATTAATAGTTCATACTTTTTTATTACTGACTAGTATTTCATAGTATAAATATACTACAGTTTTTTTAAATATACACTTACTGAAAAGTATCTGGGATTTTTCACTTTAGGGCTATCACAAGTTAAAGTTGTGTACAGGTTTTAGATGAAGATGAATTTTCATGCCCAGTGAATGCAATTGCAGTCATATGGTTATCATGCAGTTTGTTTTATGAGACTATCACATTTTCCTGAATGGTTGCACAATTTTAAATTCCCATCAGCAATCTATGAGTGATCTAGTTTCTCTGCATCTTTGCTGTCTTTTGGGATTGTTACTATTTTAACTATTTTTATACTATAGAGATTATAATTGAGGTTATAACTAATTTTTAGGTAATATTGAGTCTTTTTTCGTGCGTTTATTTGTGATCTGCATTTCTTCTCTGGTGAAATGTTTTTTCATATCTTTGCCCATTTTCAATTTGGATTGTTTGTTTTTTTTATCATTGAGCTTTGGGAATTTTTTTCTCTATATTCTAGATGCTAGTCTATTGTTGGATAAGTGGTTTGTAAGTGATTTTTCCTAATCTGTAGTATCTTCAGTGTTTATCTTATAACAATAGTTTTAAATTTTGATGAAGTCCAGTTTGTGGTATCAAGTTGAAGAAGTCCGTATTCCAAAGAATTTCCCCTATGCTTCTTTTTAAGTTTCAGAAAATCACAGTTTATATTTAAATCTTTTATCCATATTCAATTTATTTTTGTACAAAGTTGAAATTTAGGTAGTTTCATTTTTTTCAACCTGTGGATATTGTTATTCTAGAACAAGCCTGTCCTTTTCCCACTGATTTACTTCTGTACCTTTGTGAAAAAGAGGCCAAAGTATTGATGGAACGAAGCATATATATTGCCAAGAGGAACCTAAGGATTATCAGTATTACAAAAGCAGTGTAATAAAATGGGAAAAAAAACTGTCAGAAAGAGCAAGATCTACCCCAAATTTTCTATTTTATCTCCTAGTTTTTTTTGTTTGTTTGTTTTTTTGCAAGGCAAAATGGTCTTATAAAGATTTGGCTTAGGATTGTACAAAAACATTTCCTGTAATGTTGGTCCAGTAAAATTTCTTAGAATATCCAGAATACAATAGCAATTCCTGTCTTCCACTTCCCCTATTGTTGCTTTTTTTTAAACTAGCGCTGGAGAGCTTTTATTTACTGGAATCATCAGAATCTCTTTTAAGACTATTTTAGCCTTTAAGTCTTTTTATTTTCTGGAGAAGTTCAGGCTTGCTTTAGAAATGTATGGTAATTGTGTAGAATAGACTTATAGTTTCTACTTATTCTATCTATATTATATATTCAATGCAATTTACACTAATCTTGCTGACAGAGTGTGTCTGGTTTCCTTCACAAGATTAAGTGGCAAAACAGAATGAAATGTTATACAGAGAGTGATTATGCTGACAGAAAATTAATTGAAGTGGATAAATAATGACATGAAACAGCTTGCCTCAGTCCAAGAGAAAATGGCTCTCAAAGTCCTAGATGGAAATGCTGCTGCAGTTATAAATATATAATTTTTAAGGTTAAATATTTCATTATTTTTTACAGTTTAAAAGATTAATTGCTATGTTAGTTATCTGTTGCTGTTCCCCCCAAAACATAGCAACCTACAATTAATGTTTATTTTCTCACACAATTTCCAAAGGTCAGGAGACTAGAAATGAGCTGTATGGCTTTGACTTCTGTTCTCTCCAGAGAGACCCTCAAAATGTCAGGATTATAGTCAGGTGAAGGCTTTGGTGGAGATTCTGCTCAAAAGATGACCCACCTAGTTGGTAACAGATCTCACTTTTCACTGGCTGTTGAACAGAGGCTACATTGATTTTCCACTTGGATCCCTCCATGTGGCTGCTCACTACATGGCAGCAGCTTTGCCCAAGAGCTAGAGATCCTAGAGAGAGCATCTCAGGTGGAAAATACAGGTGTCTATAAGATAATCTCAAAACTGAATTACCATCACTTCTACCATATGCCATTGACAAGCAGACTTCCCTGGTATAATAGAGGAGGGTATAAATACCCACTGACAGGTATAATTGTGTGTTCTTAGAAGTAGGCTGCCAAAGTTGGTATTGTCAATTGTAAAGAAATTATATCATCAGCTTTCTTCTTTGTACTTTGTTGTATTTAATTTGACTCAATATAGCTGGTGTATGGCATTCTAGAAATATTTAGTGTTTTTAAGAACTCTCTAAAACTCCCACCTGGACCCTGATAGTCACTGCTTAAAATCTTTCAATTAATTTATCTCTTGCTATTTCCTTGTCACGCAATCTGGATTTTAGTTTTACAGAACAACTAATTTCTGTCTTGAGGCATGTATTTTCAGTATCATTCTGAGCACTTTATACCTGTCATTCAATTTTCAAATTAACTCTATGAGGAGGTATTATTTTGCATTTTGTAAGTGAGCTATGTGAAGTTTCTCTAGGGTCATAGTTTTCCTTCGCTTGCTTGTGAGCAAGCTATTCCATTTTATGATTAAAATAATGTGTATTCTTTCTTCAGGAGCCAACTCAGAAATAACCTCCTCTAGGAAGCTTTCCCTAATATACCATATCAGAATTCAATGTCCTTTTGATTTCACTGGCACACAGTGCATCCTTTTATAATGAGATTTTTCCACTCTGCATTACTATTTTTTTGTTTCTTTCTTTCATTAGACTAGAAACTGTTTCATAAGAAATAAAAACAAAGGGCTCTGGAGTGAAAAACCTTGATGCCAAATGCTGGATCCACCACTTACTGACTTTGGGCAATGTATTCTTAGTATACCTTTCTTCTCTTATAAAATGACTTTATAAAATAGTATCTTACTCCTAGAGTTTGTTGTGAAAATGAAGTAATATTAATAAACTGCTTGGTGCTATGCCTAGAATTCGATAAATGTTATCTATGAACTCTTTATGGGATGAATTATTGAATGATTATTATGTGCCATGTACTGTGTAGATTTTCACAACAACCCTCTGTGGTAGATACTGTCACTAGTGTTATATTGTCTAGTGTCTCTGCTGCCTACAAGTGTCTCTAGTGCCTGTTATACAGTGCATTTGTTTAATGAATAAATAAATAAATGATAGATGGAATTAGGGGGTATTTAGCTAACTGTAGGAGAAGACAACAGCATAGAAACAGTTAAAAGCATGACACAAGGCAAAAAGAATGAAAGAAAATGAGCAAATGAACATGATGTAAATCATAGTTTAGTGACTAACAGCACATGTCTAGAAAAAGGTAGACTTGTGTTTGAATCCCTGCTGTGCAATTTATTAGTCATATCACTTGGAAAATTTCTGCTATGCTTCAAGTTCTTTATTTCTAAAATGGAGATAATAAAAACATGTATTTTATAGACTTCAATGAGTATTAAATGAGATTATATAGATAAAATATTTAGCATAGAATCTAGCATGCAGTAGGTGTCCAATAAAATTTGCTACTATTAAATTAAGATAATCATGAAAACAGAATTTTGATAGTGAAAGAAATAATATAGGATTATGAAATATGTAGTAATAACTTTGATCATTAGTTATAGCTATCAGGATTAGTCATGATAGAATCATCACAGTTATTCTTCCGTATAGTACATTATTCTCACTATCAACTCCAATTGTTATTGTAAAGTTAAAAATTAGTTCTCATAACTAAAGTTGATGAAATGGTTCTAATATTCTGTCTTCTTATCCTATGACCATTTTAATTCAAATTCTGGGAAAGCAAGAACCAAAAGTCCTTTAGCAATGAATGACTATGTTATGATTTAGGGAATTTTCAGTTTCACCATAGGGACTGCACCTTTAGTACATCTGACTAACCTGAAATTTGCCTGGATTATTAGTGTTAGTATTAGTATTAGAAAATAAAATTTGGGAACTGATTGAACGGATGTCTTCTGTAACTTAAGAAGGTAAGAAATTGAGTTTTTACAATATTACTACTTAAGAAAGGATATGGAGTCAGTTCTCAGGAATGTACTTCTGAATTAGAAAAGTACAGTTAATGGTAAGGGAGTGTCATAGACTATATTTGTGTGTGTGTACATATATACACACACATATCCTCTTTCCCGTATATAAAATGCATGTATATACACATATGTGTGCACATATGTTTGTATATATGCACATACATGTATATACACACATACATATACTGGGAAAGACAGCAGGAATGGGGTGTGAGGAATGATAGGAGTGCATTAGAGGAGTTTTTCTACAATGTGGATGTTCTCCTGGGCATTGCAGAATCTTGGAGGTTGAGGAGAAACCTGGGGTTTGTATTTTAAAAAGCTTCCTCAAGGACACATATATGCTGCCCTGTATCTAACTTAAAGATCTTTCAGAAAGTAGGAGTTTACCTTATAACGTGTAATTGAAAACTGAAGTTATATGTTCTAGAAAATATTTTTCTTGGCATCCTGGAGTGAAGTAGTTAAAATTTAGAAGACAATTTGAACTATGTTCTGTTAGGCAAAGGGTGAAACTGCATATGAAGACATCTTTCTTCTATGCACAATTTTGTCAAAGTTGGACCCTGCTAATTTTTGCTGACTTATGAATAAAAGCTAGCATGTATTTTTTTAATGTTTATTCAAATGTTTATTATTCACATGTATAACTTGATGGGAACCTAACCCCAAATTTAATTTTTTGATTAAAATTTAGTAAAAAAGCTAGCATGTATTTCATTTTAATGTTTATTCAGATGTTTATTACTCACATGTATAACTTGATGGGAAACTAACCCCAAATTTAATTTTTTGATTAAAATTTAGTATTTGGAATTATTTTAATAACAAAATTAAGGTGATATGCTTTGTCTTCCTTCCACTGTGTCAAAGAATTAGCAGTCATGGAACAGGCAGTATGTATTAATTCTATGATTTTTTTTTTTAACAAGAGACATGTGTTTTCACTCATACATACAGGCTTCTTTTTAAGGCACAGGAGAGACCTTTATCAGGCTGCTTAAATTTTCATTGTGTAAATATTTAATGTATTCATAAAAATTTCAAAAAGTAATCTTAAAAACTAGGTCAACAGATAATTATCAGAAAAAGTTATTATAAATTTAAGATTTTAAATGCTCATCTTTAAAAATAAGTAAGGCTCTAGGTTATAATATTAAAAGTTTACTTATAGTTAAAAAGTAGAGAAGAAAAAGAATCCAGAAGACATTCTAAGCATGACCAAGGCCATTGACAATATAGGCTTGACATCATTAGAGTTTCTAAACTCCTAATAGATTTAAAGATATGACATGATGACAGATTGCATGCTTATTTTGAATGGAGAGATTTAGTATAATAGTAACAATTTTTTAAATTATTTTATGTAATTTAAAAATTATAGTTACTTTGTAGCTTTTTGCCATTGAAATTTTAAGTACAAAAATTTACTTCTTATGACTGTAATGACATGCTAAAACTAAATTGTATTAAAAGAACCTCGTTATACCATCACATGTTAAGACATTATTGTACTCATATCTGGCCAACCTTGATTTTAAGGCTCCAAGGAAGACAGTAATGGCCAAAGGGTTTCTAAAGCTAGACCATAGAATTAGTAACATGCATATCAACAAAAACCAATTTCTAGGAGCCTAGACCCAATCAATAAGCCTACTCATACTCAGATCTAGGTAGTTTCAGATTGGAAGCTTTAAGGATTATGAAATTCTGGGAACTCTAGAGTAGAGCCACATGCTATTAGAAGCAATAAAAGCCAAGACCAGTGAAATTCTTCAATAATGTTGGCTTAAATTTCTAAGTTCATTTTATTTTCTTGAAAATGATGTGATGTTCAATCATCAAGTCATTATGGAAACAAAACTTTGACACTATGAATATATTAATAATGTATTAATATTATTGTGAAATAATATTTGCTGTCATGAAATAATATTTGCATGGGTAATCAGTGCTAGTTAGATTTTCATAGGAAAAATCTGGTCGTTTGTTTCTATGAACTAGAAGCCCTGGTAAAGAAATAGGAATTATCTGAGGAAAATGGTTTCAATGGTGATCATTTAGCCATAGGATATGTTTTTGTTTTTGTTTTTGCCTCTTTATAAATCGTAGTCATCAGCATTATTAAGAGAAAATTTGATGATTCCTCACTTTAGTGGGGCAGGCATATTTGCTTTTTACCTTTGAAGTTCTAATCCACCCTTCTTTTGCTTTTCTATTGTCATAACCCTCAAAATTCACAGAAATCCAACTTTCATCATGTTTAACCATGCCAGTCTCCTTTCACATTCATACCCTCTTCCTCTTTTAATGTCTGTTTCTCATGCTGTCAGTTCCCTTTTATAGAATTAATCCCTCCTGTATGAATTTTCATTCATTTTGAAATATTCAAAGAGCTATTCTTGTCCCATCCTTTCCATTAGTATAAGATATTTTCTGTGTATTAGAAGCAGTAATTTTACTCCAGCACTCCAGCATTTAAGATAAGTTCTCTAAGTAATGTAAATAATGACTCTTCAGTAAGATTTTATTAGTGTTTTTAAAAAGGAGGAAGCTCTCCATGGCTATACTTCCTGCAGCCATTGAAAATAGTACTGATAGGGACTATCATGGTGGAGTAGTGGTTAAGTTAATCACTTCCAAAGGAACTGCAAGCCTTATACTCCAGGGTTGGAGTCCCAGGTGGGACTAAGGGGGAACAACCAATGTGAACAACTAAATAAAAATAAAATAAAGTGCTCCTTCCTCTTCTCTCTTCCTACCTACCTACTCAACTTCATTCCTGCCTGCATCTTTCCTTTAAAAATACGTAAATATATTATTGATAGGGGTAGAATTTTGACTCCTACAATATTTCATTAATAAAAGTAGCTGTCTTAGTTTAATTGTGTGGATTTTGCTAATTCCCTTGGAGCTGCCTACCCAGAGCAAATATATCATATATCCCCAAGTAAACCCTGATCCAGTTTTAGAAATCTTAGATAATTTTGATTAGGAATTCCTTTTAAAAAATGTTTTTAAATTAGCACAACAAATACAAAAACTGCATTGTAAGAGTTGCATACATAAAAAAAAAACTTTTTAAAATGCCTATACCACAAGGTAATTTAATTTGGAATTAAAAAAAAAAAAGGATCTAAACAAATTGATATATTCACCCCCTCCATGCTTTTTGAAAATTTTAATGAAGATATCAACTTAGAAAATACTTTTAAAATGTATTTTAAGGCACACAGTTTAAACCTTTGTATAAAATTATATGAAGTTGGCATAATAATGTTATTACTCCTTTGGTGTTTTCCAGTTCTGAAAATATCTGCATTTAGTCCATAGTTTAGCAAAGGTATCACTGTTTGAAGAGACTTAAAAATACTTTTAAATGATCACTTTAATGAAAATATATTTAGAGTTTTGGGCCTATTTTGCTTAATTGCTGAAATTTAACACAGTGCCTCAAACTGTTAAACACTGTTCAGTCAGGTTATAATATAAATTTTATAGTACTGTCAGTTTATAGTACATCATCTTAGTTTTTTCCTAGTATCTAATATATGGTTACCTTGGAAGGAAAATGATATTGTCTATAATCTGTTATTATTTTATAAATTATAAATTATGTTGATCAAATATATAACAAGTTGTAGTCACCGCTGATCAAAACATAGATTTTGTTATTTTCTGCTGGGAGAGTGATTATCAGAGAACCTTTGGCTTTATTAGTGTGTAGCTAGAACAATTAGACAAGAAAGGCTAGAAAAGATATCTAAATTGGAAAGGGTGAAGTAAAACTATCACTGTTTGCTAATGACATAATAATATACATAAAAAACAGCCAAAACCCCAGTAAAAAGCTGTTATAAATAACTGGCAGGCTGAAATATTAATATACATAAATTATTGTATGTATTTATGAAATAAAGAGCTAGCAGAAAAATAATTAAGGAAAACTGTTCCATTTACAATTGCATCAATGAAAATTCAATACCTTGACATAGATTTAACCAAAGAAGTGAAAGGCCTATACACTGAAAACTATGACATTGTTGAAAGATATAGAAGAACAAAGAACTGGAAATATATTCTGTACTCATTGACTGCAAAAATTAATGTCACTGGAATGACTTTCACCTAAATCAATATATAGATTCAGTGCAATCCAATTCAAAATCCAGTGTCATTCTTCACATAAAATAACAAAAACTCATGACATTTATTTAGAAACACAGATCCTGAGTAGCCAAAGCAATCTAAAGAAAAAGCAAAAATGGACACATCACACTTTCCGAGTTTAAACTGTATTACAAACTGATAGTTATCAAAACAACATGATATTGGAATAAAAACAAATACACTCATCAGTGGAAAAGAATTGAGAATCTAGAAATAAATCCAAATATATATGGACAACTAATTTACAACAAGGCAGCGAAGATTATGCAATGAAACCAGGAAAATACATCTCTTTAATAGCTTAGAGAAAAATGAACAGCCATATGAAAAAGAATGAAACTAGATCACTGTGTGACACCATACACAAAAATTAATTCAAAATGGATTAAAGAGTTTCATGTAAGACTTTAAACCATAAAATTATAAAATTGAAAGTAGAAGGGATCGGCTTCTTGATATTTGTCTTAGCTATGTCTTTGGGACTCAACTCCAATGGTAAGGAAAACAAAACAAATATAAAAAAATGAAGCTATATCTAACTAAAAGGCTTTATGCACAGTGAAAGAAACTATCCCTAAAATAAAAGGCATCCTATTGAATGGGAGAAGGTACTTGCACATCATATGTCTGGTAAAAGTTAATATATATATATTATTATTATGTAAATATATGTGTATATACATATATATGTATATATAACTTAGCAACAAAAAGGCAAATGACCCAATTAAAAAAATCCTATTTATACAACATAGACCATAGCTAGATTAACCTCAGAGAACTTTGAAAGCTTTAACCTACTAATTTCACTCATTTATTCAGCAAACATTTATTTAGTACCTGCTGTGTGCCAGGCAGTTTTTGACATTGGGATACTATGTGAACAAGATAGGTAAAGCCAATGTTTCCTTCATCTTGCTTTCTAGTATGGGAGATAGTTAATAAACAAGTAAACAAATGAATATAATGAATACATAATAATTTCCAGCAGTGATCAGTACTATGAAGAAAACAGCAAAGATAGGAGTAGCAAGTAAGTGTGAATTACAACTCTCATAGACAAAGATGTTCAGAGAAGGCTAGCAAAGGAGGTGCTATTTCAGGAGACAATGTGAGCAATGAAGTCTGTTGAGTCAAGGAAAAATCTCACAAAAGCATTCCAAGCAAAGGAAACAGCAAATGTAGGAACAGGAAGAATCAGAGAATAGATCTTTCCTCCAGTTTGGTTGGAGGAAAGTAAGAGGAAAGTGGTAGAAAGGGAGGCCTGAGAGATAGCAAGGGGTTATAAGTACTCATGTCATGGTATTCAAGCCAAGATAAGGAAGTTGGGTTGATTGAGGTGTGATGGGAAGCCATTGTAGCGTTTTTAGTTAGGGTGGTGGGTATGTTACTGGAGTAGTTTATTAGCTCCATTGGGGAGAGCTGGATAGTAGCAAGAGTGAAAGTATGCAAATCAGTTTATAGGATGCTTTTGCAAGAGTGTAATCAAGAGATAATAATAATGACTTAGACCATAGTAATATCAGAGATAATGAGATGAAGTTAAACTTGGGACTTATTTTGACAGAAGAGCCAAAATGACTTTCCTCGAATAGATAGTGGAGTGTGAGGGAAAGAATCATTAAAGGTAACTGCCTTCTTAAAGGCAACTGACTATAAGGAGTGATTTCATACAGTGAGGAAAAAGCTGTGGAGGAACAGGGCTTTTTGGTAATAGAGGATGATTAATTATATACATAGGCATCAAGTGAAGATATTGGTAAGGTAGAAGAAGAAGACATCTTTCTGAAATTATTCTTCGTCTACCAGTATCTGACATTGGGAGGATTATTTGCCTTTATTTCTCTACTCACTAGTTAGGGGTGGTGCATGGTAGGCATAAGAAAAATAATGGGTAGGTGGGTGGATGCATGGACATACATTCATATATTTGAACAAATACATTATTATTTTTATAATATTTATATGTATAAATAGGAATAATAACCAAATAATAATATCAAATACAGTATAGTGCTTAACTCTGTACCAGACACTGTTCTAAACACCTAACATGCATTGACTTGCTTAATTTTCACGATACTGATTTAAGTTACTCTTATTATCATTAGTATCTCTGCTTTATCATTTGAAAAAACAGTTATAACAAGAGTAGGCAATTTATCTAGGGTCATGCGAGGATTTTAAGTGGCGAGGATTTTAACCCATGTGTTGTGACTCTAGAGTCTGTGCTCCAGTGACTACACTATATTTCTTCCCATTGTTGTGATGCATGTATTATCATATACCTGTATCTATATATCTTTATGACCACTTTAGTTTGGGGAAGGAGTGGAGTAATAAAAGTAATAGAGTAGTGTACCTTTATCTGTGGAAGGACTTTTAAGGACTTCCAGTGAATGTCTAAAACCACAGATAGCACTGAACCCTATGAACTATTTTTTTCCCTTTATATACATACTTATGATAAAGTTTAATGTCTAAATTAGACAGTAAGAAATTAACAACAACTAGCAATAAATAAAATAATCATAATAATATATTATAATAAAAGTTGTGTGAATATGGTCTCTCTGTAAAACTTACATAAATGTAGTCTTCCCCCACCCTCTCTCTTCTTTCTCTCTCCATATCTTATTGTACATAATATTATCAGACTGCATTTGACTGTGGAGCCAAAACTATGGAAGGCAAAACCACAGGAAAGAGAGGACTACTGTAGTTGAGTGAAACATGAAGATTATTGGTGAAATATTCACCACCTTTATCTTCAGAGGAGGCATTCTCTTTAACATAATGCTATAGCACTAACTTGAATCACAACCAGTTGTACCTCATATCTGAAGAGCAAGTAAAATGCCCAATTCGTTGAGTACTGTTTGCCATGGGAACAAATAAGTTCTTCCAAACTGAGAAGGTAATGCATTCAAAGAATGAGCCTGGCATGTTCACGTGATATAATCATAATTTATTAGGGTAGCTTACATATAAGGGTCCTCAATACCAGAGTTAATGAACAAGACTTCAGTGAATCAACATCCACACCATTCTCAAAACTAAGAGATCTCCCTGGTTTGTGTTTAACTTATTATCTAGGTAAAAGATTTATATAAGACCACTGATGTCAATGTCCTGGAAGTATACCCAAGGAATCTTTGTTTTCCTACAGATATCTTGGGATTATAGGAATGAATAGAGTTCCCATAGCTGGTTCTGGTTACATGCCTGGACAATCAGTGGTCCCATGCCTAAGTCCTGTTAAAGGGCTTGTATATTTTCGTGAGTCTCCGGTCTCAACAAACGGCTTTGAGAGAAAAATGGGATTATGTCACTTCTGCTAAATATATTTATATTTGCACCCATACTATTTCAGTTAAATATATTCAGTTCATTAATGCCTAGAAAACATAAATCATTGATTATAGCATACATGCATGTTAGCTAGTGTCAATTGTTATAATGACTTTGCTGAGATTTAAGCCATTATTTAAATTGCATTTCATAGTGCCCCAAATTAATATAGAAATGAATGACTTGACAATAAAAATGATGGGGGTTATAGTATTTCCTTTTTTCCACCCATACATACCACCTTCTCTCTGGACCACCTTAGGAGACAAGCCAGTGTATCATCGCCTCCACTTTGAGAATTATTTCAGTAAAGAGCCACTGTTACAGAGTGTAGTCTGTACCCTGTTGGTTCACTGGACAGAAAAAGGGTTAAAAACCATTGACTTTTTATAGTGATACATTTAATAATGTCATATGGTTATCACAACTCTATTTAAAACTTGTCAAGTACTTATTTGACATCTAGGGGGGAATAAAAGTCAATTTTTAAAAAATATTTTTATGCCGTGAATTTGAAGTTGAGGGTACATCTTTAGCATACTCATATTCATCCAATAGACTCAAATAAAATAATCAAGCTGAGCCACTTCAAGTAGAGAAAAGAGTTAAATGTTCAAGTGGCTATAGTGTAGGCACTTCCTATATTATGTCACTGATCTTGCAAAATGAGTGCTTTTATTCCTGTTTTTCAATACAACAGAATCAAAACTTCTCACTTCTAACAGTCTTTGGAGACATAATATGAGTTTCCAGCTCTTATTTCAGAACATACGCTCTTTCTATTGTTAACTTATTTTTTCAAACTAGCCTTTTTAAAATTCTTTTGTTGTTGTTCAGATGAATAAAATTCAAAGCAAGATAAATAAGAAAAATTAGTATTAAGGAATGTATTGCTTAGGCTTGAGTGACTTCCTGTTCAAATGGACTGTGAATAATTTGCCATTTCTTTTTCATTCTTCTTAAAATTATTATTTTAAAAATTGTATGAATATATAAATATATTCTCTAAAAAATTGAAACTGATTGTTGAAGTATTTTGATAAAAAATGTATGTCCTCTATTCTATATCCATTCTCCACCTTACTTCCTCACACTTTACCCCTAAATATTTCATCGTACATATCTCTGAAGAATAAAAAAATTCTTCCAGTTGAGCACAATACCATTATTATAGCTAACAAAACAAACAACTCCATAATATCACCTAATATCCAGTCTAAGTTTATATTTTTCAGTTGTACCATGCCTGAAATTGTCAGCTGGTATTTTCAAAGTGGATCTTACTCTGAATTCAAATCACTAATTTTGGTTGTGACTACATTCAGTCTTCACGATGCCAAACAGTTCCGTTTTTTGTTTGTTGTTTAAGGAAAGGTACAGGTAGGAATGAAGCCAAGCAGGCAGATAGACAGGAAGAGAGAAGGAAGAAGAATGTATTTATTTTTATTTCGTTGTTCATCTTGGTTGGTCTCCCTGGGCCCTGGGTCATGAACCTGGGTCCTTGTTAACTACATACTATGTATACAAACTACACTTGACCAGACTTAATCACTATGCCAGCAGGATGCACCTGAACAATGTGATTTTGAGATATTCATAGGAAAAACAGTACTAATGTTTTGCTGTTGTTTTGTTTCCTATAGGATTCACCTTTATTTGATCTTATTAAACAAGCAAAGGACCGAGAAGGACCAAATGATAATCTTGAACCTGCTTGTACTCTTAACTTTTCTTTCCAGAATAATCATACTGCAGCAGATATGTAAGTAGAACATATGTTACATTGTCCATCCAATCCGCAAATAGATTTTTGAGCCTAAGTGTTGTTCAAGATACTATAGAGAAGCTGTAGTGAAAGGAATTTTGAATAAGACATTGTTACTGCTTTTAAGAAGTAGAAATATAAGGTATATGACCCAAATAAAGTGGTTCAGTGTGCTGCTGAAATCCCTCAGAGTTGGCATAATGAGGGCAATTTTCACAGTGGAGATACTTTTAGATAGATCTTAGCAGGTGAAATAGGAGTTCAACATGGAAACTAGGGAGGAGGAAGGAGACAGCGAAGTTTCCAAGAGCCAGAAATGGCATGAATCTCAAAATGTAACAGCCAGGAAAGATGAAAACATTTTTCAAGAAGAGCAGTTCAATGTATGTGGAGAAACGTATAGGAAATAGTGTGATATGTAAGACTAAAACTATTAAGTAGTGCAAGATAATGATGGAAGAAGCAATAGCTAATATTTATTATGGGCTCGCTATGTACTGGGCAGTTACCAAAGTGCTTTAGATTAATTTTTTCCCATTTAACTTTCATAGTAAAGATAGATGTTAGCCTCAGTTATCTATAAAATAGCAATTAGAGAAATAAAGTTACTTGCCAAAAGTCAACAGAAAACAAACCCAAACAATCTAACTTTTCCAAAGTCCATGCTTGAACATTCTAGTTACACTCCCTTTCATAGAAAGCTTTTATGTTTGTATTTCTGCTTAATTCTGTGTGGGAATTGGCATCACAGTGTTCTCTAATTAGTTCAGAGACTATTTTACAGAGATATTCATTTCCATGGTAGCTTGTACCCATATGGACACTTTACCATATGGACACTCTACCTTCAGTGTATATATTTGTTTGCTAGGTAACACATTAATAATGAATAAGCCAAATCTTTTTTTTTTTAATACAATATGCAGTTGTCTCTGAAGTGCCAGGTGTTCTAGGCCCAGACTAGATCCTTCCTCTCACAGAGCTGTGTTGTCAGGGAGGGAATTAGACGGTATATAAAGCTTTTTAGAGTAAAATCAATTCTGTAAAGGAAATAAACAGAGTGGTGTGAAAGGAAGATGCGATCAGGGTGATAGAATGTTTAGGGATGCTTTCTGTAATAAAGTAATATTTGACCAGAAAACTCAAGGACAAACTGGCCTGGCAGAAATACGCATGTTACACATTCAGGAATTGCCAACAGCAATGCAGTTAGGATGTCGCTGGTCTGAAGAACGGAAATGAATCCCAACCGGTGTGGCTAGGGAAGGTGAACAAGAGGGGAATGCATAGGTACAAGATGAGTCTGGAGAGGCAAATAGGGACCACACCTTGTAGGTTCCATGAGGCTATAGTAAGGAGTTTGGATTTTAGAGGGGCATGGGAAAACATTAAAGTTTCTATCAGTTGCTATAAGTTTTATTTTTGAAGGACTGCTTTTTGCCGGTAATTGGAATGCAGTTGGTATTGAAGGAGGGAATGGAACACAGCAGGGCAGAAAGAAGGGAATCAGTTTGGAGGCTATTTGAATAATCCAAGTGAAAAATATGGGTGACTTGGTCTGTGATATGTCAGTACAGATAGAAATGGACAGAGCTGTGGTGTATTTTAGTTAATAAGAATTGATTTTGCCTTTGGTTTGAGGAACTGGGAAAAGGTAGAAATTAAAAATAACTCCTAGATTTTTTACTTAAACTGAATACAGTGTGGCGCCACTTACCAAGATGGGAAAAATAAAGGAAGAAATCAAGAGCTCTGCTTTAGTCTTATTGAGATTCAAGTCGTGATGCCCATTAGGTAGTTGAGTATTTACATCTAGTACTCAAGAAAGTCTAACTTCTATCCAGTTAAGACAGTCTGTACTATTGTAAGTGAATTGAAGGGAAATCCAAGACTGAGAATAAACTGGACCCTAATACTTACAAAATCATGTGATAACAATCCCTTTTCTCTTTGTGAACTAGTTCTCATACTACATATAATAGAAACATCTATGATAAGGTACAAATCCTAGTTCCAACTTAGTATATTTCTCAGCTACTAAAATAAAATTAGAAAGCAGGCCTGAATGCTGTATGATCAAGTGAAATAGAGGGCAACAGAGAAAAGTTAAACTATTGAGAGGTTTTATATATTAACATTTCTTCCTTGCTTAATGCCTGACGTATTAGCATAGGTCTAAATCTGCCTGGATATGTTACCTGAAGTATTAAGTCATAGGATTCTGAGCTATATAATTTAGGTGGCTGTGTGTCTCTGTGTGTAACTTAAGTCGTAATCATATATATGAACTATAGTTATTAATAAAAATTTTAAGAGGAGAATCTGAAAAATATGACAACACTGCTTTTAAACCTATTTTTTTAAGCCTATTCTTTTAAACTGGAGTCAATTTATGGCCTTAATCACACTATGATTATTAAAATTGTACATATGTGCATATATTAATTTTTTTCAATAAGCAGTAATTTCCTGGAAAATTATTTATTAAAATTGAGTTAGAAATGTTCATGACAAGCTTAGGTTCCTATTAAGCTATATTTTCCAGCTCACTGTATTTAAAGAGCTGTTCAAGGAATGTGGTATAGAATACCAGACTAAATAGACAAGATGGACCGCTACAGCTTTGTGTAGGGTGTGTGTGTGAGAGAGGGAGGGAGGAGAGAAAGAGAGAGACAGAGAGGTTGGTTTTTAACAAACCTCAAATGAAGACTTTTCCTCTGAATACATCTAGGTATCTTTCTCCTGTAAGGTCCCCAAAGAAAAAAGGGTCAACTGCACGCGTAAATTTTACAGCAAATGCGGAGGCACAAGCAACCTCAGCCTTCCAGAATCAGAAGCCATTGAAATCTACCTCCCTTTCACTCTTTTACAAAAAAGGTTAGTGGATGACTACTTTCAAGAGCATGGACTCTGACACAGGCTAACTGGGTTCAAATCATGCCTCTTTTGCTTACATTGAATAGTCACTGAATATCTCTATGCCTCAGTTTTCTAATCTATAAAATGAAATTGATATTAATAATAATCTACCTCATATGATTTGTGAGATAATTAAGTGAATAATAAATAAAATGTTTCCATCAGTGCCTAGCGCATAGTGAGAACTCAGATAGTGTTAGATGTTATTATTTCTGCTACTGCTATTTTTATACTTTCAGATTAAGGTTTGTAGATATTTGCTCCTGACATTACTTTTGCTTTTTTAGATGTGTATACAAAATTGGGATTATATACAATGCTCTGTAACCTAGTACAGGCACATTTCCTGGTAGCCTGGTCGTATAGCATTCTATGGTTGTGTGTATATGTTGTACAGTAGAGAGAGTGATGTGTGTGTCGGTGCATGTTTATATACATGCAAGTGCAAACCTGTCTGAGTTATTTGAAGGGAAATAAAAAGATTCCTCTGTGATTAACTTTTTTATTATTTCATTCATGTAGATATATGCTAAATTTTATGACCAGGTAAAACAGCCCTGAATTTACAGCAGTGATTCTAAAGTGTGTTTCCAAAACAGCAGAATTTATCTCACCTGGCAAATTGTAGAAAGGAGCATTTTCCTTTGGTCCCAATCCTACAACTTCTCAATCGAAGTCTAGATTGAGATCCCCAGATCCTTGTTTTAACAAGCCCTCTGCTACTTGCTAAAGTTTGAGAACCACTGGGATAAATTGTTAACTTTAAAAGTTCTGATTCCCCCATACAAATCTTTGAAAGGTACTTTTAAGCCAAGTTTTTTATATTTAAAGCATGTAAAGGAATATTTTATTTTGCAGTTTCTTTGTCTCCAGCAGCATTTTGTCTATAGACTTTATAAACACATTTGATATCATTGTCCTGTGCCACCACTTAGGCAGTCTTCCAAGTCTACCATTTTTCAACAGTGTTTTACAGAGAAATACACTAGTTTTCGTGTTTAGGATTAGAAAATTTGATAGACCACGGTAATTCCATTCTTTAAAAAAAATTAAAGTCCCTCTTGAATATCAATAGTGAGAATTTCCAACATTTGTTAAGAGTGAATACCAGCGGAACTGAAGCAGACTTTATTTGGTTTGTCTAATTGCATAATATCTTATGATCTTTCTTCCTCTTCCATGTCTGCCTCAATTTCAAAATATTACAGTTAACTCAGCAAGTATTATTGTGCCTTCTGTGTAGTTAGCACTGTGCTAATAATCTATTCATTTAAAAAAAAAAGTAAGAGGTTACTGTTAAAATGCTTTTTAATAGCATTATGGTTATAACCATTTAATGCTTTGAAAAAAACCACTTGTAATATAAAACAAACAGTAAACATGGTTAATATCCATATCTCTCTAGTGTACCGACTAGCATATCTTCGACTGAATACCCTGTGTGCACGCCTTTTGTCTGACCATCCAGAGCTAGAACACATTATCTGGACCCTTTTCCAGCATACACTTCAAAATGAGTATGAACTCATGAGAGACAGGCATTTGGACCAGGTAAGAAAATACAGTAATCCCTCACCTATCGCGGGAGTTATGCTCCAGAGACCCCCGCGATAGGTGAAAATCCGTGAAGTAGTGGCGTTATAATTTATTTTATTATTTATGTTTTAAGGCTTTATAAACCCTTCTTACTCTTCTATAAACCTTTCCCACACTTTTTAACCTTTCCCACACTCTTATAAACTCTTTATACACTCTTAAACCTATGTAATTTTAGCAACATATAAAATTCTTTGTGGGTACTCACTAGTGAAGTATACATATACCATAAAATTCCGCAATACACAGTTAGATTTTTTTTTAAAAAAAACCCTCAATACAGTGAAGCCGCGGTAAGTGAACCGCGATATAGCGAGGGATGACTGTAATGCACTTCACCTTCTCTTTCCTTACATATTTGTTAACCTTGGACTGATTTATATTTTTAAAGGAGAGGTGCAGACAGGAATGAAGGCAAGCAAAGACAAGTAGGCAGGAAGAGAGGAGGAAAAAGCAATTCATTTATTTGTTTAATTTAGTCGTTAATCTTGGTCGTTCCCCTTTGGCCCCAGGTCCAAGCCTGCATCCTTGAGATAATTGGTGGACTGCATCCAGCAGACTTAGCCACCAGGCTGCACCTGTACTGATTTATTTAGAAAAGATTAGTTTCAAATAAGAAGCTAAATCAACTCAGTAGATTTAGTATATACACTCGTGTTGGCTACCTTTTTTTTGTTTTTGATGTAATTCTTACAAATGAAAACTTAAGAGCCTGAGAGGATTTCTATAATTTAATGACAAGAAAAATCTTACCTGAAAAAAAATCACTAAAGAACCTATAGGATTTTTCTATGCTGTGGTAAACTAGATTTCATTTTGGTATGGAAAAAGCATGACCCTTAAGAAAGAATCAGTTAACCGAAAACAGTGCTTGTTGAATGAACAAATGAATTTGTTAATTATATTATAGACATTGATCTTGCATATCTTCTATTTTGTTCTTTGTAACAGAATAATAGGAACTATATTTTTTGGTAACAACTTTATTGAGATACAATTTACATGCTATATAAATCACCTATTCAAGTGCGTAATTCAGTGGTTCTTAGTATATTCTCAGAGTTGAACAACCATTACTACAATCTTTTTAAAAGCATTTTTTAATCCTGCCCCAAAGAAATTCCATAAACTTTAGCATTCACCCTGCTATTTCTCTACCTACTTCAACCCCAGGAACACTAATCTATTTCCTGTCTCTATTTTGTGTCTCTGACTTCTTTCCCTTAGCATGTTTTCTTTGCCTATATGTGCTATTACTTGTATCAATACTTTATTCCTTTTTATTGTTAAATAATTTTCCATTCTGTGGATATGCCATGTCATGTCTATTTATCAGTTGATGCACATTTGAATTGTTTCCACATTTTAGCAATTATGAATTATGACACTATGAGCATTATGTACAGTTTTTGTATGAACGTGTTTTTATTTCTCTTGGGTATTTACCAAGGAATGGAATTGCTAGGTCATTCTATGTTTAATCTTTTGAAAAATGGCCAGATTGCCTTCTAACAAGGCTACGTGATTATACGTTCTTACCAGCAGTGTATAAGGTTCCAATTTCTCCGCATTCTCACCTACTAGTTATTTGCTTCTTTGATTAAATCATCCTAGTGGTATGAAGTGGTATCTCATGGTATGCTGTTTTGATATACATTGCCCTGTTGACTAATGTTGACTCATCATCCTTTTATGTGCTTATTGGCAATTTTTGTCTCTTCATTAGAGAAATGTTTATTTAGGTCCTATCCTATTTTTTAATTGGGTCATCTCTTTATTATTGTGTTCAGGATCTTTATGTATTCTACATACAGTCCCCTTTACAGATGTATGTTTGACAAATATTTTCTTGCATTCTATAAATTATATTTTTCATTCTCTTAATGGTGCCCTTTGAAGCGTAATAGCTTTTAATTTTAAGGGTATTCAGTTTATGGTTTTTTTTTTCTTTCATTACCAGTGCTTTTGATGCCATATCTAGGAAACTATTGCCAAATTAAAGGTTGTGAAGATTTATTCCTGTTATCCTCCAAGAGTCTTATACCTTCAGCTCTCACATTTAGATTTTGATAAATTTTTAGTTATTTTTTTGTATATGTTGTGAGGTAGGGATCCAGCTTCTTTCTTTTGTACCAGTATCATTTCTTTGAGTGTTTTCTTTTCCCATTGATGGTTGTCCAAAAATCATTTATAAATGGGTATTTGTGATTTCTGGTCTCTTAATTCCATGCCACTGAAATATATGGTTATTCTTTCTGCCAGTACCAACCACACCATCTGGATTATTGTGGCTTTGTAGTAAATTTTGAAATAGATCAGTATGAATCCTCCAATTTTTCTCTTCTTTTACAATATTGGTTTGACTACTCAGAAGCTTCTATTTGTATATAAATTTTTAGGACTGACTTGCAATTTTCTGCAAAGAAGTCAACTGGGATATTGATAGGGATTGCATTGAATCATAGATCAATTTGGGGAATATTGTCATCTTAACAAAATTAAGTCTTTGAATCCATGAACATGTGCTCTCTTCCTCTTTATTGAGATCTTTAATATCTTTTAACAATGTTTTATGGTTTTTAAGTACAAATCTTTTACTTGTATTCTTAAATCTATGCTTAAGAATTTTATTCTATTTAATGGTATTTTTAAAGAAATCTTTTTCCTGATTTTTTTTCTTTATTGCCCATTAGGAGTATACATCTATATATTCATCTTATGTTCTTCAATCTTGATAAAGTTGTTTATTCTAATAATTTTAGAAGGTTCCTTAAGACTTTTAATATGTAAGATCCTGTCATTTGTGAATATAGTTTTTACTTCTTTTTCAACCTGAATAACTTTCTTTTTCCAGTTACTAGCTGAATTGCCTTAGTTAGAATCTCTAGTACATTGTTGAATGAAAGTAGTGAGAGGGGATAGTCCTGTCTTATTCCTGATTTAGGGGAAAGCATTCATCTTTTACTATTAAATATATTGTTAGCTATGAGTTTTTGTATATGTACTTTATTGAACTGAGACAATTTCCTTTCTATTCCTAGTTTGTTGAGTGCTTTTAACATGAAAAGATAATGAATTTTGTCACATGGTTTTTCTGTCTCTTTTGGTTCTCGCCCCTCTTTTATTGTATTGATATATGGTATATTATCTTAATGGACTTTCAGGTGATGAACCAGCCCTGTATTTCAGCTATGAATCCCATTTGGTCATAGTGTATAGTCCTTTCAATGTGCTGCTAGGTTCAGCTTGTTTTTGTTTAGGATTGTTACATCTGTAATCATAAAAGATACTAGTAATTTTCTTGTAATGTCTGGTTTTAGGATCATAGAAATAGTGTCCTCAAATAATTAGTTGAGAAGTGTTTCCTTCTCTTCTAATTTTTGAAAAATTAGGGAAGAATTGGCATTGATTTTTACATGTTTGGTGGAATCCATCAGTGAAGTCATCTGGGCCTGAGCTTTAGTTTGTGGTTTTTGATTACTAATTCAAGTTCATTTTTCTATTACATTTTGAGTTAGTTTTAGTAACTTGTGTCTTTCTATAATTTTTTTCATTTCATCTTAGATATTTTATTGGTATATATTTGTTCCCTATAATTCTTTTATCTTTATAAGGTCAGAAGTAATGTTCACAATAAGATTGACACTTTGAACATGACAAGTTATTGTATAAGGTATAGCCTACAAATATGTATATTTTATTATAGAGTTGTTTGGACATAAAACTTCTAGTATATTGTATTTTTTAAGTAGACACTTATTTATTAATTACCCTATAAAGTCTATTACTTTTCTGAACTGTATAAAACTAGATAATGGTGCTAAGGATTAGGATTTCTCAAGAGAGAGGGTAGCAAAGAAAGAATTGACAATATTTTTGTGTCCCCCCTCTGTGGCTCAGTTGCTTAAGGTAGCTTCATTTTTTGAAACTAAAAGAAAGATCCTGGAGTGTTTTATAGAACAAAAGCATGTAACAAGATTCTGACTTTTTTATATTATATTTATTTTCTAGATTATGATGTGTTCCATGTATGGCATATGCAAAGTTAAGAATATAGACCTTAAATTCAAAATAATTGTAACAGCATACAAGGATCTTCCTCATGCTGTTCAGGAGGTATGTTATCTTCCATGGTAATATTTTTTAATATATTTATATCTAAACTGTACATCACTTCAGTCATTTATTAGATCATATATTCTGATCTTATAATGGAAATTCACATAATAATTTTTGTTATATAATTGGTTAATTGTAACAAATGAAATTTTAAAGTTAAATTTCTTTAATATTCAAAGTCATGACATAAAGTTAATAAGGAATACTATATCTGCAATAAGCAAGCAGGATACTTAAAATAAATTTATATATATATATATATTTATATGTAAAACATACTGTGATAATTTACTTATGGTAGAGCAGCTATAATTCAAGCCTAAGAAGCTTAAAAAGCATTTGAACTATTAAGTTAGAAAATATAAAGAACTAAATTCTCCATTCATTTAACAAGTGTTTTATTCTTTCTCAGACATTCAAACGTGTTTTGATCAGAGAAGAGGAATATGATTCCATTATAGTATTCTATAACTCAGTCTTCATGCAAAGACTGAAAACAAATATTTTGCAGTATGCTTCCACTAGGGTATGTTGAAAGTATCCTTCGATTGCGAATATATAATTATAAAGAAAAAGATTTTATTGACATATTAAATCAAGCTTATTTTTTGTTTTTGTTCTAGCCCCCTACTTTGTCACCAATACCTCACATTCCTCAAAGTCCTTACAAGTTTTCTAGTTCACCTTTACGGATTCCTGGGGGGAACATCTATATATCACCCCTGAAGAACTCACATAAAATGTCAGAAGGTTTGCCAACACCAACAAAAATGACTCCAAGATCAAGGTTTGCATTTTCTCTTTAGTACAGTGGTAAGGAATAAGATGGGATTGATTTGATCCAAGCATAAAAATATAAAGCTTTCTTCATTTAAACAAACTAGTCTTTTCGGTCCCCAATTTCATATTTATACCAAGTGACATGATGAAAATTTGAGCAAAAGAAAGATCATCTGTTTACTTAGATGTTTACTTAGTCATCAACTTCCCTGGCTGTTGAGGTCTGTTCTTTTGTTAGTCTGAGAACCAGTTTGATATTAGATTTCAAATCATATTTCTATAAGTAGCAAATCTACCCAGCAAAGTGGTTACTTTGGGTAAGAATTTTTATTCTGTGGTTTACTGGCTATCCTGTAAACTCTTCAGGTGAACCTGTTCATTTTGCTTTGTTATAAAAATAGAGATGACTGTAAATTAAGTTTTTAGAAACTATCCCTAATTGTGCCTGTGGCTCACTTGTATTACCTTGGGCAGGTCTCTATCTCTATTTCAGAAGGATGCTATGCATCAGAGAAATGATGAGTATGAAGTTGTTTTAAATTCTCACATGAAAGGTTCTGTACAACTACAAATCATAATATGATCTTCCAAATCCAACCACAAATGCTCTCTGGCTTTGAAGTACTTCAATTGACTTATTATATGTTATCATGGGCTATTTCAAACTGACTTTATTTGAATAAGGTGGGAGGCAGATTAACTAGTAGAGTTAATGTAGTCTCATCTCAAAAATTGTCAGCCCATGTAGTTATACTTAATGGGGAAGAAAAATAAACATGGAGAAAAGGATATATTAACCCCTTGGAAAACATTTGTGTGGTGTGCTTGATTATATAAATAATGTACAATCAGGGTAAAAATTCAAACACTAGAAGAAAAGATAAAATAGAAAGTAATTGGTAAATTATCTAAGTACTCTCAGGTGATCCTGTACCATTGTTTGTTTATTTCATGTTCTTACAAGTTGAGTACTTGGTTACTGATATCTACAACTTGTATTGTAATTGCAGCTACTAAAATGCCATGCTGTGCCTGTTTAATTTACATAGTCTCATACTGTCATGTGAAAATGTATACTTAGGTAATTTTTAATCATGATAATCCATATTATTCTGATAATTAGGGTTATTTGCTGATCTTAGTGAAACCACTTCTAGGTTGAGGTTCTTTAGCAAAAAGGTCACATTCTGAAAATCCTAGTAAATCATTAATCAGGCATGAAAGGAACATCTTAACACTCTATTCAGTATATCTGGTTAATCAAATATTATGTATAGAATGATGGTCACTTATCAAGGAATTGGAGGACAATAAAGTCTACATATCTACTAGTCCCTGTGCATGTAATAAATCTCTGTTAAATCATGCCGATGATTTTTGCAGCTTTATTAACAAGAAAATAAAGGACAGACTATAGAAATTTCTTATTCTAGGATATATAATAAATAGTTTTACTATAAATTTAGAGATCTAATTAGAATTAGAGTCAGAATTAGATCTTTATCATCACTTAATATTTTAAGTTTTGTGAAATGTAACAATTCATAGTGAAAAATGTGAAAGCAATTTTAATTGATAACTTAACCATTAATTTATGAAGAATTAAGTAGGGATAAACCTAAAATTTCCTTTTACTCTCTTTAAACATGGACAGTGGCAGAACATGAACATTCTTGTAGACATGTAGTTAGAAATCTAAGAGACTAGCACAGCGTGTGACTAGACAAGCATTCTAAGAATAAGCCTGTAATGAATATAATTGGCCACTAGTTCTAGGAATAAAGGAAATATTTAATTTGGTATTCCTGAGAGTTGCAAAATGCTGTGTGTATCTTTATCTCTGTAAAGTTGTATGTGATTTATATTACTAATTTGTATTTATATCTTAACAGAATCTTAGTTTCAATTGGTGAATCTTTTGGGGTGAGTATTGTCTTTCTATGCAATATAATGTTATGTACTATAGCTATAAAAGAAACAAAAGATTTCCATAATTTGAATTTATAAATGCTATCATTCAAACATTTCATCCAGGCACCTTGCATAAACTTAGATTTTTATATGGGTATATGTGTGTATTTAGATAGATGTATTTAAGATTTATTCTCAAGTCATATTTAATTTCAAATCATACTCATAATTAATGAATTTCAAAATTTTCAGAGATTTGATTAGAAAACATCTTTAAAATTTGCCAGCTATGAGTATATTGATTTGAAATGAGATATAGTAGTCCCCCCTTATCGATGAGACTGTGTTCCAAGCCCCCCACTCCCCAAATCACAGAATATGTATACTGTTTTTTTTCCTATACATACCTATACCTATGATGGAGTTTAATTTATAAACTTTGTACAGTAAGAGATTACCAGTAACAACTGATAATGAAAGTTATGAAAATATACTGGAATAAAAGTTATTGAATATAGTCTTTCTCAAAATATCTTATTGTATGTAATATTTTCAGACCTCAGCTGACCACAGGTAACTGAAACTGCAGGAAGCAAAACCAGAGATAAGAGAGGACTGCTGTACTCCATATCTAAATATCACCAACCAGTCCTATACAAATACATACTTCTGCTTGTCCTTTCTCTAAGAATTCTAGGATATTCTTTCTTTGGCAAATTGATTAGGAATTGGTTTACATGAGACACTGCCTTAGTGTAAGTGACAGGTTTGCGTGTTGGTCTTTATTCCAGAGAGAGTCAAGAGAAGTTTAGTTTTGAAACAGTTATGCTGGGAACCTACCACTCTAGTTGGCCTTCCATTAACATCATTAATTCAACAACATTTATTCAGTTTGCCTTACTGTTAATATGTTATTCTAACCCTACTCATCCTGAGAGCTTTTTTTATAGGAGTTGGAAGACTGTATTAGTTATTTATGACTGCAGACCAATCTCCTCAACTTAACGATATGTTTTTAGCTCAGTTTCAGTAATCCAGGCATGACTTAACAGTGTCTCTCCTCACAAGGTTACAGTCATTGTGTCGGCTGGCACTGCAGTTACCTCAAGGCTCAGCTAGATGAGGATCACTTGCATTATTTGTATGGTTGTTGGATGATTCTCAATAACTTTTGGCCCATGCCATCAGTTCCTTACCAGTTAGGCCGCTTCATAGACAACTCACAACTCACACATGGCATTTTGCTTCCTCCAGAACAAGAACTCTGAGAGAGAGAAGGAGGGGAGATAGGTAGATAAGAGCAAGATGGAAATCACAGTCTTTGTTCCTATTATTAAAAGTAACAGCTCATCACTTTTGCTCTATTATTTTTGTCAAAAGCAAGCTAACACTAGGTCCAACTCGCACTCAAGGTTAGGAAGGTTAGAAGAGGGGATATATACTAGTTGGTGGTATTAGTGAAAGCCATTCTAGAGTCTGCCTACCACACTGCCCCAAATGAAATAACCAAAGGAAGATAAAAGTTTGTATATTAAAAGACCAAGTGGTAAAATGTATGTTACAAATAGTAAATACTGTGACATTTACCTCAAGACAGGCTGCAGCTGTCAGGCTTCACAAAGCAGATGAGGAACCATGTGAGTAGGCTTGGATCTGAATAGTAATGAAGTAGTAGTTTTCAGATTTTTTTGCTTACCACCTCTAAAAGAATTGAGAAAATGCTGTGTGTGTACTGCTATGTTTTAAAGCTGATAACTAAAAAACTTAAAAATAGGTACACAGGATTTAGTTTTTAGTAAGTGTTATATATGTTTTTCATCAAAACCTGTTGTTTGTATTTAATTTTTGGAACATTAGTTCATTTAATTTTTGGAAAATCAAACATAATTAGCAAGTGTAATTTATACTGTCAAATCAATCAGTCATCAGATTTAATTTCCATCAGAAGTCTGATTTCATTCTTAAATTTGAATAACATGTTAATATATGTCTCTGAGATACTAACCTCACTCTGGTTCTAAAATAAATAAATAAGAAGTTGAATTCTTCTGTGTATTAATCCATTGGATACAAGAAGGTGATATATCATCTTTGGTATTTCTTACTAACATTTTCTTAATTTTGTAGTGTTGTCCCTCATGGGGTATAGATCTCAAATCATCTCCAGTAATTCTGAATGGGCTCATATTCTTTTATGATATTTGACTTCTTATTAAAAATCTTATGAATTAGCAGCATCTCAACAAATACTGTATCAGTGATAGTTTAGAATATATAAACCATATAATTTGTCAACATTATACTCATAAAGTGAGTCCAAGATGATTATTCACTGGACCTTTCACCTCTTAATAAATTCTTGTGATATTTTCTTTGGTTATGGTCTTAGAAAAAGAAAAACATATACCAAAATCAAGGTTCCAGAAAGCTGTTCCAACTTCACATACTTTGGGGAAGTAGCTCTATTTTTTGTGTGTCTAAGTTCTGAAAATGAGGAACCAGGACTTTCAGAGTCAGTCATTGGCAGAAGAAGAGGAGCCTCGGGGAAATGGGGAAAATGTATCCATCTATCTATTTATATTGAGGTAGCATCAATTTACATTGCAATGTAAGTTTTAGATGTGCAGGTTCCCTCTTCATCAAATATATGATGATACACCACAACCACCATCAGATTTCTAATAGTCTTTCACCATTGTCCATTGGATACCCTCTTCCCATGTGGTAAACACAGCTCTCTTGTCAGTGTCCAAGGGTTAGTTTTTATTCCGTTTTGTCTGTTTGCTTTGTTTCTTAATATTCCACATGCACATGAGGTCATCCAGCATTTGTCTTTCTTATTATTATTATTTTTAGCATTCCTTCTAATTCCCTTCTAGTTCCATCCGTGCTCTCATAAGTGGCAAGATTTCAAATTTTTTTTTAATAGCTAATATTCCATTGTGTGTAAATACCACATCTTCTTTACCCACTCATCAAGACAGAAGGCTTAATTAAGAATGGATATTAGAACTGGGGCAGAGTTAGGTACAGTTCTCTGATTTTGATATTTTTCTTATATCTTGTTTGATCTACTAAAGTAGAAAAGTTAAATAAAGATATTACCTCTATCTAATTTCTAATATACTTAAAACTACGAATAAGGGATACTCCCTAGAAAATGCTGATATTTAGTCATTTTAAAATAGAGTCTTGGGCACGCCCTGGTTGGGTAGCAGTTAGGTCAATTGCCTTTGAAAAATTCAGGCTACATACCCCTGGGTTCAAGTGCTGGATCTGGGGGGAAACAACCAGTGTGAACAACTAAATGGAAATAACATAAAACAAGTTTCTTCCTCCTCTCTCTTCTTGCCTACTTGCCTTCATTTCTGCCTGCACCTTTCCTTTAAAATTAATAAATAAACAAACAAACAAATAAAGAATTCTGTAATTTGTAGACTTCTGAGAAGTTCCAGAAAATAAATCAGATGGTGTGTAATAGTGACCGTGGTCTCAAAAGAAGTGCTGAAGGAAGCAACCCTCCTAAGCCACTGAAAAAACTACGCTTTGACATTGAAGGATCAGACGAAGCAGATGGAAGGTAGGAATGGTTTTTGACTGTTGTTTCAATAGCTGAATAAGTCATCTGAAGAATCCAGAGTGCCATCTCTGCTCCTGATTTCCACCAATCCTTTTTCTGCTCATTTTATTGTTGAGGATTACTTGATATAAATTGGTGTGGATGCATCCCAAAGTTAAAAGCATCATATAAATCCAATATCATATTCTAAAATTCAGTGAAAATATCAGATGTTAAAAATATAATTTATTTTTACAAGACTATTGGAAAAATTTTGTTACATTTAGATTAACATTGGATTTTTAAATGCTTTTGAAAATATTAGATACTGTGTTTTTAAAGAACTACTGAAAAATATATAGAACCATAAATTTGTGACACAGATGGTTTGTTTATAAACCTTTGAATTAAGAGCTACTGACTAAAATAATAGTATTAAATAAGTCATTAAAAGTGCCATGGTTATTGGAAATTTGAGTTTTCTATTTATACATATACATCTGAAATAATTTGCATATTTGAATCTACAGTAAACATCTCCCAGGAGAATCCAAATTTCAGCAGAAACTGGCAGAAATGAGTAAGTACTTATCTCATTTATGTAAATAAACAATTGTTTACATTGCAGAAACCTTTTCACATTATGAAGGAATATATATAATCCCTCCAAATGGCAGACTTATTCATGCATTTAAAATAAAGTTCAGGGCCTGCCCTGGTGGCTCAGGCATTAAGTCTAAGTTGCTAAGTCAGCTGGGGCATGAACCATGTAAAGCCCACAGACCTGGATTCAGGATTCAGGGTCAGGGTAGGTGGGGATGGGGGAACAGCCAAAATAAATAAACAGATAAATATACTTTCTCTTCCTTCCTTAAAAAAAAGAATGCTTCTACTTCTCTTTAAATGTGTGTGTGTGTGTGTGTGTAATTCAGTTGAGAATGTATAACTTATAAACATTCGTGGATGAAATCTATGATGTAAAGTGGAGGGATCATCTTTACCTTTTCTAAAATATTCTATGCAGGACAACTAAGAAGTGCAACATCTCCAGTATGAGTGACTGTAGTTAAGAAATATTTCAGGAAAGGAGAATTATAATGAGGAACTCTTTGAGTATTGAAGATAGGGAAAGGTTTTATAAACTTAGCATATATGAACATCATCATCCTTAGTTTAAAAGAATCTTTTATTCTATAATTCTTGAACTTTCCTAATTTGCTAATTTTAAAATTTAATTACAAACAAATTTTCCATGACTAGAAGTGACAGTTTTGATAAAGAATACCAGATAATTTCCCAAGTTATACAGTGACATTAATTTGTAATGTTCATTTTTATGGAATTTGATCCATAGCTACTCTGAGCTTATAAAGAGTAACCCAAATACAGAAGATGGAAAGCATATTTGGACAATGATCAGTGTTCACCGGTTTTTTTTAGAGAAGTAGCTGTGAAAGTGAAAGTGACGTTTCCTGGTAATTTGGTGCCAGATCCATTAAAAGGAAAAAGATCTGGTATTTGGAAAAAGTAAAAATATTTAGGTGACAAAAAGTATTAAAATGATCATTCCTAGGTCATTGGAGCAATACCAGGTAAAATGTCACTTTTTAAATGGCAGCTTTCTTTCAGCATGTGTCTGTAGATACTAACTTCAAAATAAAGTGTTTAAAAAGATTGCTTTGTTTTTTAAGACCATATTTCCATGTGTATTATTTGAAGAATACAATTAAAACTAAACTTGACAAAAATTTAAAATTTTTGGTTATAAATGAACCATCTTTGGGGACTTTATGTTAATTAATGTACTCCTATTTTAACTTCTAAATAGTTGTGACTATTGTCCCTGAAAAAAGACAGGATGCTTATAACTAAAATTAGGACTGGAAGACATATGGAGGTATTTTGGTGCCCACAAATATGAATTTTAAAAGGAGCAGAAAAACCTATACATTTTCTTAGAGAAGAGTTCAGTTGCTGTCATCACTACATTTCCCATTGACACTCTTAGTTTTTATGGTGAATTGCCTCTGCCAACATGTAGTACAGGGCCTTGTGCACCAGGAAAACTTGAAGAGAAGCAGCAGGAGTTTTAACCCAGAAGGCTGAGTAATTTCCAAGCTGCAATTCAGTTTTCCTCAAAAATTGCACTGAAAGATCATCACAGGATGCCAGATTGCTCAGAACAGAAGTCCAAGAGGAGGAGACTTAGAGTTACTGTTTTCTTTCCTTCCCAAGTGTGTTTGTGGTTTTTTTTTGAGGAATGGTGCAGGCAAGAATGAAGGTGAGTAAGCAGGCAGGCAGGCAGGGAGAGAAAGGAAGAAGAAGCACTCATTTATTTTATTTAGTTGTTCATCTTGGTTGTTTCCCCGGCCCTGGGAGGGGAACCCAGGTCCTTGGGATGCACGTGCTGTGCTGTATTGTGCTGGCTTGAGGCCACAGACTTAACTGCTAAGCTGCTAAGGAGGGTCTGTGTTTGTGCGTCTTTCTGAAGAGCTTCTTCTGCCCACCTCTAAAATTAAGTTAAGAATTTTTTAATAATTTCAAAGAAGTATTTTCTTTTGATCAGTGTTATAATGGATGTATTTTTAAAATGTCAGTATCTAAATTAGCTTGAGGTGATGTCTTTGCAGCTCCTGCAAGGCATCTCTGAACACAAGGGAATTCCTAGCTCTACAAATAATAACACTAATTTCTGCAAATCATCCTGGATTCTACAGCTCAGGGTTCCATTCTGCTCAATTGCTCTACTCAACTTCTTCACCTCTAAAATGGTGATCTGCTGGGCATACCTGAAAGTGTGTAAGACTATATTTTGGGGATACACAAAGAAAATATTAGAATTTCTATTTGTTTTTTGTATTTATTTTTAACATATTTGAGATATGTGTGTTTTATAATATATATACACATATAACATATTTTGATGGTACATGCTTAGAAAAATTTTAAGAAAAATATATATAACAAAAAATTTGGAGTCCACAGCTTTTGCAAGACCCCAGTTCCATCAATTTGGCATAAGCATAAAATAGTATAAATATATGAACATAATATAAAAATTACTAATTTTTAGACATAGATTTCAGTTCACTAGTGGATCTGATGTACTCTGTGTGCTTATTTTTTAAATGTTGGCTTTTAAATGCAAGCAGAAAGCTAGCAACCCCTTACCAAGTTACCTGGCACCATTAGTGCTGTTAACATTTTTCATCCTTTTTCCAGCATCTACTAGAACACGAATGCAAAAGCAGAAAATGAATGATAGCATGGATACTTCAAACAAGGAAGAAAAATGAGGATCCCTTGACTCTATGGGCATTGAGTACTCCTATGGCTTCATTATCTCTCAGAGATCTGACTATGTTAACTCTCCCACATTCTGTTTACACCACATTGAATACATATCTTCAGCTCTTTTTATGGATATAGTGTGCACATGCACTGAGTATTTGTGTAGGTGACTCCTCAGCCACTTGCAGTGTTGTAATCAATAGGATACATATTGCTGTTGTCCGAGATTGAAAATCTTGTGTAAATCCTGCCATTTAAAACGTTTCCAGCAGCTGTTCCCATTTCCATAGTGTAGTTGTGCTGCTTTACAAATGGCGGGGATGCCTGAGTGGGACTCCTGGCAGCCCACATCTATCTGAGTACTTTGTTTTCTCCTGTAGCTTATTTGTGATGTTTGCTCTTGTTTTTATTAATTTATATTTATATATTTTTAATTTAACTTGAACCTTAGAAAACGTTTTGTCTTCCAAATGCAATTTGGCTTACTGCCCATTTTCCCGGAACTCCTCTGCTACAACAGCTATTAGAAACTAGAAAAAAAAATTACTAATTTTTACACATTAGATTATAGTTTACTAATGGAATCTGATATACTGTGCTTGTTATATAAAGTTTAGCTTTTAAATAACAAGCAGAAAGCAAAGTATAAACATATGATACTGTTATACTACTGATGCAGATTTCATACCTCAGGACTTATAAGAATTTATTGACTATTCTTCATCTAACTCATGCTTTAAAGTGAGGATAACTAATAGTACTCTTGATTTTTATACCATTCAGATCACTGAATAAAGTACCCACCTAGTACTTGGAAAATACTGTGTTCCAACTGAAGCTGTGCTTGTAGAGGGTCCTACTACAGTAAATCCCAAGTGCACTTTCTAATGTTTCTGGGTCCTGAAGAATCAA
This sequence comes from Solenodon paradoxus, assembly GCA_004363575.1. Taxonomy (NCBI): domain Eukaryota; kingdom Metazoa; phylum Chordata; class Mammalia; order Eulipotyphla; family Solenodontidae; genus Solenodon; species Solenodon paradoxus. Next base: position 84,313 of record RJWH01000483.1, on the reverse strand, counting down.
GATAGAAGATAATTTTACTCCATAAGCAGACTGTTAACTATAGGAGCCTTATTTTTCTTAGAGTTTAATGGCATCTCAGCAATTATTCTGCCCTCCTAAATTTGGAAGGGGTATGTATTACCTGGAATAGTGTGTCTTCCATGTATCTTTTGACTGGCAATTGTCTATTTATCTCTTTATTTTTTTAAGTCAATATGATCTAACACTGGCACAGCCAAGCCACATTTTTTCTCGTCTAAAATTGCAAGTCTTTGAGTCAGGTATTCATGCTTCTATCCAGTTTTGTGCAAGAGCTTCCAATTAAAATAACTCCATTAGAAAAAGGCGCTTTTGCTTTTGGGACCTAAAGGCTTATTTAAACTATCTTGTGTGATTAACTTATTAGAGATGGTATAATTTAAAATAGTTGGTATTTAAGGTAGCATTAACTAGCTTTAGGAAAATCACTTTGTCTAAATTCAGTGTTCTTTTTAAAAAGAAATCTGGTCTTTATTGTTAGAAAACAAAATTTTATTGTGTGCTTTAAGTTTTAAATTTTTTGGCAGTTATCTCAATAACAGGCAATAAAAAGCTTTACTTCATTTCTTCTTTTTTTTGCATGAATATCATACAAATCAGCTTTTAGATTAAGGGCTTAATATATTTCTGGATCTTTTGCTAATAAATTCACATTAGAGTTAGTGTCAGAATTTTAGGAACTTCAGAAATCGTGTATTGAGAATTAAAACTTCAGATACTGCTTTATGACTTTTTTGGTATTGGTTAAAACTGTACATTTAAAATTGCTGTTACTATTTTCTACAATTAATAGTTCATCTATTTTAAAATAAATTAGTTGTTAAGAGTATTAAGTCTGATGTTTCTGTATTAAGTATATTAATGTTCTTATACATGTATCTATATTCTTTCCTAGTAGTATCTCAACCATTCATTTTAAAGGGCTTTATGCTGAAGATATCCAAACTTACTTCTCTAGCCCTGACTTCTTCATGGAGGTCAAAGATCTCAAGCCAGAAGAATTTGAGTTCTTTTCCTCCCTCTTTTCCCCCGTGCTTCTCAAACTATAAACCCAAATCATACAAAAATATCTGGTTTCCACCCTAATCTTCCCCTATTTGACTGAACACTTACTTGCTCAAGCCCAAAATCTAAAAATCATCTATTTACTCTTGTCTGGACCAGTTATAGAGGCTCCTCCCACCCCAGTTGACCCCCAGCCCCTTCCCTCTCATTACTCTTTGTCAGTCAACTCCCTAAGTAAAAATGATCCTTTTAAAATGTAAATCGATTCATGTTGCTATAGTGTTTAAAGTATTCACATGGTTTATCTCAGTGGTGAAGTGGAACCCTATCTCATGAAGAGGGCTCCATCCTCATCTCATGCTTTCTTTTTACTTCAGCCACATTGACCCTGTCTCTACTGTTCCTTCTGCATGGAATGTTCTTCCCTCAGAATTTTACACAGCTGCTTTCTTCCTGTCTTTCTGGGCTCCACTCATAGGCCTTCCTTGAACCACCCCCACTCTCCTTCAAAAGTGTGACAGTATTTATCACCCTCTGAAATTGTCTTTCTTACTTGTTTATTCCCCTACCCCTTCAAAAAAGAAGAGGTTAGAATAAAAAAGCAGCAAATATACCTGAACTGACTGCATTTCTGTTGGATAGAGATCTGACGTATTGTGCTGTCTCTTAGGTCAAGGCAAAATCAAGCAGCCTCTAATTAGGCCTACAACATTTTCTGTATGATAGAAAATTGACATTTCTGGAGATTTAATATTTAAGTAATTTTTCACATAAAATGGATAAATTCAAATTCATTTATTTACTTTTTATGATGATTCTGGTATAATTGGGAGAAAAAAACCTTGATTCTATTTCCATCTGGATGATTTTAGAGAATGTTACTTGTATAAGCATATTTTGTTCCTTAATTTGGGACAAGATTTGTACCCAACATTGATAAGGATTCATTCCATAATAGTTTTCCTTTTGAGTGAGTATTTTCAGGACAACCCAAAAATCTTGCCTTTAGAGATACTAAATTTCTACCACAAGTAGAGCTTCTTAAATAGAAATATATTATGGCAACACTGTATGATGTCTGAATGGGATTAAAATAAAGTTATTTTAAAATGAGGCTGGGATAGCTCTATGCTCATAAACCCTTTTGTGTCCATTATTTTGGGAATGTGTGTGTGTATAATATTGACTTGTGATAATGACAGCTTAATAGGAAAGGTTAAATTTATTCCACAAACCAACCTCAGTTACTTCCTATACTGGAAATGTTACGATTTTAACTGAATTTAGTGAGATGAAATCAGTATGGTTTGTTTTTATACTTTGGCAAAAACAATTACAATTAAAAAGGCAATGTATGTTATTTCCTTTTTTCTTTACAATTATAGTATGTTTATTGTAATAATGGCATGGGGGAGGACTAATAAGACAGACAAGTCTATATAGTTCTAATTGCTTCCATTTCATTATCACTGGTCAAGAATTCTAAATAAAACCATGTTATACAGTTCAGAATGATTGGCCATTTCTTCAGGTTTTGGCTGAAGAAAATGGACCTTCACTTTTTAAAAAACATCAAATGGTAGTTTCACAAACCTCTATCGGTAGATAAGGACATGACTTTACACCTGTAAAAGCTTAACTTTTTTCTGTGAGCTTCCTAGTATGAGCAGAGAGGAAACAAACTTAAGGACACAAAATCTAAAATGAACAGCAGTGTTTCTGAAGCTCTACAATCATCTGTTAGAAAGTGTTGTTGTCTTTCAAAGGCATATTGATGGAAAGGTCTATCTTCAAAGACCAGAAAGCAAGCATGTTTTGTTTTTTTTCAGAGATGTCTTCAGGGGACTCATCTGTTATCTCTCAACTGAGTCTAAAATGAGCTCTTCCTTATTGTTTGGAGTCCCAGGTGTTATGGGCTAAACCTGAGATTCTCATCTTTGGCTAAACATCAGATTTACTTGGTGGCACTTTTTAAATATCCTGAATTGGAATCTTTGCATCCATATTTTCTAAAAGTTCCATAAAATATTGTATCCAGAGACTAGAAGCACTGAGGTATGTGGTTTGTAATATAAACCACGAAAACAAAATTTAGTAAGAAAATCTGGATAAAAATCCATCCCTTCTTAGTAATGTACTCTGGTAGTATGGTTTTGGGCCCATTATGGTGTTTGGTAAAGGGTAATCTATTTTTCATCCCTAAATAAACACTGAAAATTCCAATTTTGTCATGAAACTAGTTCATAAAAGGAAAAGGCATTGAGGAGCTTCAGAAGAGCCTGCCAGAAACAGGCAAGAAAGAGGAAGAGATTTTGGAAAGCACAGTGAAGATTGTAAAAGGTTTTGGTCAGTTAGGGCTAGCACAGGAGGGTAAGGAGAAAAGCTCAGAAATAAAGACTGTGGGTGTGTAATTGCCAGGACTGATGGCTATAGATAGTACTCAGTTTGAATCTTTGCTGGATATAAAAAAAAAAATAAATTACTGAAAAATGAAAACAATATATGGCTAATTTTTCAAATAGCAAATAACTGAATGACTATATAGTTCCAAAAATGGGATGTATGCTAGAGATATCCAGACCATTTTGTCTCTACTAGATAAGGTCTGCAAACAATGGGCAAGCAAAAGAAACCAAGGATTCAAAAGTTACCTCAGCAATAATGAGCAGTAACTTGTTTGTCTTAGGGTTTTAGAGTTCTACATTATCTGAGAAACTTGTGTAAAAGACAGTTTATATTAAATGAATTTGTATATATTTAAAAGGTAAAGCTGATATAATTCTGTGGCTTCTTTGGAATTAAATACACATTTTTTTATTATCTGTAAATAAGCACTTTATTATCAAATCAGAACAAGGTTTCTAATTCCAAAAGTTTTCTTTACATAATATCATATTGTGAAATACATATTAGAAGAATCTGATGCCACATCCTGCTTCAGTTTCACTTTTACAGTCTCATAACTTGTTTTGATCTAAAAAGTATAAATTTATCTCATTCTTATTAATTCCATCCATGAAAGGTTTAGTATTAATTTCTTTTCAGCTAGTACTTTGTAATTATGCTGTGCCAGGTCAAGAGACATTTTAAAGTGCCATAAAAGTCAGCTACAAGAAAAACATAATCATTTTTACTTCAGGAGGCAAATTTCTCTTAACACAAAAGTAAAGGACACTGTACAATTATCTAAGGCAGATGAGCCTAGAAATAAAATTCATTCAAATATAGTACTTCATATTCAAAAATCCCATATGAGAACTGATGACTCAAGAGTAAACAGAAATTTAAAATTAGCCCTTGGGCCTTTAACAATTAAATTACCAAGGCCTCTGTGACTTCTAATTAACGCTCTAATTTAGCCACTATTTCTCAGAATGATTTGCCAGAAGAATATACACCTCAGTAGTTTCAGGCTGTTTTTAAATTTGTTTGTGTGCATGTTGGTCTTTCATCCAGTATCCTTACAAATAAAGATAATCTCAGGGCATACTTGATTTGTCAAAAATTAATCGAGTGCCTACTATGTTCACAGCACTGTGCTGGATGCTGAAAATACAGTAATGATGGCATTCCTTGTCAAGCTATCTATGTGATGTCAGCCTGTTGAATAATGGAACATTTGGTCAGAATAGCATATACTTAACATCAGTTTGCCAAAAGTGTCCCACTTGAGAGACTCAACAAAAGAAAGGAAATAGTAAATATTATATTATTTTATTATATTTTCCCTTGAGCTTAGGTTAGTCACATCTGACCAGAGTATTTAATACTTCTATGTAAACTTTGGATTTTAGTAGGGTAGGAAGACTGACCGCCATCTTCATTTTAATAGAACGTAAGTTTTCAATCAAATGCAGTCATCATAAATACTATTAAAGAGAAGTTGTTCTCTGACTTTTGCAGGGAACGTGGAAATTCTAGAAATTCTTTTCTGTAGATGAGAATCAATTTTTAAAGGCTCCAACTCTGCTTGCTTTGCTGATAAAATTCTTCAGGAGATCATGGTCCATTTCTGCAAAGCCTGAAGTTTGTGTTACTACAGTCAAATGGTTTATACAAAACCTGAAGCAGAATTCTTCTAAATCCTAGGAACAACAACAAGAAAAACATTTTAAGAAATTTTATTTCCCAGTGCAATGCCACATAGCATGAAAATTAGGCAAGGAAAAAGGATTAATAACCAATAGGAAGAAATGTTGGTATGGCAATATCTAAAATAGTTATTAAATTATATAGCTAATAGGAATCTATGCTTGTAAAAATGTAAATAACAGAGAAAAACATTCAAGTTCCTCCATATGAACCACTGCAAAGAATCTGACATTCCCAGGGACATGTATGCCTATGTATATGAATTCTCTTCCTTTTTATAGAGATAATGTTTGTATTGATTATTCCATTTTCAACATTTGGTAGAAGTGCAACATGCTTCTTTTATGTTTCCTAGGGGCTTTTAATATTTCTACCTATAAATAATTTATAAAAAAAGTTGAGCCATAAATAATGGTAATGCTGAGAAATGTCTTCTCAGAAGTCATTAACTGGCCATTTGCTCTCTTTACAGGCAGATAAAGGATGGGATGGTTGGATTTCATCATACCACACAGATCTGCAATAATCTTAACTGGGAAAATACTCTGATGAAATCATGACTTCTTATTGCTAAGACTGGTGTTTCCTGGGTCAAAGAATAAGTGTAGTAATTCTCTTGATTAGGTACATAAATTTAAGAATCAGAATGAAAGTGACTAGATGCTTTTTTGGGCCCAGAAAAAAATAGAGCTAAAGTGGGCCACTCTGCAGAGGCCGAGAGGCCTCAGGACCCAGGCTACACTGCCATCTTGACCCAGGACAAGGTGCTACCAGGTGCTGGTCAACTATTACAGTCTCTTTTCTATGATACTAAAGCTAATTTTTAAAAAACCAAGCCCCAAATAATCTTCAATTATATATTGCACACCATAATCTTTTCTTTTTTGGACTTAAATTATGGCAAAAGCTGAAATTGAAAACTTAACAATACTGTTAGCCATGCCAACACACACACAAATCCAAAAATCTGTGTTGTTCAGGTCAAAAACTTTGGAGTTACTCTAACACATTATCTTTTTTGTTTTTTCTTCACATTCAGCCCATTAGCAAATCCTGTTGATTCTGTCTTATATTTGAAATATGTTCAAAATCCAACCACTTCTCACTATCCCTTCAGCTGACAACTCGGACCAGTCCAACATCATTTACTGAATGATACAATTAACTACCGTCCTCACCCTTAACTGTTCTCAACAGTGACTAGATTATTTCCAAATGCCAGTCAGACCAGTCTGCTCCTCCCCAAACTCTCCAGTGACTCACTCACATTAGAACTCAGATCCCTTAAACTTGCCTGTCGGGTTCCATAGTCCCGGCCACTCTCTACACAATCTCATCCTCGCTACACACTTGACTTCACCTACTGCGCTCGCTCTGTCCCCCCAAACACTGCAGCTTGCTCTTCCCACAGGGGCCTCTCCCTGCCCCTCCCTTTTCCTACAGTGCTCTCCCAGCACAGGACCTTAGAGCTCCTTACACATCCATTCAAGTCTTTGCTCAAGTTGCCTTCTAGTGATGATTTCTCCTGACGACTTTTAAAGTTTCACCTCTACTCTCAGCATTGAACTCATCACCTCTCCCTACCTTACTCCTTTTCTATATCACTCATTAGCCTCTAACATACTACATTTTGTCTACATTTAGTTACTGTTCCTCTCCCCTCATCAGAAAATTCCATGAGGGCAGAGACTTGGGTCCATTTTGTTCACCTACTGTAGCCTACAACCGTGTCGGACATATAATAGGCACTCAGACAATATTTGCTGAATCGATGAATAAACTAATTTTAAAATGGGGGGGGGGCAATAGAAAGTTGTAGTTAAATGTGTGGTTTTGAAATCTGTCCAACGTTGGGTTGTATCCCAGCTTTGCAATTTACTATCTTACTAAGAATTTACTTAACCTTTTCGATCTACAATTTCCTCACTGGTCAACTGGGACTAATAATAATAATGCTTATATCTTGTAAGGCTCTTTTGAGGATTAAACAGGCTATAAACTGTGCTTTGAATAATCCTTACTTCATGTTAATTATGTATTAAGTAGTAGTTTAGCATGAGGGATAATAATTTGCTGAAGAAACCCATTCTCTGCTTCTTAGAGTCAGCAAATAAAAACACTAGCCAAATCAAAAACACTGTCCTTTACTTATAAATACTTTTATATTATGTATATACATATATACATATACATACATATATACACAGTCATACATATATAGTCTATTTTACTTGTAGTCTGTTATACTTAATTTCTGGTACAACAGTTAGTTGGACAAAGCTTCTATAGGTAAAGTTGAACTTTCATTTAATGAGCACCTACTATGTGTGACAGGCACTATCCTAGGCACTAGGAGTGAGTTTGTGAGTAAAACAAAGTTCCTGCTGTTCCTCAGGGAGTTTACTTTCTAGAAGGAAGGTGAACATAAAAATAATTTATATAAATAGGGAATATGATAAAGCCCTGGGAATTAAACTAGTTCAGCGGAAGCACTGAGTACACTACCTCGCTGTCCAAGATATCCCACCAGAGTCCAGTATTATCACCATGAATTCAAAAAACTCTAGGAAAAGCACAAATTTTATTTGGCCATGAAGCATTTTGCCTGTTTTAAATGCCCAATATAGTATCACCTTGATGAAAGAGAAAGATTTACTATGCTTTTAAATGTCAGTGCTTCAAGGTAAGATTTTTTTTAATGTTAATTGAAAAATACCTAATATTTGGAGGTATATACAAAATACAACCTAGGAAAAAATCTAAAAGAGGTATATAAAAGTATTACTGTTTTCTGGCTGATGAGTCATGTCCTTCCTTTTACTTTTTGTATTTTCCAAATTGTCTGAAATAAGCATATTATTGTTTATATAAGCAGGAAAGAAGTTATAACCCTTTTTCCGCCCACCACTAAAATATCCCTGTTTTTTGACTGAAGAAGAGGATATCCTTATGCAAAAAGGAAATTGACTCCAAGAAGTATGGCCTGTTTCCTAAAGATTTAACTCTAAGACAGATTTTCTTTCCTTTCTTTATTATCAAAACAATACCTGGTCTCTAAAAAGTTCAGAAAAAACAAGCAAAGATAAGGAAATGAAAAGCATCCCTACTCTCACAATTCAAACTACATTTACTACATTACATGTAGTATTTATTTATTACATGTAATTTACTGCATTTTTCAGGGTGTTTTTTTTTTCTATGTAGGTAGTGAATTTCAGTCTTCATTAATTCAACAATTTATACTTTTTTGAAAATTTAAATTGGATTCATTTTTCAATTAATGATACAGCTCAACTAGATCTATAATTTCTTATTATTAGCATTCTATAGGTTAAATAATTCTCTTCTGTTCCTGTTAGCTTTTTCTCAATTTTTAAAATTATAAACAGTGCTCCAGTATACATCTTGGAAGCCGTCTTTATCTGCATCTATGATTACTTCCTTAAGATAAATCACAAGTGAATTTCTTAAAGAATTACATCTTCAAGTTTCTAATATATAGTATTCCAAATTGTACTCCAGAATGAGTACACCTATTTTGTCATTTCATCAGCATTTAGAACACCCATAATTCTGAGCCTGTGTTATTTCTAAAGATATATTTTCCAATTTAACAGATGAAAATTACCCATTGTTTCACTTTTTTTTTTTTTTCATTTGTTCATTAGCCCCTTTGTTCTTCGGTTCATTTTTTTTTTTTCAATCACCTTGCTCATATTTTTGTTGTTTTTTAAAGAACTATACATTATAATAAACTTGCTTCATCGTATGTTCTAAATGTTTTTCCTGCATATCATTTACTTCCTAATTTTCTCTGTGATATTTTTGGGTGTAAAAACATTTTTTTTCTCATTTTAAAATCAGATCTATCAGTCAGCCTTTATGGTTTCTGCCTTTGAGGTCCACCGTAACATCATATAAAGACTCACGGTTTGTACTGGTACTTTAGTTTTGTTTCCATTAAATCTTTACTCTACCTAGAGTTATTTTATCTTAAGGTCTGAAGCAGATACTTGGCTCTGTTATTCAAGTAGATCAGCCTGTTCTTACCTGAGCATCGTACTTCACAGCAGCTGAGAGCAAAGCAATGGCATTTTCCTCACAGATTCCTTGTTTAATAGTTTGTTGACAGAGCTTTTTCAAACGATTTTCTCTATAAAATGTAGCCAAATCTAGCAATCCTGGTGGAAAGATATGTTTATTAGGGGAGTAATTCAAGCATCCTGATTTAAACTTAACCCTTAGAGATGGTTTGTTTGTTTTTATTTTTGTGTCCAGTAGTCCTGGGTCTTGAACCCCAGTCCTTGGACTTTACATGGCGTGCAACTTAGCCACTGAGCCACAGGGGTGTGCCTATAGATTACCCTGACATTTCAAATACAATCCTTACTGAAGGGCTGTAAATAAGATTTTGTACTGAGTTACACTTGAGTGACTCTACCTGAGTTCATCTGAAATGAGCAAATATAATACGCAAACAAGTAGCTGTAAAAATGGCTCTAATTTTTTTCAAGAAATGCTCCTTTAATTATCCCCTACCCCCTGAATTATCAGCTCATTTCCTAAGTCATTTCCACTGGCAATTATATATGCTGTAATAGTGCTCATCTTTTTAAAAAAGAAAAAAACCTTTCATGTACTTCATGTCTCTGCTCTTCTAGAGCGAACCTCTTGTCATTATTTACTTCCTCCTATTTCTCTCTTCCCTTTCTCACCTCAAGCCATTCCATGCAGAATCCCATCCCCTACACTCCCAGACATCACACCTGGGATTTCCCAAGGGTTTTCACAGTGGCGAATCCACAGGGCTACTGAGTTTCATTTCCCTCAATATTTAGACTTTCATGTGGCTGATTATGCCTCCCTTTTTGAAATTCTTTGTTACTTGCTTTTGTTTTTCTTTTTCTTAGGTACTTTTCATCTCTTGGCTGAGTCATTTTTCCTGATTTCCAAATGTTTTGAGTGCCCCAGGGTTCCATCTTCAGATCCTTATTTCACTCATTTTCTTAAGTGATCTCCAGCCCTACAGTTTTAAATACACCTACAAATGCTGGTGGTTCCTGTTATCCTTCATCCACTTTCAAATAATTCAATATATATTTATTTCATCTACTCCAAGGGACAATATGAAGCACTCTAATCTAGAATGGTCAGCATTTGAAAGATCCTTGTCAGGGGCTTCAGATTTGATAATTAGCATAAAGAATGTTAGAAATACTTTGTCTTTAGTGACATGAGTGGTGTTCCAGTGTGTGACTTGGCTAGAAATATTGTGAGGATGCTTCTGCCCTTGGATGAATGGGTTTAAGCATCATGAGCTCAGCAATTCTTCACCCTTGGGAGTGGTACATTAGCTCAGTCTACATTCAGTCCTGGGTTGCTACCTGATCAAAAGGTTAGCTGAATCTTGCTACTTGAAAAGTGCTGCATCCAATTCAAGTGAACCTTTTATGCAAGAAACTTCATGGAGGGCGTAAAGGATGGAGAGCCATGACTTCATCAGTCTTACAACATTAACTGTTTATCTTCTAATAAGTTTTGTACATGTGGCAGAATTTGGCCGAAAATTTGCTTTCATTCTAACAGAACATTATTATTACCTTCCATATAAGTTATGAATGGAAGGCCTATGGTCCTCTAGAGGATACTGAAATCTTCCAAAATCCTGTGAGTTGTGAATGCTCAATTGTTTATAGTCAGTTCTCAAATCACATCATTTCTGTGGCAGAAGCTGCCAGTTGCACACACACAAATCCATTCTCTGTTTCTTCGGAAATCATTGAATATTTAAGCTAAGCCATGGCTGTCTGAAAATCACTACTTTCTCTAACCTCCTATGCAGCTGGCTTATGGTCTTGATTAATGGTCATGGTTGAAATAAGTAGAACTTCTAGAACCTTCTATAAGACAGTGGGATCTGCCCTTCACCCCTTCACTGCCTCTCACTCCAGCCTGCTGCCTGTGATGTAGATGCAGTCATGGACCATGAACACAAACGGCAAATGAAAGGAGACCTGGTATCCCTCTATGAGAGAGAAAGGAACGATCTTGCTTAAGCTACTTTTTTTCTATTTTATTGCTAAAGTTTAAGCAAATTTTAAATAACACAATCCTCATGCTCAAACCCTTCCAAGGCTTAATCTCACACCAAGAATAAGAGCTCAAGCTCTTCACCACAACCTCCAAGGTTATGCATGATCTTGCCCAGATCCAGCTGTCTGAGCTCAAGTTTATCAGTCTTGCTTACTCCACTCCAGTCACTCTGGCCTTCTTCCTCTTCCTCAACATGCTAAAGTTGCTCTTGCCTCAGACCTTTTCACTTCATGGTTTAGCATTCTCTCCCCCTTGGGTATCTGCATGACTTGCTCCTGCCAGGTCTCTGCTCAGTGGCACTTCCTGATACAGGCCTTCCCTGATCCTCCTGACTGACTACTTATATTTATTTGCTAAGGGCGGGTCTCTCAGCTAGTTCACAGACACAGAGAAGAACTGGGGCCCATAGTGGGCATGAACACTAAAAGGAAGCAAGATTATAAAACTTCACAAGTCAGTTTTTTGTTTACCTTAGAAAAACTAAAAGCTGATCTAGTGTTATTGGATTTATACAGGTAAAGTGAATGTTTAATTTAAAACCTGGGGTTTGAACTCTCTAAGGTTTGGGTCCTTAGAGAAGTAATTCTGTACTACTGATACCTATAAACTAAAATTTAGAAAGTTTTGAAATAAGTGCCTGTTTGACAATCTGTGTTCCTTTTTTATTACCAGTAAGCCTGAGGTATGGTGAACCACAGTGGTTTGTCCCCAAGTCATCTGGGAGAGAACTTTAAAGTCATAGAAACCAGCAGGGCTTATTATTACATGCATCTACTCTTTTTTCATAATGCCAACACCTTGAAGGCAGCAGGTGTGGTAGCTACAAAGTCATGCTCACATATAGTCATTCAGGAAGAAATCCATTAGGCTTACATGGTGATGGCTTGATATTTCATCCATCTCTTATTCTATCTAGTCCTCAACCTTTGCATGCAGTTGAAAAGGGAAAGAGTTTGACTTCTGCCCACAAAAAGAGAACTACTTTTTGTAATTATTCTTGCATGACTTCCATTTAAACTCTAGAGAAAGCATCTTGCCAATGACTCAGCATTCTGCCAATCTCTTGATACAGCTGGCAATTACCTACTGCCTCCTCAGGAGAAAGGCTGATTCTGTCTGTGTACAGATATTCCAGGAAGGCTCGGTACACAGGGTATGAAAATTCACTCATCTCTACAATATCATCCTCATTATCTTCCAAAGAAGAACGAAAATGTTCACACCTGCAAGAAGAGAGAAGCATGTGAGGTCCTAACTTCCGGGCAAAAGCAGATGACCCCCCAGAGCTGCAGTCTTCATGGACGTCAAAGGAGAAAAAGCTAATAAGGAAAAAGGGAAAACAGTACCATACATGACTACTCCAAGTTGTACCCTTCATATCCTCGCCGTGGCCCCTCGCTTCCTGTGCTGGTCAGAAGTTTTCACTTATTCCACAGTCGCAAATGCACGCTGGTAGGTGGCTGGCAATCACCTCTGTGGCCACACTAGGTGGAAACCACGTCCAAATCTCAGGCATCCACTGAGCAATATTTATACACATCAGAGGGATTTTTTTTGATAAACTGTAATTTAGTTTCTCAACCCCTATTATGAGTTGAATTGTGTGTTTCCTCAATCCTGCCCCAAATTGGAGTCCAAACCTCAGAATGTAGCAGTATTTGGAGATAAGATAGCTATAGAGGTAATCAAGTTACAATGAGGTCATCAGGGTGGGCCCTAATCCAAAATGACTGGTGTCCTTTTCAGAAGAGAGGATTTGAACACAGACATGCACACAGGGAGAAAAACATCACACAGAGATTGGAGTTATGCTGCCTCAAGTAAGGAACACCAAAGATTGCCCTCAACCACCAGAAGCTGGAAGAAAGGCATGGAACACATTCTCCCTCACGGCCTTGATCTTGAACTTCCAGCTTCCAGAACTGCAAGAGAATATATTTCTGTGAAGCCACCAGTTTATAGCACTTTGTTACATCAGCCCTAGCAAATTAAGACAACTTCCCCCCAGCACTCATACAACTTTTTATGAAGCTTTGTGGACCACAGTAAAAGTGGACAAACATGGCACAGGCTGACTTTATGAAGACATGAACTCGAGACTAAAACGCCAGGTTGAGTTTGGAATTCCTTACAGTAGCATTTAAATGTTATACAACATAATGTTAGAATCGTCATGCAGACAGAAAGAAGTCAGGCTCAAAGAATACATACTGTATAATTTTATTTATGCAAACAGCTAGAAATGCTAACTTATCTATAGTGACAGAAGGCTCAGTGGTTGTCTCAGTGCTAGGCAGGAGGGGGATCTTTGAGGGATAAAAAATCATTCTGTAGCTTGATCTGGGACAGTGGTCTCACAGGCATTCATTCACGTGTCGACACATCACAATGGCATACTTAAAATGGATGCAGCCCACTGCTCAAGAATTATACATCAATAAATTTGTTTTAAACCAAACTGATGTTAGCTTCACCCCAGACTCTGTTTGTCTGATAAAGCCTTCTCTTACATCAAGCAGGGAAAAGTTCAGTAAACCACAGCTGACTAAGCAGAGTGGTTATCATGGCTGAACTCAGTTCCTAGATCAAGTCAAAGAAGTCCACCCAGTGGTCAGAGCACAGAACAAGGTTGTCAAGTATTAGCTGGCTGCTCTTTTAACACTAAGGTGGACAGATCTGAATGCTATGATCATGTGATTTTTAATAAGGAATATATATTTGGTCTTCACCCCCCTTACTGACACTAACCCCTTTGGAATTGTGTTGAGAGCAAGAAAGGTGCCTCGTGATGTTAATGAGGTGATTTTTAGAGTCAACAGGGAGGGGAGAGAGGAGCTGAAGGTTGAGATCAGTCGCCAATGATTCAATCAGCAGGGTTTACGATTAGAGTCTGAGAGGGGTGCAGGGGACAGTCTTGTGGTACTGATCCTTTAATCCCTGGACTCTGACACCATCTCCGGGTTTCTCCTGAGGAGGCAGTAGGTAATTGCCAGCTTTATCAAGAGATTGGCAGAATGCTGAGTCATTGGTAAGGTGCTTTCTCTAGAATTTAAATGGAAGTCATATAAGAATAATTACAAAAAGTAGTTCTCTTCTTGTGGGTGGAAGTCAAACTCTTTCAATCAGCCTTGCCTGTATGTACTGAAGCCTCCATAAAAACCCAAAGGGCAGGATTCTGAGAGCTTGTGGTTGACGAACATGTGAAGAACCTGGATGCACCTTACGCTTTCCCCACACCTTGGACCATGCAGTGCTTCTATCTGACTGTTTCTGAATCATATTCTTTCATAAGAAACTGGTAATCCAGTAAGTCAGATATTTCCCTCAATTCTGTGAGTCACTCTAGTAAATTAACTGAATCCAAAGAGGCGGAAGTCAGGGAAACCTCTGATTTGTAGTCACTTGGTCAGAAGTGCCATTAACAAGCAGGGTTTATGATTAGGGTCTGAGAGCGGTGGAGGGGACAGTCTTGTGGTGCAGATCCTTTAACCCCTAGAATCTGATACCCTCTCTGGGTGGATACATTAGAATTTATTAAATTGCCTACAACTGTCAACCCAGATGGTGTCTAAGAACTACTTGCTATGTGTATGGGGGCCCCCTCCCTCACTGGAAATCTGAGTCCCAGAGCACCCATTTAAATGCCTCCAGCACTTATGCCCTGAACCACAGTCCCAGCACTCATTGAATGCAGACTCCATTACTTTCTTTTTTCATGTATAACAGGTTCCCCTGGTTGTATCGTATGCTTGTAAGGGGGAAAAAAAAGGCCTTACATTTTTCCATAATTACTGAAGTGCCTAGTATAGTTTCTTGGACACTTAGAAAATAATAAATGCATTTTAGTTTAGTTCTTGAAATAAGTGAATCCTTACCTAATTTTGAGAAGAACTTTATGTGCATAAATATACTTTCCATCCACCAGAAATTTCAGGTCTGCAGTATTGGGGTTGTCAAATTCCCTCTTCAGCGATTCAGCCACAGTGAGATAGTCATCAGGTTCTAAGAGAGTAACACCAGTGTTTCTAGAGTTAACTATAGGCGTAATGTAAATGCAGGCCAGAATACAGCACTTCTCTGTTGATACTTATGAAAATGCCAATTTCCTAAAGTAATGACTGAGCAATGCTTTTTCACCCCCAAAATGCAGATGCATTTCACTGTAATCATCAGGGATAAGAACTTGACACACAGCTGTTTGTAAATCTGACAAAACAACACAAAAAAGTTCCAAACCCTCTCACTAAATGCAATGGTGAATGTTTGCGTAAATATACTAACTGTAAATAAAAGATGTAGTTTCCCAGTCAAGTGAAAAAGCAGTCAAATAAAAATATTTTCATTTTGGAGATGGTATTGGTTTCTGATACTTTAAAAAACATATCAAGTTGGTTTCCTTAGAGGAAAGTAACTTATATGATGGTGTATTTCCAAAGCCCTTGTTACCGAAATAAAAGCACCAGATTTCAGTTCCAAGTTTTTAGCCCTTGACCTGATGGACAGGTCAGTCAACTTACCCACGGAGAGGAGGCGCCAGGTGACAGCGGGGGTGGCAAAGCAGGCAAACACGTCATCTGTGCAGGAGAAGTGGGTGAGGTGAGGCTGCACCACCGACTGGCCTCGGCACTGGCCCCACATGTACACGTGCCCACCCTGGGTCTTGGCAGCAGACGTGTGGGCAGAGTGGCAGGCTGCAATCTCTATAATTCTAAAGTCACAAACAAATATCACATAAGTACAGTAAAGAGGAAAATGAGTTACTTCCTTCCCTTAGTTTTAACGCGTTTAAAAATCCAAATAAGACTTTTGGACCAAAATCCTAAATTTTCAGACCCCAAGTAGTTATTTACATTTAAGCAATATTTCCATGGCACTTACAGAACATGAAGACTAGCTTCTTACCACTTCTAGTCGGCAGACCACTAAAAGATACACTGTCCTGTTTTGAAATCCAAGTATAATCCAATAGAGACCAACATAAACAGACAAATAAATAGACAAAAGATTAATTACCTTTCTTAACACATACATTACCTACCGAAGTAGAAAATAAAGACTTGGGCCATCTTACCCAGGATCAATAAGTATTATCATAAAAATGTCACCAACTTTAGCTTACATGGAACACAAAGGGTCAGCAAAAAGTCAATTCAGTAGTTCTCACTGGACTCTACATATGAAGGCCAAGAGAGCAGACTTTAGTGTAATAAGTTCATGATCGCCAGAGAGGAAGTTCTCTTAGAATACTTTCAAATGAAAAACAGTGGTCTTATTGATCTGGAAAAAATTACTTTTCTTTAATAATAAGCCAGCAGGAACACCCTAGAAGCCTGACACATAGGGTTACTTGGGCATCGTCCACATGCATCCCAAGGACCCAGGTTCAAGGCCTGCGGCGGTGGAGGAACAACAACCATGATGAACTAAATACATCAGATGAATGTCTTCCTTCTTTCTCTTCCTGCTTGCTTGCCTGCCCTCTTTCGTCACTACCTTTCCTCTTTTTATCATACAGATTCAAAGAAGAAAGTAAACCATTTAGCCCATGTGAGGTCACCATCTTGATTTTGCTATAGCAGGCAATGAATGATAACAGCATCCTTAGGGGCTTAGCTCAGAAGTGAGTCATCTTTGACTTCTTCTCCCTCTTCACTCAACACCTTCAGAATATCCAGCTGATGACTAGATTCTTTATAATTTCTCCCATCGGCCACACCTGAGATCAGGCACACCCCACATCTGAACCAATGTAACAGACTCCTAGACTTTCCTATGCTAGACTTCTCTCTTCTAACCCAAATCACACAAATACTGGCAGCTTAATAATCTTAAAGCTTTTCATCACTCCTCTCATACCTTTGGTGACTTCCCACAAGATAAAATCCAGATACGGGTCAGTAGGCGTTCCATAATTTGGCTTCCACCTATGTCCAACTTTCTTTCAAATCACTTTTGCCTACACGCCCTATGTTACAATAAACAGAAGTAGTCACTGACCCACAATGTCTTCATGAACAAAGTCCTCATTCAGAAATTTTCTTTCCTATCTCTCTCTTTAGAAATCCTACCCATCTTTTAAGGCCCAGTTCAAAGAGCCCCAGGATAAGAGGTCTCTCATCTACCTGAGCTCTTGCAGTACTAACAGCTCACACCACTCCAGCCTGTCCCTGTTTTCTTTTCAGGTGCGTCTTACCTATTCAGCTAGATTATAAGTTCCTGGAAGGCTGGGTCATTGACTTATTTTCTCTCCCTAAGCAATAAATACAGCGTCTTACTAACTACAATTTATAGGTTGTTACTGACTAACTGGGAAAGTTTAACAAGACAGAGCATCACAGGCTAACAAGTGAAGGTAAAGAAATTCCTCCTCTGCCTGCTTTAATTACACAGCTGTTTTCCAATCAAAGTGGGAAGATGGTTGTCATACAAAATGGGGACTGCTGCAGTGGCTTGCTTCAGAAGGCTGAGACATACTGGTTCCATGTGTCATCCAAGTAATTTCAATGATTTATTAGAGGACAGCCCAAAGCTTCTGGAAACAATTCAGAGAGGACTAGAAAAGAGGCTACAGTGTCCCACAGTGGAAAGCCTGTTTGTTGGAGCCCAACAGACCTAGGACTGAATCCCAGCTCTACCACTAGGTTATGTGGCTGTGGGAATGTCCTCTAAAAATCTCAGTTTTATCACTGTGCAAGGCTAGTACGTGAGCATTAAGTGATAAAATGTTAAGCACCAAGCACAATATGTTGCGCAAATGGTAGTGTAACAGTAGAGGGTTTGTGCTATTATTAGTTCTACTACTCAGCATTTTAAGTGACAAAGCATCACTTTTGCAGAGACCATATATTTCAAATGATCAATTCATATTAGAAAGACCTTCTCTATTAGTCAACCTAATACAGCACTACACAGATGCGCCTTGCCCACATGGGGGAAATGGTTGATACTATTTGGTTTCTCGATAGCATATTTTCAACAAGGAAAGCAGGAAGAAAACAGAATAAATACATTTGTTAAGAGAAAAATGCACCTGCAATCACTGTATTTTACTGGTAACCCTCGCATTATATCCAAATGTAAGGAGGCAACGCAGCTTCTTTTAGGTGGCATGGCACAGTGGGCTGGAAGTCAGAGAGTAGTCTTTTGAGACCAAGTTAGTTAAACTCTTATAATCCATTTGATCATCTTAAAAAAAGGGCCGGGGATAAATATAGGTAGCAGTCATCTCACAGGCTGTGGTTAAGATCAAATGAAATAAGCTACCCAGCAGAGTATATTCAAAACTTTCTTCGCGTGACTGAAAGTGTTTAACAGTTGCTGCAGGAAGTATGGGGTCTGCCTCAAGGAATTCATGATTCAGCTAAAGAGAAAAGTCACTTATCTGTGAAATGGCAAACCATTTTCAAATCATATCATAGTGTGACACCAACTATAAGTAATCTGGTGAGTACAAAAAGTAGAAATAAAACCTAGGGTCTCAATAAGTATTTACAAGTAAAAGCGAGTTTAGCTGGAGCACATTGGTTTGGGATTTGTCAAAGCAATAGAATAAGAACAAAGGAGGCTGAGCAAATTCAGAAACAGCAAGACTAGAGAAAGCACAAGATTAACAGGACCTAAGAGGAACAGACAGGCAACACAACACTGAGGGGCAGAGGGCAATGAGGTTTGCCAGGAACAGTGGTGTGGGTCTTAAATCCAAAACTGATGAGTCTAGATTTGACTTAATGTGATAGGCCAGTGGGTAATAGCTTGAAAACAGTGCCATGATGTGATGAAAATGGCCTTCCTAGAAATAGTTACTTGGCGACAGTGTGCAAGACAAACTGAAAGGGGAGAACAGCCTGGGAAGGCTGATGGGTGTGCAGAGGAAATGTTCAAGTCATGTTGTCAAGGAAGAATGAGGGTGGCATTTGATACCAACGCAGAGAAGAGAGGTGTCGAGAGGCCCCAGGATGCGAGTCTAAGAAAGCACCGGTCTGGTGGGGGAGGGAGGGGACAGCAGGCGCAGAGCTGGTCTGGCGGTGGGGTGAGGGCTCAACACAGAGACATACAGGCAGTTAGTAAGAGAAAAGCCTTCTGTATTTTAACCACTTTAGTTACAACACAACCTGGTATCCTTTGTGGGGAAAGAAGAAGGAAGAGCGCACCAGTGTTCACAGACATCAATTAACCTTCTTGCGCGCATCATAATTAAGCACTTAAGACTTCTTGGATAAGTTCCGTGCAATTTGGGGGAACTCTTAAAGTGATAGTCTCCCTTTCGCCTGGTAATGATCTATGAAAAATATAACTGATTTGAGCACAACAGTGTATTTCTCTGCTCAACTACCCACCTTCAAAAACTGAAACAATTTCATTCTTACATTCACTCCTGAAATATTAGTGGCTTCTAAAAAGGCAGACTTTCTGTTCCCGCAGGTGGGAACACTGTTTCCCAGAGATTAGCTGGAACAAACCAAGCAAAATGGTGAGGAGGCAGAAGGCTGTGGAACGCTGCCTTCCCCTAAGCAGGCCATGTGTCATTTACCTGGGACATCCAGTGACGAGGGGAGGCTGGGGTGGGGCGCAGCCTGGGTTCCAGCAGCAGTTGCTATAGGAAGGGGCATGGAGAAAGTTCAGGGGGAACCTTTGGAACCCAAGCTACCGCCAAGGTACCCTTCCTGTCTTTGCCTAAAGCTGTCTGTTCTTCACTCTGATTCACACCGACAAGCAAAGTTTGAAGTACAGATTTTACAGTCATACATGTAACAGAGGATGACTATAGACTGAGTTAGACCCTCTCGTCAGGATGTCTGGCATAGTCCACACTATACTTTGCAGCTATTCTTAATGGAAAAAACTTACTACAGATTTAGAATAAATAGGCTTTATTTAAGTGAATAGAATGACCCACAACTGCATAGTTGAATGACTATGAAGTACGAGAAATGAAAAGCAGAGAGTGAGGAAGAATATAAAACAGAAACAAGTAAGTGGAGAAAGAAGTTAATTTATGAGGGAGAAGAATGGAGAAGAAATAGTGATCATAAAAAGATCCTAAGCAGTGATTCCCAATCATGGTTTTCTAAGAGGTTATCACCAATAACTTCAAGAATTCAAAAAACTCACAAAAACTGAAGGCAAGTTTAATTTCAAATCATTTTAACTTAAAATATGCTTATATGGAAGTTTAAGTACAAAGACACAGAAGCTGGCAAATCAAAGTCCTGAAAATTCAGAAAGGTTAGGAATGACTAAGTTAAAGAGAATCATTTTAATTAAAATTATTTTAATGTAAACATGAATTACTAACAAATGTTAGCAATCTTCATCAATAATAGACTTCTTTGGAAAAATATAAAAGGAATCCTTTGGGGTTGTTGTTTGAACAAAAAATTCAATATAGACTTATTTTTAATTTCTACTTCTGTGAAGTAATAACACCTCAAGATCCACCCCACCCCAAATTCAATCCTGTCAAGCTGTCCTTTGAAGGGCCTCAAAAGAGTCAGAGGTATGTTCCTGAGAGCTAAGTGCTAACATATCACCAAGTTTCAGTCACCGAAAAGAGTGAGCAGGCCAGAAAAGAACAAGTCCTAGCAGACTTAGAAATCCCTCCCTTGCAATATTCGTGTGATCGAGAGCCAACAAGCTCAGAAATTACCACAGGAAATTCTAGTGTGGGAAGCTGAGAAAAACAGAAATATCTCATTCAAAACATTCCACCATGATATTTGTAAACAAAAGTTTGAGTCTAAATAGCAAGTGTGTAGCTACTTCTGCTTTTTTGTACCTGTATAATTCACAAATTTTTTAAAGTTAAGAAGTTTTTTAAATTAATTTTATTGATGAAACACTACATCAAAGCATGATGTGGATTAAGGTGTGTGTCACTGTAAATCAACATCTCTATATGTGAATACACATGAGTGTATATATAAATAAATATCGAGTGTTTAAGAAAGGGAAACAATAGGTACCTCTAAAGCTTCAGTAAGAAACTTGACACTCACATAACTTCCCTGCCTGTTTTTATCTCTCTCACTAAACTGCCCATGAGACCAGAGTCAGAAGACGGGCACTCATTCTGGAACTGTCAGGGACCAGCAGTGCCACCTGGAGCAGGTGTGGGTGGGCGGGTGGCAGTGGATTCTGTGAGTCCAGGAACAGATGAGTTAATTTTTATATTAAGTGTGACAATACAAATTTTTTTTAAAAAGGTACAAATAGGTTGTTTTTTATTTCCATGTACCTTTATTTGATCCTTGTTGTTTTGTCTAAATACTTAATGTCCCCACTGATTGGATTTGCTAGCGAGAGGCATTTTTTGTGATTATCCAAAGCCTCCAGACAGTCCCTTCTCTTTTCAACAGCAGTTCTGAACTACCTTTGAAAAAATAAGAAATGCAAATGACAAGGGTGAGCATCTCATGCAATCGCACCAGTTTCTGACCTCTACTCTCTTCTCAGTGCCAATTCTTATGGGGCACAGAGTCTTACAAACCAGGTTGGTTGGTTTGTTTCTTAACCTCTTTAACACAGGTGAAGTAAAATCAGCCAAGTTCATAACACTCAAGTGAAAATCAAGGGAGCTGAAAAATGACAATTTGGTTCTTCACATCCATTAACTCTTCTAACAGGAAAATATTTTTAAAATGTACACAGAGATAATCTAACTGTTATGCACATATTTATTTTTAAGTCAAATACAATGAAAAGTAGTATGTAAAATAAAAATTAAAATGGAAACATAAATTTCTACAGTGATTACAGTCTTGGTTTTAGAAAAACCAAGGCTGCCTAGAGGGTTAAACGTGGTACAGTGCACATACATTCCAAGGTCCCAGGTTCAAGACCTGGGGCCAAGAAACAATGTTGAACAACTGAATACAGTAAATAAAATTCATCCTCTCTCCTCTTGCCTGCCTGCCTACTTGCCTTCATTCCTGCCTGCACCCTTCCTTTAAAAAAAAGATAATGAAATGATCTGCTTCATGCTACTGTGTCAAGAAATAGTGAAAGGGAAAATCAGAGTAGAAGAGGATACGGTGGGTGAAATGGGAAAGGAGATCAATTATACGGTGATGGATAGAAACTAGATTTTTTTGTGCTGATCACACTGTAGAACATACAGATGTAAATTATGTTATACAACAAAAACATATATTATGCACCCATGTTACCTCAATAAAAATTAAAAAATGAGTTATTAATAAAAAAAGAAGAAACAGAGATGAAAAGGCCATGACTACAAAATTCAAAAGGACTTAAAAATATTAGATAATTTGGAAAAGAATCTAGATATGCAAACCTGCAAGCACAGGCACTAAATCAATCTTTTCCTAACCATTTTACTCTTCCTCAGTGATAGTTTAGGAACCGAAGTAATAAAACAATTTGATCCTTTTTAACTGCAAATATTATATGGTAAATGACTTTATCCCCCATTCAAGGTACTTTCATTTTCCTAAGCCACAGAAGATAGATACCAAATGTTATCAACTTCCTCTTAATGTAAAACAGAAAACAAGGAGGAAGAATGGTAGGAAAGGTCATCTGTGAGGGAGAAGAATAATGGAGAATTGTTTTTGGAGGTTCAGGCATCGTAGTATATGTAGAGTAACTGATAAAGGTACAGATGAAACATGGATAAATGAAAATCAAATATTTAACATACTGTCAACCTCCTCAACAATTCAAAAGTCAATTTTAAAATGAAATGAAGGTTCTTGTTAAAGAACAGTCTTATACGATTAGTAAATTCCCCAGAATTCTATACCATGTCTAAGCTGTTTAATCACTAAAAATACTGTTATTTTGAAAATGCACATATTACCTGTCCTTTTCCACAGTGAGAGGAGTAGGGTAGGACTGGTTGCTTTTATTGCCAGTGCCCAACTGGCCATAAGAATTTGCACCCCATGCATACACTTGGCCTTCATCGGTTAATACTAATGTGTGTGCGTAGCCACAGGCAACCTGAAAAGAGAAAAACCAAATGCACTCAGGCCTCCCAACAGAAGGAAATATGCTCTTAACAAGATAGGTTAATAATCTAAAATGGGAAAAAAAAATGGTGAGTCACTCTACCAAGAGACACAAGCATTAAGTTAACCAATATGCCTTCAGAACTAGCTTGGGCCCTATGTGTAGCTAAAATTGCAGTGAGATTAACATAAGGCCTTTAGTAACATGAATCCAGTTTATTCTGCTTTAATACAGCATTAATTATACTCACAAAGATTAAAGGGTATGAAGAGAAAAAAAGAAAGAGACAAAATTTTCATAATTATTTTCTTTTTTTATTATAAAAGTAAAACATATTCACTGTGTATATACATGTATAAGTATAAATATTTATAAAAGAATAAATATAAAACATGAGGGGATCTATTTATATATAGATATAAAAATATGCACTGACGTTTTTTGAAATGATCATAAGTATGAGCAGTTCTGTGGTTTTCTTTTTATTTAATATTACATATAGTGCTTTCTCATATCATTAAAAATTCTTTGTAAATACCATTACTATCAGATTTAGTGTAATTTAACCATCAACTATTGTCTGATTAGATAAATTACACTGCATTTATTATCTACTAGCTATTAATTTTTTTCCTTTTTTTTTTTGTTGCTACTTCTTCTCTATTAATTTTGTAAGTGACTTTCTCTTTGAATTCTTAGGATAATCCCTTAGAAGTAGAATTACGGATTAAAGATTTTACCTATAGCTATCTATCTATATTATATCTTAATATACATTAATATACATTAAGATATAATCCAAATGTACATCAAGATATATACATTTATATATAACTTTTTTTAAGGAAAGGTGCAGGCAGGAATGAAGGCAAGGAAGCAGGAAGGCAGAAAAGAGAGGAGGAAAAAAGCTTTTTATTTATTTTTTTTCTATTTTGTTGTTCATCTTGGTTGCTATGCCCAGACCCAGAACAGGAACTGAGGTCCTTGGGATATATGTGGTTATGCCAGCCAGAGGCAGCAGATTTTACAGCTAAACCACAAGGCGGTACCAGTTTATAAGTATTTTTCAGGCCCTTGATAAATACAGACCTAAACGTGCTTGGGAAAGACTGCAGCAATTTACATTACAACAGTTATGTATGAAAAGTGCCCTATAAACACAATTTTCTGATGAACATCTATAACTTACATCGGAGAAATGGAGTACTAATCACTTACTTCAATGAAGATATTCAAGCAGCTAAAATTTTCATCCTTCTGAGAAAACTGTACTTTAATACCTTGATTATGATCTTCACCACTAAAGACTTAAAAATATGTACACACAAACCAATAATCGACATACCCACTGGACACGAATGCCTTGCAAAGCTGCTATTCTACAGGGCGTCGGCTGGTTGCCACTACTTCCCAGTCCGAGCTGCCCGTTGCCGTTGTAACCCCAGACGTAGACCTGAAAGAAAATGAGACTCAATGCCCATGAAAAGAAAAAAAGCACTCAAATTCCCTGTTGCGAGAAACATGTTACGTTGGTATGACGCTGATAAAGCAAACAGGTTATTTTAAACAAGATACGACAATTTTCTTACCTCCCCAGAATCCACCACCGCCATCGAGCACATCTGCCCACAAGCTATGTTCACAACTACTTT
This sequence comes from Solenodon paradoxus, assembly GCA_004363575.1. Taxonomy (NCBI): domain Eukaryota; kingdom Metazoa; phylum Chordata; class Mammalia; order Eulipotyphla; family Solenodontidae; genus Solenodon; species Solenodon paradoxus. The sequence goes on along the minus strand of RJWH01000483.1, from coordinate 59,483 downwards.
ATTCTGTAAGCAACCAGTCACTCTTCGAGGAATCGGCTGATTAGCTGTTGAACCAGATCCTACCTGCCCAGAGTTATTATAACCCCAAGCAAATACCTATTTGAAAGAAGAGATCAATAAATGAAACACACTAATTTATAAATGGTGTCAACTGGACACTAACGTGTACTTATGTGGCTCATCTTTGCTGTCAGAAGTGCTTGATAACACAAATTCTCACAACACAGGCAAATAAGTTTTTACAAAATTTACACTGATAAATGTATTAGTTTATAAAAAGAGATTACTGGTATTACCTACACACAGCAATGATTATTGTCAAATGTCATATAATACTTATAAAAATATTTACTCTGCTTCGGCCATATTGTCCAGCTCTTTAGGACTTTTCTTTTTACAAATAACTTCCTTCAGTATAGCAATATAGAAATATAATAGTACATTATTTTAAATTTTGCAGTTATAGAAGTACTTACTACATGAAAATAAACTAAACTTTATACTATGAACACCATGGCTCATGAATTGCTAGCAAAGATTGAATTCGAGGGGTTATTTTAATCAAATGATCATATCTCCAGGACTGCTAAAGAAATCTAATAATCTTATTCAGAAAAATCAGTGAGATTTCTGCTGACTATTCTCACCTCTCCATCAGATGTTAACACCAAAGAATGGTAAGACCCACAGGCAACTTCAGTGACTTTTTTGTTTAACAAATTAGTAGAGATATGACAGGGGACTAGTCCATGATTAGTGGTCCCATTGCCCAGCTGGCTGTAAGCATTATGACCCCAGGTAAAGATTTCTCCTTCTGAAAGTAAAAAGAAACAACCACCTTTTAAAATGTCTACTTCATTGTATGAAAATATATGTTGCTGGTAATTCAGGAGCAAAAGCTAATCAACTTTCTTATTCTAGCAATTTTATTCCATAAAAGAATAATTTGGAAATTATAAAGTACATTCTACTTCAGAGCAACAGATAAAATTTTAAAAAGATATAATTATAATAGTTGGGAGATAGGTTTTAATAAACAGTAGAGAAAAGGTCACTAAGAATAATAGAAAATAATTAAATTGAAAGTCAAAAGACTGCAAGGTCATATAACTTCTCTGGGCCTCAATTTCTACATCTACAAAATAAGTACCAAATATTCTGGAAAGTTCACAAAACATATATGCACAGTTTTATAAATATAAAGCATATGCCCATGTATCACCCCTCATGTCAAGAAATACAACCTTATGATCAACCTAAAAGTTACTAACGTACACATACTGAATAACCAATCATTTTATCTTGTCTTTGAACTTTAAATAAATGAAGTCATACAGCATGTAATTTTTTCATCTGTATTTTCTACTGTATTATCTTGGTACTACATTCTTACCATTTCTTCTGATATACCCTAGAGTTTATTACTTTCCTCTTTTGCTATGCTCAAACTTTTAAAAAACTTGACCAATGACTTTTCATTTTGATGATCATATAGTTTATTTGGGTTTTTTAAATTTTAAATCTTCTATGATACCTGCAGGATTCTTCAAGCTCATTTTTTATTCCTTCAACAGTTTATCTCTTCAATAATTCTAAAATCTGATATTTAAAATCTGATTTATCTTATTTTTTGCGAGTTCTCATTCATGTGCTTTGTTTCCTTGTGTACCTGGTTACATTTGACTATGTGCTGTTAACAGCAATTGCAAAATCGGTCTTCAATAAAGGAGTCTCCCTCTAGAAATAACTTGCACTAACTTGTATTATGCCTATAAGGCACTTAGACGTACCTCTTTTTAAGGATATAGATTTCTGGAACCACCCAATCGGATGTGAAATGAAATATAAATCCATGATTACAATGTCTTAGGGATGGTTTTCTTTTCTTTCCTCCCTGCTTTGCTCAAAATACTCTTCAGTTCATCTATTAGAGAGGGGAAAACTTGGCTCATCCTTTCCTTGAGAGAGATCCTTTTTGGGGCCCAGTCTAACACGTGAGAGTGTTAACATTTATGACCCCTTCCCCTAGTGACTTTATCAAACCACAACTCTGTTTAAGTGAATACACAGATAGCTTTAAGGCAAAATTCATTTCAAGTCCCGCCTTTAACCTCTTAGTTTACACTTTCTCTTCATCACGGCCAGGAACGCCTGCCCGACTAGAAGTGTGTTCTTGAGTCAAATCCTTGTCGTAACCTTTTTCTCAACAAATCAAGCAATGGCTAAAATTCTCCATTGTGCTCCCAGGTTACCTGTCGTTGCAAGGACAATATGTGGACCACTCCCATAGCTGAGGCAGGCTATCTTTTTGCCACTTAGAGAATCCAGTTTCCGAGGTTCAATGGTGCTCTGGACATCTCCTAGGCCCAAACAGCCACAGGAGTTTGTGCCAAGCACAAAAACCTGTGGAAAAAGCCACTGTTAGTTCAACCAGTTCTGTTTCTGACAAACCTGTAATTACAAATAGGCGTAGTCCTCAGAAAGCAAAAAATACTTCATTATATAATAAATAAGAATCTACTCTCTACACAGTTTTTACTTTAATTCCTTAGCTCTCCCAAGATTTTTTAACTTAGCATATTCACTACCGAAAATAGAGATGGCTGAATTTTTTCTTCAAAGTTACCTCATCATCTTTTGTAGTATATAAAACTTCATTGCCAGCACTGCCAAAGACACAAGCCTGATGAATTAACTGCAGTTCTTCCTCAGAACAAAGGGAGAAAATTGGCCACTTTCCCACATCTAACATCTTCAAAGATGACACAGTAGCCTGTACCGGCTGAAAAGGGGAAACAATTTTTGATTAAAGATCAATTAATAGAGACTATTAATAAAAATGTAAATTGTCACTTCTGTTGAAGAGGATTGGCACAAGTTCAAGGCGAAAGCTGTATCTATCTTTGAGAGGCCTCACAAGCCCAAGTGCTTTCATACTGCTCTGACAGCAACCAAGAGTCAGAGGTTATGGAGGGAGTCAGATCTCACCTATTAATTTTCCTCCAGGTCACAGGAATCATCCAAGGCTGAACTTGGGAGAGCTGGATGTCTAGCAAGTGCTTTAAGTATTGGCTGTCTAAAACGTAGCTCTGGAAACTAGGCTGGTCACAAAAGACAGAAAAAAAAAAAGAAGAAGAAACAGATGACCGCTTATTTCATCTGCTGCCTAAGTCTTAACAAAACAAGTCCTTAAAAAGAACATTGCTAAAGGTGACACTAAGGAAATAGTCTAGAAATTTCTGTTCATAGATCAGTTCAGCTCTGGACCTTCAGTTTTGAGCAGTTAGTAGGTTCCTTCATCCTCTACTCAGGTTTGGGGATTGGCAGGGACACCCAGAAGGTGTGTATGTTCGTTTTCGAGGGCTGCCATAAGAGTGCCATAAGTGGAGTGGCTTATCCACAGAAAGCCTCCAGTCTGGAAGCTCAGAGTTCAAAATATAGCTTTCACTCTAGGCCAGCAAGTTTGGTTCCTTTTGAGGGCTGTGAGGGAAGTAACTGTTGCAATTCTCTCTCCTTGACTTGTCGACGGCAGTCATCTCCATGTGGCGTCACATTATTCCCTCTATGCATGTCTGTGTCCACATTTCCCTGTTTTAAAAGGATACTAGTCATACAGGGTTAGGGCTCACCCTAGTAACTTGGCTAATTTTATCTGCAAAGACACTTCCTAAGAGCACCTTCTTCGACTACTATAACAAAATGCCATAGACTGGATGGTTTATAAACAGCAGAAATTAACTTGTCAGTTCTGGAAACTGGGAAGTCCAAAATCACTCTCAGGAGGTTCATAGTCCTCACTGTGTTCTCACATGAATGGGGTAGGGAGCTCCTGAAGCCCCTTTTATAAGACATTAATCCCATTCATGAAGGTTTCACCCCCACTATTTTAAGCAGCTCCGAAAGGCTCCTTCTCTTAATACCATCATCATTTGGGGTTAGGATTTTAACATGAATTTGGGGGAACACAAACCTGTATAAAACCATGAGCATCTGCACTTTAATGAGAGCAGTTAATATGGGCATTATAAAGTTGTTTTAAATAGATCTTTTATTTCTTTGCTACACTGGCAACATTTTTATTAATGTACTTTTCAACTTTTAAGAAGTTTAAAGATTATAATAAGATCTATAAACAGCCAATATGCCTATCAGATGATGTTGGATCTCCCCTCAATAATCACCATACTCTTACTTGATTTAAAGACGAAAAAGATTTTTTGTTATTTTTTTTTTTTTTATTTCATAATCAAACTTAACTCTGTAGTCTAGTCAGACTTGGAGTGTAATTTAAAAAAATACATGGAATCCAAAGAAATACAGCGGAAGCACAAATATTATAGGATATTTCCAGCACATGGGAGCAAAGGGATACTCTCCAGAGCACTAGGACAGTCAATTGCTTAAGATAAAAAACAAGTCACATTTATTAGATTCGTCCACAGTCAGCAGTGGTGATCTTCCTGCTGGTCTTGCTATCCCAGACCCAAAGGGCTCCAGAGCGTCTGTAATTCAAGGCCTCATTCACCTCGCCAAAGGCCGCAAGCTTGCTGTGCAACCGCTCAGTCTTGGCAGTGCAGATGAAGAGCTGGGAACTATTTTTGTGGGGTCCAGCAATTGCCAGGAACAAGATGCCAGGACACAAATGCTTCAGGATGAAATTTTCATCATCAAATTTCTCCCCATAAATAAATTTGCCACCAGGACCTTGGTCACCAATCTGTTACATAAATCCTGAAATAATTCTTTGAAAGCAAGAACCTTTATAACCAAATCCTTTATTCCCCATGCTTAGAGCATGAAAGTTTTCTGCTGTCTTCGGAACTTTCTCTGCAAATGACCTGAAACAGACTTGGCTCAGGGATTCACCATCGATGGCAATGACGAAGAACACGTGGGACTGACCATGGCTGTGTACTTGTCAGGCAGTGGCAGCGTCTGCGAGAATGAGGATTTTCTAAGACATGTCTTTCCGTCCTCTATTAAGTCAGTCGTACTAGGAATGAGTTCTGGCAGAGAGCTGATTGGACGACTACGTATTTTCTACAGACCTGAAAAGACATTTGTACCATCCACCTTAAGAGTTAGTTGAGGGGGTGTACCCTGGTGGAGCAGCAGTTAGGCCCACCACCTCCAGCCCAGCACAGTCCACATACATCCTAAGGACCTGGGTTCATGTCCCAGGGCGTGGAGGTGGTGGGAGGGACAACCAAGATATACAACTACAATTTTAAAAGAATAAAAATGCTTCTTTCTCCTCTCTTTTCCTGCCTGCTTTCCTGCTCACTTTCATTCCTGCCTGTACCATTCCTTTAAAAAAAATAATAGGTGAGTAGACATATGTGTGTATCTTCCCATATACATATTCACTTAGGTGAGCATACATATAGATATTTATATTTATATATACTCATATGTACTTGTTTGTTTACTATAAGGAACTAATTCTCACACAATTACGAATGCTCAGAAGTCCCATGATTTTGCCATCTGCAAGCTGGAGACCCAGGAAAGCTGATGGTATAATTCAATCCAAGTCCAAAAGCAAAAAGAAATGACATAATGTAAATTCCAGTCTGAGGGCACAAAATGAGATGAGATGTTCCAGATCAATCAAAAAGGCAGAAATAAAAAGACGAACCCCTCCTTCCTCCACCTTTTGCTCTACTCAGGCCCTCAAAAGATTAGATGATGCCCACAGACACTGAGGAGGGCACATCATTTTCCAAGCCCACCAACTGAAATGATGTTCTCAACTGGAAACACCCTGATGGAAAAACTCAGACATATTTAACCTGGACACCAATGGCCCACTCAAGGTGACAGATAAAATTAAGTATCACTTCACCCAGGTGAAGACACACTGTGAAGAAGTTCATGTGATGATGGTAGCAGAGACTGAGTGACGACAGCTACATGCTCAGGAATAACAAGGATTGCTGGGAGCCACCAGAAGCTGGGAAGAGGCAGGTATGCTTCCCTTGAGCCTAATGAGCGCATGGTCCTGCGAAGACCTTGATTTCAGACTTCTAGCCTCTAGAACTGTAAGAGAGTCAGTTTCTGTTGTTTGAATGCACTCAGTTTGTGGTATTTTGTAGAGCAGCCCTACAGAGACTAAGCATCTTGTCATGCTAACAGCATTACCCTGAATTAGTGGTAAATCCTAAAGAAGAGCAAGCTCCCCTAATGCCAAATTCAGCTGCTGTACTTCATCATGCCACTTGAATAGCAAGACCCTGTCCCAAGAATGATGTCTTCATTATTTTAGGGGACAGTACTCAAGGCCACTATAGTGCTAAGAACAGAATGTCATTGTCAGCTTTAGCCAAAATGTCTACTTTTAAGGACTCACTTCATTATATCATGACGGAGTCTTACTTTTTATTAGGTCTTCATTTTAACTTTTTTCCCTAGTTTAGTCTATAAATTTCAAAACAACAATGCTTGGGATGTGACATCTAAAATATTTAATACAGATGTGCTAATGTGCTAGCTCAAAGAGTTCTTGTACATGATTTCTAATCTCCACAACTGAAGAGCCGTTACTGCTATCCTCATTTTATATATGAGGGTATTGAGGCACAGAGAAATAAGTAATCCACCAAGATCACCAGTTTATAAGTGAGTGAGCACTAATTTCTCCCCACACATCATTTCTGACTTAGTAAAAAGTTCACATGAAAAGTTATGCTAGTCAGTCAACCTCATATTTGCTTGTATTTGCGAAGTTTTGGCTATTATTCCCATTGAGTTCTTAATGAAAGGATCAGTAATACCCACTGTGGACTATCTTTTATGAATAGGGAAGATAGATAGCAATATGCAATGAAAAAATAAGTAGTATAACAATGGATTGCTACCTCATTTTTATCTTTCAAGCAGAATTTTTAATTTCAACCTTCGGCGCTACAAAATCAACTGATTTCTTAGATGCCTAGAATCAGGCTGTAAATCCAACCAGCTCCCAAACACTTGTTTACAAATCATTAATTCTAAACTTTTTTCCTGGCTTGCTGGTACAAAATCCTATTATCCAGTCTAGGACACTACTAATCCACTCAGGATTTGTGTGTGTGTGTGTGTGTGTGTGAAATGTCACCATCAGGCATATATTTGTTGAAGGATAATACTTGTCAAGAGAATATCAGGTCTGACAGTGTCTCTGAACACATATTGTTACTAAAAATGAGACACAGTCACCCCCTTCAAGGTGCTCACAATTCCATAGAAAATAAATAATTACAATATAACATAAGTAAAAGAGAAGTGTGAATACATTGCTTTTTAAATCTGTCAAAAGACAGACTGCTGGAAGTCAGTCATTAAAAATTCATTTTTCTAAGTCTGTGTTTCATAGGAAACTGATGATTTAATTAATAAAATGCATACATTTATACTTTTTGAAGTAAATATTTAATATCAATCTTAAGAACTCACAGGATCTTGGTTCACAGGAGAAAAATGCATTCTTCTAGCCAACACGCTTGTGTGTATAGCTGTAGCTATATACACTGTACATATTGTATACATATGTATACATATACGTATGTGTGTGTATTTGTTTGTACCCTGTGTGCGGTGTGTGTGTGAATACAGTATATATAATGAGTGTATACAGTATAAGGATTCATATAGCACCTGACATCCTGTAGGAGCCTCAATCATGTCAAAGCCACCCTGTGCGATGGCAGCTATCTCTGTAGGAAGCATCCAACCACCTCTGTGCCAAACTGGGACTGGCGAACATGAGCCAGGAGTGGACTGTAGAAAATGTATATGGGGAAAAAGAGCTACCAGGGAATAAGTGGTTGACAATAAATGTTATCAAGATTGTGTACTTAGAATTCACAGATACAATACAGCTCAGGTAACCCGCCCTCCTGCCCGAACCACCACCCTGAGTGGTAATTAATCCCAGGCATCTTTCTTTAGTTACTTTGCTCATATCTGAGTCCACCTCCCCCATCTTTTACTGGTATCTATTTGGGAAAATGCAAAGTAGTGAAATTTACATAGTAGCGCAAAGAAAACATAGTTAAAGAAATGTAGCTCCATAAAATCTGAGACCAAAATGAATTTTATTATTCTTTTGTGTCCTACCTATATATGTGTTTCTCCATCAACATAAAAAAAATCAAATGGATTATAATATATGACAATTAAAAACAACTAGTAAGTTGTCATAATTCAAAACTTACATGTTGGGCATGCCTAGCAAAAAAAAAAAAAAAATTATTTGAAACTCCACATGAGCACCTCTCACTTTTTAAGGATTTACTGACAGTATAAGGCTTTATATTTAATAGGGTAATTTCATTGCTAATTCTGGAAATATGTTCTTTTATTTTATAAAATCTGTTCCCAGGAAAAATTAGGAATTTTTTAATTAACATTTTGTAAGACTCTCAATTTCTGTACATTACTTTTGTAAGTTGCTTTTGCTCTTCCCCACAAAGGTTCACAAATGAACACTCCAGGTCAGCACATGATGCTAATACGGTTCAGTTTCAGAAGCTTTGTTCTCTCTGTACACACAGCTGGCTTTGCATAATTCTATTTTTCATTGCATTCTTATCATGTTTTATGTAAAATGAGTGAAAATTAACAGAAAAATTAAAGAGTGGCAGTTAGTATTTAGCTTTTAACAGTGAAGAGCAGATTGCTTATACATTTAATAAAATTAACAGAATATGGAAATCAACATGCATGGTAAAAGGTATGAAACTATTTTCTTTTTTAAGAGGATGGAAACAGGGAGGAATGAATGCAAGCAGGCAGTAGGCAGGGAGGAAGGGAGAGGAGAAAGAAATATTTTATTTATTTAGTTGTTCATTTTAGTTGTCCCAGAAGCCCCAGGCTTCAAAGCCAGGTCCTTAAGCTGTATGTGGATTGCTCCCCTGAGTCACCAGGATGAATCAAAAGATGTGACTTTTAACATCAGCTGGACAGAGATTGGACATAGCTGTTTGACTGTAATGTTCAGCTGTGACAGAAAATAAATTAAAGAATATCCCTGATGAATTAAGAACATGCCATGTAAAATTAGATATTTTATAATTCTTTTAAAAGCCTGGTTGTGGAGTAAACATTGCTCAACTCAGATGCTTCTGCAGGACATTTTCTATGAAAATAGGAGATTTCTTGTACATCTCATCCAGCTCAAGCATCACTGTCTTTGGGAACACTTTCTGTACCCCTCAGATAATATACGTATTTCCTTGGGGCCCCTTTAGAAGTCTATATAACACAATAGGTATCTGCTGGTATCTTAGTTACTACACTGTGAGCCCCTCAAAGATAGATACTATGACACTGATTTTCCCATCAAATGACCAATAAATTTTAGATGAAGTATATTTCATGCACAGAAAATACATGCTCCAAGAGCATGACTTTTTCTAACCTTGCCACTGTCTCCATTGAAAAGAGGAAGTTCTTCTTCCATATGGATGCAGTCCCTGAGGAAAAAGTATGTGGTGAAATCAGGATCCCATATGTCAAATGAAACTAGGCAGGTTAAAATTATTTCCAATTAACAGAGAAATATAAGTTAAGCTCAAATATGTGAAAGGAAAATAAGGGAATTAAGTTTTAGGCATGGGAGTTAATAGCTATAAAACTTAAAAGGTGTTTAAACTATGCTGGAACTACCATATGAACATTAAATTGGGGGTCATCCTGCTGATGTCTGAAAAAGTAATTCCAGAATAAGCGTAGGTTCTTTAATCTACAAAGAAATAAATAGAAACATTTTCATTTCAGAGTTGACTTCCTATAGATAAGGAAAAATAAATTATAGACCTTGGTAAATTTTTCTCTGGAATTAGAAAGTTCCAAATCACTGTGAAGAGCAGACTTATCAATTTTCAGCTCCACTGAAGAGTGTATGATTTGCTAAGCTGAAAAAAAAAGGAGGAATGAATGAAAAGATGAAAATGAATGAAAGTGGCTTTGTTATCCTAGACTTTAATACAAATCTGAAACAATAGTCATTCAGTTAGTAGCAGAAGCACTGAATGTTACTGCCTTAATTAACCATCTCCACAAGGACTACTTTCTGCCATGTAGAAGAAACAGCACAAGCAGCCCTGTCAGAATATACGCAGTACAGCAGGACTGTGGTTCAACTGTTTCACGTCAACTATCTCATCACTAAAAATAAACATTCTCTCTTCTTCCAAAAGCAATCTGATAAATTATATTTAAATAATATTTCATGATTTATTAGGCTGGGTTCTATCTACCTAAATACAATTCATATTCAAATGCTAACATCAGAACATTTTGTCTGACATTATCTACAAATAGTCAAAATTATAGCAGATAGATAAAAATAATAATCGAAATAAGGTCAAGTCTTAATAGTGTTCCTTATCAACATATTATCCAATATCCTTGAAGATACTGGTAAAAATATATATTTTCCTCAGCTGTAAAATGATTTCTCAAAATATAAGGGATATATTCAAAATATCTATAACTCAAACTAATTAATACAAATCACTATTCCTAATGCTTGAAAAAGACTGCTTTTCACAGGACAACTTAGAATTTTCTCACTTTAATAAATTTATAAAACTAGATCTGGTTGCCAAATGGAAAAATAATTTGTCACAATCAATTAATACTTACTAAATATTATCTGTACTATTTCAGTAGAATTGTTCAAATCCTAGTTATTCTCTAAATCAGGTATCACATTGCTACAGTTCCTGATTTACCCAGATAGGCTGGGATTCGTGTCCTCTGTACTCTACAGCACTATTATAAAAAATGTTTATTTATGACATGCTTTGTATTCTGCTCCATGCATCAACCATTCCTGTATGACATATCATCTCTATTAATTTTCAAAATCTTGAAGAGAGGACCAGGACTCATCACTGCTATAACCACAACAGCACAAGACTAGAACAGAACATAATGTATCACTGAAAAGACCATCTAAACAGTTTTTTGTATACTGGATACCTCCTCTGTTGAGGTCTCTCTTAGCCTCATCTTAATTGCTATGTCTGGTCTCAAGTTTATTGGAATAAAAAATAATGAGAGGAGAGAAAGAGAAGAAAAAAGAGAAAAGAAGAAAGTAATTCAAAGGCAAAAGAAAATAAAAGCAGAAAAACAGACCAAAACAGAAATACAATTTCCCCCTGTACTTTAGGCGACAAAATTGTTCTAAACAGAAGGGAAACCTTGCTAATATGTCACGATCAGAGGTTTTTAAGGAGAGGAAAAATAGTTCTTTTCATTGTTTGTGATCAGTATCAAATATAAATGGTGAAAACAGGCCATTCTGTTTATGTGACTAATAAAGTTAAGACAAAACTACATGTGTGAGATATGGAAATTATCATATTCAAAGAAATAACATTTAGTAAGATTCAATTAATACTGAATACAAGATTAATTTCATTTTTGTTGGCCAGATTTCCTTTAAGACTTGAATGATTCCAGACTAAATCTATGCAATACTGTAAAAAAAAAACTACTGAATTCTCTTACATTGTAGAAAGAGTTGACTTTTTAAAAAAGATTCTTCCAATGTGATAAATACATAACAGAGAAAACTAGCTTCCCCAATTGTATTATTTGTGAAATTTAATTTGTAGCTATTATTGGTATCAATATTATAGTAATATACCGAGACACTTCTAAAAAGTCCACACTACACAAATGGAGTATTACATCTCTTATATGATAAATATGAATCTAAATAACATCGGCAACAATAATAAAGTAACCCTGTACCAGGAATTAGGTGCCTTGCATTATGTCATTTGATCTTATTTCCACATGAAACAGTTATGCATAATCACTGCTTCTATTTTACGGACATGTTTCAGTAACCTGACCCAACAGTCAATAATGAATCAGGGTCAGAGCCAGTATTTTAATCCAGGACTGATTTTAAAGCCCTTGCTCCTGGATCCTCCCCTGTATTATAGGGATATTTTAAGTCTTCCTCTGTACATTCCAGTCTTTTTTTTAGCTGACTAGTTGGGATTATTAACCTACAAAGATATTTATACCTGATTGTTTTAAATTTCTGAAGACCAGTATTCAGTCATCTTTAATCCTGTTCCTTCTATATTCTTGTAAAGTTGTCTTCTAGAGTAAGGGTAATGTGTCTGAAACACAAACACATGAATAGATTCTATTAGAGAAAAACAGAGAAGGAAAGGAATATACCATCTTACAACTTTAACAAGTCATTATTTACCTGAGAAAAAGACAGTTTAAAAATTCTATCAGCAATATTATATTATAAAAAGTCAGCAGTAAAAGTGCTTAATTATTTAAAAACTAATATTGTAAAAGAGAATGTTTATGTACTGTACTTCAAAAGTTTGAGGATCAGTCTTCAATAATTTGAACAATGAAACACGAAAAAACACATAATAAAGGAAGTTTAGTCTGTAATATTTCAAAGGAAATGTAAAACAAATTACCTTGAATGTGAAAAAAGGAAAACTTTCAAACTTTTTGAAGAAATATAGGAAATATTTATAACTTAAAGTCACAGATATTCCTTTAAATAAGATCCAAAAGTATAAATCACAAAGAAAAGACTGGTAAATTTTACAACATTAAACCTTAACAATTCAGCATAAAAAAGGGCAAATTGAACAAAGGGAAATACAGGACACAGGATGGGAGAAGATATTTGCAAAATATAAAATTGACAGTTGGCAAAGGATTAGTATTCAGAACAAATAAAGAATACCTAAAAATCAGCAAGTCAGACAATCCAATTTAGAAATAAGCAAAGGCTACACAATTCACAGAGTATATTAATGAACATATTAAAAGATGATGAAATGTATCATGCAAATAGAATCACAAAGAGATTTCTGGTCAAGGTAACGACCTGATAGGACCATGACTCATGTTCTCCCAAAGAACAAGTAGGAATTCACCTATTTTCTAGAAACACTGAGGAAAAGCAGGCACAGCTGCTCTAGAGACACTGCAGCAATTGAGACCATAAAGGATAAGCAAAAACTTCAGGATTCAGAGCGACACCACAAAATAGGGATTTGGGATTCATGCTGTGGTGGAGTAGGTGAAACTGCAGGAAGTACTGGTCCTCCCAAAATAGCAAAAGCAGCAGAGGGCCAACCCAGCAGGATGGGGACACAGAGCCAGGGGAAAGAATCTTACAGCAGGCAGGAAGGAGGACCAGCGCACCGGTGATTTGAACAGGAGGTTCAGTGAGAAAATTACATTGGGTGACAACATAACAAGAAGGCAGCTTGGGGAATCACCCACCTCCACCTCCTCCACCATATTTTTCCAGAGTTGCAGGATATACAAACTGGTAATCCCTCTCTCAGGCTTAAAGGGAGAAAAGTCTTCTTGAGGAAGAAACTAAAATAGCACCACCCTGTGGATGGAGGCGAATCTGCAGCGGATTGCTGATTGTAGGCCAACAGCAATGTGATCATTAAAGGCTCTGCAACCCCCACACAAACTTCAACCTCATAGGCTGAACTTTTGGGTACCAGTACAGGATCCACCTAAAATGGTTAAATCCAACCAGTCGTGACACCACACAACTAGGGAATCCCAGTGTTCAAACCAAGAATTAAGGCTTACTTGGAGTAAACTGATACTCTAGACAAGGCCATCAAGTACAGGAAAACCTAATCCACAGAAGCATAAATACAATGCCTAGCAGAACACAGACACAGAAAAATATATGAAATAATGGAACCAATCAAAAACCCAGAGGAAATCTGAATACAATAGTATATAAAAACTACCTGAGGATGAATTTAGGGCAACAATGATAAACAATTCATAGAAATAAAGAAAACAACAGAGGAAGAAAAATAACTAAAAAGAGAGAGAGAGAAGAAAAGAATTAAGATATCAAAGAAATGAAGAATATGATAGCTGAACTGAAAAATTCAACAGAATAGGATGAAGACTCCAATTGAATCAGTGAGCTAGAAGATAGGGCAGAGGAATGCACTCAAGCAAATGAGCAAAGAGATAAAAAAAAAAAAAAATGCAAAGAAATGAAGACAATATTCAACACCTATGGAATAATATCAAAAAGAACATTTGCATCAGAGGTACCCAGAAGAGAGAGAAATTTTAAGAAATAATATTTGAAGAAATAGCTAAATTTCCATAACCTGAAGAATGAAGCAAACATCTAGACCCATGAAGCTCAAAGAATTTCTAATAAAAGAAACCCAAACACACTTACACTTAGACACATTGTCATCAAAATGTCAAAAATACAAGATAAAGAATCTTCAAAGCAGTCGGAAAAATGAGTCACATACAAAAAGGAGTCCCCATAAAATTGTCAGCGGACTTTGAAAAAATGAAACAGAAGGGAATGGGAAGATATATTCAGAGTGCTAAAAGAAATGGATTTCCAACCTGGAATACTTTACCCTGCAAGATTATAACTCAGAATTGAAGTAATGATAAAAAGCTTTTCTGATAAGCAAAAGTTAAAGGAATTCATCACCAAAAGCCAACATTACAAAAAATACTAAAAATGCTAAAAAAGTCTCAAAGTCAATGACTGGGAGACAATCCGACAGTAAAACTGAAACCACAAAAATGTTGTAATGGTCATATTTATATCGGATAAAATAGCCAACTAAAAAGTGTAACAAAACACAGAGATGGACATTATATAATGATTTAGAGGTTGGTCCAGCAAGAAGACATAAGGCTTATTAACATATATGCACCAAATGAAGAAGCATTAAAATAAATTAAGCTAGTATTATTAGAATTAACAAGAGAAACTGACAGCAACACAATAATAGCAGGTGACTTCAAGACCCCACTTCCAACAATGGACAGATTGACCAGGCAGAAAATTAACAGGGAAAGAGCAGCTTTACATGACCATTGGAACAGTTACGTCTAGGTGACATATATCGAAATCTTCAGTCAATGACTATCGAGTTTACTTTCTTCTCAAGTGTGCATGGAATATTCTCAAGGATACATGCCGGGAAAAAAATTACAAGGATTTAAATCATACCAAAGATACCAAGCATCTTTGACCGCAATGGCTAAAAACTAGAAATCAACCATAAAAAGAAAGTTAGAATGTTGGAAGACCCAAATTAATTGGATACTAAACAATATGCTTTTAAATTACTCGGCTAAAGAAGGAAGTCAAAGAGGAACTTTAAAAACACTTAGAGACAAATGAGAATGAAGATACACATCTATGCTACCAGAGTCTGTGAGATGTAGCAAAAGCAGTACTAAGAGGGAAGTTCATTGTAATCTCAAGAAACAAGAAAAATCACAAATGATCTAACCCTGTAATTAAAACAACTATATAAAGAAGAATTAAAGTCAAAAATCAGAAGAAGAAAGAAAATAATAAAAAATTCCAGCAGAAAAAAAATGAAATAGGAAACAAAAAGACAATCCCGGTGATCAATGAAACCAAAACTTAGTTCTCTGAAAAAATAAACAAAATTGACAATCCACTAACCAGAGTCAGCGAAAACTCAAAACTAAAATCAAAAATGAAAAGGGAGAATGTACAACAGATACCACAGAAATATAAAACCTCCTTAAGAGACTACGATGAACAACTCTACATCAACAAAGCAGACAACCTTGAGAACATGGACATTTTTCTCAAAGAATCTAGAAGAATTAGAAAACCTGAACAGAACAATCACAAGCAAGAAAATGCAATGGCAATCAAAAGTCTCCCTAAGAAATACTGCCCAGAACCAGATGACTTTTACCAAACTTTCAAGAAGAATTAACACCTGTTCTTCTTCTCAAACTCTTCCAAAATATTGAAGATCAGGGGACACACCCAAATACTTTCTATGAGGCTAACATCACACTGATACCAAAGGCTGGTAGAGAAGTCACCAAGAATGAAAATTACAGACCAATATACCAATGTCTCTAATGAACATAGATGCAAAAATTCCCCCAAATACTAGCAAACTGAATCCAATAATACGTCAAAAAGATCATTACAAAGTGGGATTTATCTCAGGCATGGAAGGATGGTTCAACATATAAATCTATTAATGTAATATACCATATCAACAACAGTAAGGATAAAAACCACATGATCATATCAATAGATGCAGATATAGCTTTTGACAAGATCCAGCACCCATTTATGATAAAAACTGTGCACAAAATGGGGTTAGAAAATACGTACCTCAACATAACAAAGGTCATATATGGAAAACCCACAGCCGACATCATAGTCAATGGCGAAAAATTGAAAGCATTTCCTCTAAGGTCAAGGCTGTCCACTCTCACCACTGCTATTTAACATCGAACTGGAACTCTTAGGGCAATTAGGCAAGAACAAGAAATAAAAGGAATCCAAATTGGAAAGAAGGAAGTAAAACAATCATTATTTGCAAATGACATGATTACACATATTTAAAAACTATGTCAAAAAACTACTAGAACTAATCAATGCATACAGTACTAAAATCAATGCACAGAAATCCATTGTGTTCTTATCCGCAAACAACATGGTAGAAGAAAATGTAATCAAGAAAACCACACTGCTTAAAATAGAAGAAGAATCAGATATCTTGGAAACTACTTAACAAAGGAGTTTAAAGACCTGCACAATGAAACCTTACAAGTGCCTCATAATAGAAACTTAGGAGGATACAAAGAGATGCAAAGACATCCTTTGCTCATGGTTGGGAAGAATCAACATCATTAAAATGATCATACACAGATTTAATGTAATCCCTGATAAAATTCCATGGGATTATTTTCAGGAAATAGAACAAAAGATGTTAAAATATGTATGGAATAACAAAGGACCTTGAATTGTCAAAGCACTCGTGAGAAAAAAGAATGAATCTGGAGGGATTATACTCCCAAACATTGAGCTATACTACAAAGTGATAGTGATCGAAACAGTATGGTACTGGAGTAATAAGAGGCACAGACCAGTGAAATAGATCTGAATCACCAGAGACTGACCCACTAGTATGCAGTCAGTTAATCTACGACAAAGGAGCCAAAAGCACACAATAGAAAAAGGAAACTTTTTTCAAAAATTGTTGGGATAACTGAAAAGCCACACACAAAAGAATAAAGCTAGGCCACTCTCTAACACATTTCACAAAAATTAACTCAAAATAGACTAGAGACTTGGACATAGGACTGAAAACTATAAAATTCTTGGAAGACAACATAGGAAAGACATACCATGACATTAACCTTAGAGAGGGTTGTGTACTCAACTGCAGCATAAAGAGAAGCAAAAAGAAAAACAAACAACTGGGATATCAAACTAAAAATCTTCACAGAAAAAGAAAACATCACCACAACAAAAGGATAACCTACTAACTGGGAGAAGATATTTGCATTTCATATTTCTCACAAGGACTCAATATCTAAAATACAAAATACTCATAAAACTCCATAACAGAAAAATAGGCAATTCAATCAAAAAACGGGAAGAAGAATTAGACATTTTTCTAAAGAGGACACACAGATGGTAAACAGGCACATGAAAAGATGTTCCTACTTGCTGGCTATTGAGGAAATTCAAATTAAAACAACAATGAGATATCACCTTACAGGAAAGACTGGCTATCATCCAAAAGTCTGGAAACAACAAGTGTTGGTGAGGATGTGGAGAAAAGGGAACGCTTTTACACTGTTGGTGGGACTGCAAATTGGTGCAGTCCCTATGGAAAACAATATGGAGATTACTCAAAAAGCTGAAGATGAAAATCTCTTATGATCCCGTCATCCCAAGTCTGGGTATTTACCCCCAAAATACAAAAACACTCATTGCAGAGATTTATGCACCCCTATGTTTATTGGAGCCCTATTCATAATAGCTAAGAAATGGAATACTATCTAAGTGCCCAATGTCAGATGAATAAAGAAGCTGTGGTGTATATATACACAATGGAATACTACACAGCCCTTAGTAGAGGGGAAATCCTGTCATTTGAATCAACATGGATAGAACTAGATTATGCTAAGTGAAACAAGTCAAAAGAAAAAAAGATACCAGATGACCCCAGTCACAGGTGGAACATGAATAGACAAAATAAAGGAACAGATGAAACAAAACCAACCCTTGGACACTGAAATACAAGTGAAACGACCAAAAGACAATGGGGGGCGGTGGCGGGGAGTCATGTTGGGGTGGAACCCACTGGACAATGGTGAGGAACACTTGGTGATATGGTGGAGGGTAGAGCGTGCTGACATATACCTGAGGAATGGGGTAACCACATATGGGGAACCTATACGTATGAGTTTACTTTAATGTGTAAAATAAAACTTACTGCAATAGAAAAAAAATTACCTGAGGAACATTTTTAAAATAAAGATGCCAAAACCCTATTTCTGTCCACCACCGTACCCATCTCCCTTGATTCGGATCTTGTGAGCTATAATCTAGTACCTCAGGAGATAAAAGCTAGGTCCAGAAGCAAAAAAGAAAATTAAAGGGAATAGTCAGTGTTCCAATTATAAAAGGATAGATTTTCAGTTTTAAAAAAGTTATCAGAGAGGGAAAAAAATTAGTCACAGGAAATATATTTTTGAAAACCTTGATGATAATACCTTTTCAAATGCTAAAAAGTACTTTACAATGAAATCTGTCTCGTCTAAAATTAAAAAGAATCACAATGAGCTAGCTCTCACTCAACAGATCTACAAAATTAAGTTGGGACAGTATTTAATGTTTGCGAGGGTGCCAATCAAAAGCTACATTCCTACAAGTTGGCACAATCACTTTAGAGAATGAACTCAATAATAGTTAGGCCAGAGTAGGTCTTCCCATCCTTTTTAAGATATCCATACCTGAAACACAAGATTCAAAAAATAATTCTTACCTGTACTATGTAAGATGTTTAATGATATGTACTTTCCCATTTTTTCTACTTTATTCTACTCAATTCTATCCTAGCTGATTCTATTTTATTTTATCCTTTTCTATTTCATTTTTAAAAGAAAATGCTGGTCAGCCGCTAAAATAATTTCATGATCACAAATGAGTCATATCCTAGTCTGGAAAACACTGGCAGAGATGATCTCTACAGAAGGTACACAATTGTTTACAGTAGCAAAAAAAATTAAAACTAGCAGAGAACAGATCAACAAGCTCTATAAATAAACCTTATAAACTGTGGCATGTGCTTACCATATAGCACTTTAAATAAATTATCTAGATTTATTTAGGTAAATCTCCAAAACAATTTTGACCAAAGTTTTGATGAAGATAATACTAAAGACAAAATCTGCCATATATTCTATCAATAAATTGGTATGATTTAATTTTGCTATCTGACAAAACAGTTTTCAATATTCTAAGTTAAAATAATCATCTGAGTATGGGAGGATGTTACCCAATGTTAAGGAAAACAAAATCAGAAGAATCAGAAGACCACTGTTATGATATTGCCTTTACTATGGAGTAGGAATTCAATACAGGTTTGATAATAAAAAATCATAAATCACAATTCATTTTGCCTTGGATGAAAAAAAATTCTTTCAATACCAGAGGAAAATAATAACTAAATCTCTAATGCCATGGAAGAAAAATCCAAAGTAGAAAAAAAGTTTACTATTAGTGTACTAGAATGACAAAAATGTGGTTTCTACTTCTGGTCTAAATCTACTTAAAAATGTCCCCGTTTGGGCACAGGAGGGCAACATTTCTTACAGACACAAAGTAGAGGCTACCATTTGTCCTGGAAATAGTTTCACAGTGACAGTCATGGCCTAAAATCAATCTGTATAACTTACTGTTACTTTACTGGTTTTTCCCTCACATGTGTTTTGGAATATAAGATATGGCCTAAGTACAGAATTACTAAGTATAGAATTACTTGGATTAAAAAGTGCCTTGCACTTTGCAAAGTAGTTTCTTGTGTACTTCCTCGTTTTGTTTAAATGTAGTTTTTTTAAAAACTATGCTATTATGGAATCTTATTGTACTGATATTTATCTTGCAATATAAAAAGAAAATGGGGTAAGACCCTCTGCCTTTAGAGGATTCAAACTAGACACTCAAGGGCCATATCTCAAGCTTTTGCAAGAGTAATTTCAAACCAAAAATGTATCAACTAAGGTAACCTTTTGCACTGACATTCCTATTTTGACTGTTTTCCTAAAATTATAATATTCAATAATTTATGTCCAACTTTTTCTTTTAGGACAGGGATATCCTCATTCTTTGAGGTTTACTGGAGTCCAGTGACTAAATCTGCTCCTTTGAAGTAGATAGCTCCAAGTGGTACTCTACTTTTAGCCTTTAACAAGAGTACTTAATATCCTGCAACACTGATCATTTAATTCCTGGTCTTCAATCTCTCTTTCCTGCTCAGTTTTGATTTAGTCATTGGACTCCAGTAAACCTCAAAAGTAGCAGTATCTTAGGGTTATTTTAAGTTCACTTTTGTCATGTGTTAAGATTGAAATTAAATATGACAAATTCCTAAAGGCACAAGCAATTCCCATGGGTACCCTACATTTAAAGTTCTAGATGAATAGTTCTTGATATTTAAACAAAGAGTATAGTCTACTTAAGTAAAGGACTTGAAAGGAAACTTTACTTTCTAAAATTGTTCCTTTCTGCCTCTATTTCTAAACAACCTTTAATTATGGACAGAAATTTGGTTAGACTTGTCTATCTTATTCAGAAATCTCTAAGGGCAATAATTTAATACCTTAAAGCATGACATCACAGCCAGGTGAATATTCCACACAGTTTAAAATAAAGAAAAGCAATGACCACTCTTAGAAAAGAACTTCACAAGCTATTCACAGTCAGAAGGGCATTAAGAAGCAATTGTGGTGCACCCTGGTGGCTTAGAGGTTAAGTCCATGGCCTCCCAGCAAAGTCTAAATACATTCTAAGGATTCCAAGGTAGGGTATGCTGGGGGTGGGGGGCAGACAACCAAGATGAACAAATTAAAAATTTTTTTTAAATGTTTCTTCCTCCTCTCTCTCTTCCTGTCTGCCTGCTTGCTCGCCTTCAGGCCTGCACCACTCCTTTAAAATACAAAAATAAATGGAAAAAAAGGCAGTTGCAAAGTACAGTAAAATGTGAAGAAAAAAATAGTTCTTCTCAACACAACCATAGTATATTTTCAGTCTCTTCGATTAATGAGCCTAGTGTCTTTATTTGATGAGCTGCACTAAACTGTAAAATTCTAAATAATTTGAACTCCCCTTGGAAAAAAAAGACATTTTCACCTGTATACTATGAGGGATAGTTAATATTTGTCACAATGACCATGCTGTGAGTCCTCACAAAAGACATACTGGAGAATGACAAAGACCATTTTCTCCCAGAAAATATTTAACACTTAAAAACCAGTTCTCCATTTTGAACATTACCTTCAGACCCATGGAGACCATGCATTTAAAACTGCACTCCAGTCCCCTTTCTCTGCTCTCCTTTGGTTTTTCATAGAAGTTCTAATTCTCTCATATGATAATCAAATGTTTATTTTAAATCATTTTCTGCTAGGATGTAAATTCCAGAGGAACACAATCTTTGAATTGTTCATTGACACATCCTAAGCAGTTAGGACCTGATACAAAGCACTAACTCAACAAATGTTTATTTAATGAAAAAAAAAAAAAGAATCCACACTTAAAGAGTGTGACAGGTTTCATTTACAGTTAACATCTACTGAGCTCCAACACATATCCATAGAGACAGACACACAAATACATATATACAAAGTATCAGATAATGAAAAGTGCTATAAAGTCAAACAAAGCAGGTTAAGAGATTAGTGAGCCAGAGTAACGACTATCTAGATGAGGTAGTCACTGTAAAGTGAGAGCAATTGTTTCAAAATTTGAATTTAGTTGGCTGCCACGCAGATTTAGGTTGGAGAGAGCATGGAGGAAACAACAAAATCTTAGGGTGGAGGCCTGCTTAGTTAGGCCAGCAACAGAAATAAGGCCTATGAATGGAGTATGCAAATATATGTATTTCCAATTGTCTTCACTTATAACTTAGTAACATGTATATATATTGTCTAGTGTCCTGGAAAACAGAGATAACATTTCACCTAGAGTACTCAGATTCTCTGATACTAAGTACTTCTACTCCTGCCCCCAAATGTCTGTTATCAGCACATCATATAAGATTACAAGGCACACGAAACCGCAACGGTATCGTGGAAAAAAAAAAAACCTTCCAAGTAGACCCAGGAGTCAAGAAACAACTAATTTAAGTATAGTCGCTCAGGAAGGTGTAAAGCCAAACAGGAATTTCATACTAGAAGTGTGCAAATCCAGGAAGCTCAATAAACAGTTGCTGTCTCTTCGGAGCCTGGGGGAAAATGCTTGACTCCAAAGCTCTGCGAACTCTATCACTTTCATTTAGCTCTGACAAAGGATAAGTCACTAAGCACGGCACTAGGCACCTATAAGATATGCAGTTTGTTACAGTCCTGGACTCGAACTGTTCTGATAATTTACATAATTTCCCAAAAAGAAAGGCAGAAAGTTCATTTTGAATTCGTCTTCCAACTCAGGAAGTTCTTTTTCGGCCAAGACGGAGAAATGGTAAGTTTTCAACTTCTGAAAATCTTTATTTCCGGGGCTGAGCCGGGCAGTATCTCCCCGCTTCAGGTAGATCCTTGGGGATTTCTCCCCATCCCTCCACAGCAGCCCCAAACAGCTTCGCTGAGGCAACTGCGCTATCCTCAACCTCAGGTCCTTATGTCGAACACACAATGAGTCAGCTCTGGTTCAGGGCCCAGAACTGGACGAACAGACTTTCCGGACCAAGTCCGGGCTCTGCGACACAAAAGAAGACATCAGCAGCCTAGAAGGGACGGAGCATGGGTAGGGAACGAGAAACTCCAAAACTGACGCCTCCCCAAGGACCGGACGCGCCCCCGCCAACCCAACCCCGACCATCCCTAGCCGCACGGGTCGGCGGAAGTCAAGACCGAGAAGCCACTAGGCAAAAAAAAAGGCTGCCCACAAAAACGCCGAACACGACCCTTCGGGGCCTAGCCATCTCTGGCAGTAAATTGGCGCATGCGCAGCTCAAAATCTCCGGCGGTCCTGGTAGGGGTAAAATCCCGGGGCCGCGCGCTTAGCCCAGTAACGGGTTTGCGCACGCGCAGAAACTCTAGGCCGCAAGGTTTGGACGGGGGTGTAGCCCCAGAACCCAGCGCCTAGGACCTACCAATGGAGTTGCGCAAGCGCGGAAACGTCTTGGCCAGTGACTCGGGCGGGGCCGCGTCCCCCCAGGGCTGCACCACCGCGGACGCCGCGCCCCGGAACTCCGACCGCTCGGGGGAGGAGAGGTGGCCGCCTGTGGGGACATGGGGAGGGATCTCAGATAGGCCCACTTCAAACCCTGCGCCCCTCTGATTTCCTACACCATCCCCCATCCGCTTACTTCAGCGGAGGCCCAGCCGCGTCCGCTCCGCCTCCCGGGTCGCCGTTACTGTTCGGTTGGGGGCCCAGCGCCGCGGCGAGTAGGCGCCTCCCCCTGAAGCGGCCCGGCCTCGGCGGGTTGCGCTAGGGTGGCCGACCAGGAAGGAGAAGGGAGGGGAGTGCGCAAGAGAGGAGGGGGCCGGCGGCGGCGCCTCGCCCCTCCTCTCCTCGCTCTGCTGCCCACCGCCGCCCACGCCCCTTTCTTGTGGGCTCCCCCTCTTCCCCGAGCGAACTCTTAAAACTGGGCACCGCCCCTCCTGCTGGGCCCATCTCCCTTTCCCGGGAAATTCACCTTTGGGACACCCCCACCTTCTCCGAGGTTCTGGTCCTCAAAGTGTGCAGAATTTGGAGACGCCAGACCTGGAGGCGCTTGAATTGAAAACAATCCCCTCTCCCCAGCGAGTCCCAACTTTTCTAGTGGTGGGCCATCCCTCAGGGAGCTGGGATCACTTCGCCCTGTTTCCCCTGCTTTCATCTCTTTGCTGTGGGGCTGGAGTCCAGCACCCTCTAATACAAATAACGAAAATGCTGAATGTGATGTGTGCTGAGGGCTTGACCTGATTAACTAGGGACCGGTGGATGACGTCTTCTGGAATAAAGGCACCCTCCTTATGTTAATTTGCAGTAATTTCTTGTTACACTACACTACTGTTGGTCGTGTAGACTTTAGTAAAATGCATCACAGCTTTATAACGTGCAACATTTTCTTCGCTTTCTACACGTACGCATGGTGGGGTTTGGTAAAATGCCCCTCGACTAGTGTTATTAGCTGTTCCTATGAAGTAAACCTAGTTGCCTTCACACTTCATACTGATTTTTAAAGGAAATCAAGGGTTCAATATTTAATGATTTGCCAAAAATAGCACAGCCGGACAGAATAATCGGTTTCAACACAGTGACTGTCATTTATTTGGTCTGACTTCTGTCATTTTGTCGGAAAAGCCCCATTCTAGAATGTATTAGCTGCTTTTATTGCAGCTGCTGTTGTTGGCAGACATCTGTCTGCTATTAGAACAAAGTCCCTTGAGGCCCAGGAAGCTTACATTTATTTGATGGTATAGGGTATGAAAAATCTTATGTGTATGACATTGCCTGAGATTGACTTTTGCCTTGAAACAGTTACCCTTTGGCCTTTTAATATAAGTTGTGACATAACCATAACAACTTCGAGTTTTGATTTTAAAAGGATAATCAGAAGGAAATCCTTCAATAGTATTCAAGGGAGAGAGTGGTTAGATTACCGAGTCATACCTTCTTAATACAATTACTTGTGATGTTTATATCTCACTAGATTCTGAAACTCCTTAAAGGCACAGTTCATTTCTGTACTACAAAATGCTTGGGGAAAAAAATGGGGAGTCAAATTACATTGATTACTTGACTTTAGTTCCTCAAATATGCTTCCATACTGCATTAAGAGAGTCAAATGTAAATAGGAGTCCACCATCTGTCTTTTCTTTGGTTGTTTGTTCTGGTTCTCCTGGGTCTGACTGCCTAGGTAAACTGACATTCTAACAGTGGTTGTTATCTAATCCTGCACGGTTTTAAGTCACCTTTTCTTATATCCTGATCAGTTTTCTCCTTCCCTGTGGCAAAGCAGCATAATACTGAAACTGCACTTAAAAGTATACTTAATTTTCTGTTCTGGAAAGACTTTGTTCTGATCACCCTTAAAGCTAAATTTCATCATCAAACAAGTATAAAGTTAGTTCATTAAATAGTACTTGTTTCTATTTCATAAACTCAAGATGTCCAGCAACTTTTCTCTTTATCCAGATACTTCATAGTTAAGGAATTTTAGAGGATTTGAGACACTGTTAAGAGAGTAAAATTAAAGAAAACCAATTTAATATAGAATGTAACACAATTTACAAAGCAATCTAAGTAAGTCTTTCCCTGTAAGCATGATAGACCTCTTTACAAACATATATGTGTATGTATGTTATATGTCCTATATGTCTGCTTCCAGGTTTCCCCACTATTTATATTCTATAAATAGAAAAAATCAGCAATTAATATGTTTGCTCTTAGAAACAGCTCAAACTGATGGATCTAATAATAAGAGCTGCCATTTTTTGAGCAACCTACTAGATGGCAGGAGCTTTAACTATAAATAACCTTATTTGGAGCTCCCAACAATCCTATGAGGCAGCAGTTATCCTCAATTTGTAGATAAGGCAACTCAGGCTCCAAGAGATTAAGTCACTTCCATTAGCTCCCCAGACATCTTTTCCACATTACGAACAACTGAAGTTCGTATATACCTTACACTATATTTCAGGTGAATCTGCAATTATCTAACAAAAACATTTTCAATGTTATATTTGTGTTGAAAATTACTAATATTTTCTCAGAAGTTAAAATTTCTTTAAAAATTTACATATAAAATGTATTAAATATTTTTTATTTCATTTGAGACTTAATATTATTTTTCCCCAGGAGGTCAAAATTAAAAGGAGGAAGAAAAGATCACATATAAGGGCCCGTCAAAAATTTCTGTGTATTTTATAATAGTCTGTTGACTTCATGCAATTGCTAAATTCATTGGACTAAAAAGTTGTACTCTGAGACAATATAGGTCAGTATTTTAGAAGTCATAGTTCCCGTCACCACATCTGTCAAGTTTACCTACTATCTTAATCAGTTACAGCAGCTTTAACAAAGTACTATAGCCTGGGTGACTCGTAAGCAACAAATTTGTTTCTCATGTTTCTGGAGGCTGGAAGTCCAAGGTTAGGGTGTCAGCATAGCCGGGTTCCAATAAGACCCTTCATTCAGATTACAGATTGCTGTCTTCTCCCTGCATCTTCACATCCTCACATAGTGGAGAGAAGGCAAGAGAGCTCTCTGGGATCTCTTTTTTGTATGTTTGTTTTATTATTTTGTTTACATCGCTATATGCATTTTAGACTATTTAATTCCATCTCAGAGTTTGCATTTCCTTTTTCTTTTTTTTAAGAGAGAAAGGAAGGGAGAGAAGGAAGAATTTAAGGAAGAAGCATCTTCATTTAGTTGTTCATTTTGGATTTTCACCCTATGCTCCAGTTTTTAATCTGGGTCTGTTTTGTTTTCTTATATTACACATATGAGTGAAATCATCCTGTACTTCTGTTTTTCTGACTTAGTTCACTTAGCATAATCCCCTCCAGTTGCAAAGGGCACAATTTCATCGTTTTCTTTCATCTACATAAAATTCCTTAAGTTATACATGCACCACAGTTTGTTTATCCAGTTATCTTTTGGCAGGAATTTAGGTGGTTTACATCTATTGACTATTATGAATTGTGCTGCTAGGAACATAGATATGTGCATATATTTTTTCTGATTATATTAGGTAGGAATTTCAGCTGAGGTACAAGGGAAGGGATAGCGAGGCCAGGGAACCATAATGGCACCAATTTGGTTTAAAATACAGCTAGAAATTAATCAGAAAGCTCAGAAATGGAATACTGATACTCACTTACGAATTACAAAGACAGGGAGTGACGAAACAGTACCAATTCAGTTTAAAACACAACTAACCAGAGCCAGGAAATGAGCACAATTAAAGTTAAAATATAATTAATTATCAACTCCGGGTGTATGAGCCAATACTCAGAGTTATGGACTGTTGAAGAGGAAAAAAAGCAACAAACCATAAAGGGGTACCAATCTGAAACCCTCCAGTAATTTAAAAGAAGCTGCTAGAAGGCCAGTCATAAACCTTATCCTGTCTCAGCACACCGCTGGGTGGAAATGAGGGCAGAGAGTCACCAGCCAGAATTGTTTAAAAACTCAGATCCCTAACTCCTTTGGGCTAGTTTCCTTTTCAGAATGGCCCATCCCCATGTCACATCTGGGGATGCACTTTTTTCTCTCTCTTCCTCCTGAATAAACATCTTTTTATTTCACTCTCTTTTCTCCTGATGCACCATCTGTGCTCTGGGGCAGATTTTCTCTCCAGAGACACCAGAACCCACCATAGCCTGAGACAAGTGAGGAGCCCACATCATGCTATATCAATCAGAGTTTTTGCATTCGCTGGGTATATACCTAGAAGTAGAATTGCTGGATTGATAAATTTATCTTTATTTTTTGAAGACCATCCTTACTGTTTTCTGAAAAGTTTATGCAGGCAGCCAAGGTGCAGGCTGTAAAAGCCGAATTCAAGACCCAGAGCTGTGGTGAGGGGAGAAAAAGAGGTTAAGGGGTTTGGGGATCCCTTTTTTTGAAGGTACTAATCCCATTCAGGAGGATGCCATCCTAATGACCCAATCACTTCCCAAAGGTCCTAGCTCCTAATACCATCACATATGAGGTTAGGGTTAAAACATGTGAATTTGAGGGAGACAAACATTCAGCTCATTGCACCTACATCTGTACCTGTAAACATTGTATATATATATATATATATATATATATATATATATATATATATAAAACATTGTGCATTTTCCCATCTTTTAAAAACTTTGTGACAACTCATCCTCTCCAACTACCACCCAATTTCTCTGTTCTCTCCAAAAACTCATTGAGAAAATCATTTATTCTCATTCTTCACCCTTACAACTACTTATTCTTGAATCCCCTCCAGTCAGGCTTTTGCCCTCATCCCTCATGGAAACCTCTGCTGGCAAATGCACCAATGTCCTCCATATTTCTAAATCAGTACTGAATTCTCAGTCATCTTACTCTAACTGCCAGCAGTATTTGGTAACCCTGCCATCTTGAAGCATTCTTTATTTGCTTGGCCTTCAAGGGGCTTCTGTCTCATGAGTTTTTCATCTCACTAGTAGCTCTTTGGCTTATTACCTCTCAGTAGTGACATCTCCAATCATTGGCATGCCCAAGAGTTCAGTCCTTGGACTTCTCTGTCTTCTCACTTTTTGGTGACAGCTTCTGTTTTCAGGATACAATTCCTAGTGCTTCTCTCTCCAGCCACTTCTGAGGCCATTTCTCCCCAGTGTTATTTCTCTGGTTCTAACAAATTCACGATTCTGCTTCAGTTAAACTTGGAGTCCTTGACCTTTCTTCATTTTGCAATGGTGATCCAACCATCATGGGATTTTAAAATTCCAAAAGCAGAAACAGTTTTACTCTACCTTTTTCTTTCCAGATAGTCAAGCACCACAGCACCCTTTACCACTCACCAACAAAACAAAACAAAAAGTTCTCTTGAGAATTTAGAAACATCTAGTTATCCTTAGGATGCAAGAACATGTTTTCTTTTCTCTTTGTTGATTCTCCAGCAGCAAAAATTAAGCATGAATTATTTTCTCCACAAGTAGTCTTGCTGCAGATTGAATAAATAAATGAATGAATGAAAGAAGTCTGCATTTTAGTAAATGACGTGTCCTTGTTTGAATAATAACCTTGGTAAGCATATTATTCCTTAGAACTTATATTCCTTGAGGTTTTATTAGTGATTTATATTATTTCTAAGTTTCTTCTTCTGTCTTTAAGATTATTATTAATAGACTGCAAAGGCTAAGATGAAACAAAGACTTGTGTTGAATCAGTTGACTAGATTCTATAAAAGCTAGCTAGAAACTAAAGGTTGAAAAGGATGGATTTGGGGCAAGGAGTCTGACTGAAGGGAGTAATTCCAGGAAAGGGAGGAGTAGAAGGGAAAGAAGGAAGAAGGAAATCATTACACACAACATAATTCCTAGATCAGAGTAAGCATTTTTCTTTTATGCCTTTATTTTTTTTCATCATTCATAATTTCTTTTCCAATACTCCAGGTAATCAGTGCTATTATACTTGTATTTGTGTAGATCATAGCTTGGGAATACAGCTAGTTTAAAATAAAAAAAGAACAAATTTCTGACTCAGCATTTAAGGTCAACCTTGTAGGAATATTAAGAACTAGTAGGGGGTGGGGAGCATGGGTAAAACTCAAATCCATCTTTAATCCCAGTTTGTTCTTCTCACTTGACTATGTGGTCTCTTTCCAAGTAAGGTGGAAAAATAGATGGGCCAAATAATAATAAAGAAGCCTCAACAACAAGACATGTCATAGGAAACAACAGAGAATTGTAAGTAGGATGAAAACATAATGCTCTTTGTCAGTTTGTGTTGAGCAAGCCCTTTGTTATGTGGTGGGTAGGATGGTGAGCCTGGAACTAAGGAGACCCCGCTAAGACTTCATTGTGTCAATTCAGGCAGGACACTAGGAGTCCTTGAAATCTGTGGGTGGTGGGGTAGGCTTGAAGAGAGAAGATAGAGGAAATTTCGACTTATTTTCAGAAAATATTGATTGATATATTTCTCCATAATAATAGATCAAAGGGATATGAACATTTTAGTTAATGCTAAGAACATATTTGACAAAATTCAATAGTTAATAGCCATTTTTGATCAAAATAAATCTTTAGTAAATGGCTGCATTCCACATTGAAATCTAGCTCAAGTTTAATGGTAAAATTCTAACAGTATATCCATTAAATACAGAAATAAAAATGATGCTACTTATCTCCAATTAATACTTTAATGTCTTTCTGAAAGTGCCAACTAATACAATTAGATAAAATAATAAAATAAGAAATATGAAGATTGAAAGGCATCCAAAAATATATTAACTATTTACACACTGTACAGTTAGGTGTGTTGGTTAAGGAATGTACACAGCTTTTCCCCTATTCCCTTGCTTCATTCCAATTTTGGGTTGTGACAAGTTCAAAGACATTTTATATGTGCTTACTCACACAGAATGGAGCTGTTATTGAACAGTGGTAGCACTCTATCTATTGGGAGGTAGTGTGAGCGACTCTTTTTAAAAAAATTTTGTTATATAACTTGAGGGAAAAAATGCAGATCACCTGCCTGAGAGTCAATCAATTTACTCACTCCATTTGTAGCTTTTCATTCCTTGTGTCTGAAAGTCAAGAAAAGCCTGGTGAGAGTCTAATTGGGTTGAACATTGGAGCAAATTCTCTTTTATGCTGGAAGGTTTCTATTGACCAAGGAGTTTGTTCTGGATTGGCCTCTTCCTGCATTGCAAGATTGAGAATGTGATTCAAGTGTAGAAGTAAACAGGACAGATTTCATGGTCTGTTTTAGCTCTAAGTCATATAGGAATCGAGTATAATGGTATAATGATGTCTGGAGAGCTGCTGCTGAAGCTTGGAACATCTCAATGGACACATATGCACAATTATGAACACCAGTTCTGCAGATCTAGACTTATTGGCAGAGAAAGATATATACGCTTTGTTGCTGATATAACAGATATCATTAAAACTATTTACATAAAATTGAACAAAGGGCGTATATTTACATGAGACCTACTTGGTATATTAATCACTTAACTATTAAGAACTGGTGCCCTGGTGGAGTAGCTGCTGGACATAGTCCACCTACATTCCAAGGTGCCTGGTTCATGTCCTGGGGCTGGCAGGAACAGCCAAGATGAACAACTAAATAAAATAAATAAAAGTGTGTTTTTCTCCTCTCTCTTCCAAGCCTGCCTGCTTCTGCTTGTCTTCATTCCTGCTTGCAATTTTCCTTTAAGAATAAAATTATGAATTGTCATCTCAGTGGTGAGATATTGGTGAATTTCTACTTTATTATTATGTTTTTCTATAAGGTTTACATTTTTATGTGAATAATAAACTTTTTTAAAAAAGTATATTTCTGAGTAATCCCCATTTGTCTTATGTTATCATAATGAATTTATTTCAAATAAGTATATCCTATTTAAAAAATTCCTTTTTATTAGACACCATAACTGGCATCACACGATTCTTCTCCATGGCGTAATCACTGGGCAGGAAATGTTTTGAGTCTGAAATAACATTTCCCAATAAACATTTTCCAGAAACATTTAAGCATTTCCTGATCTGAAAATTTTTCTGAGTTTTTTTCTTTCTGTATCTTATTGTGACAATTAGCAATGTTTTCTAACTTAGTGGGATGTGATCATCCTGTTGGGGAAAAATTTTTCAGAAAAATGTGCTTTATTAGGGACATATTTTCTAGTGACTAAAAAAATAGAATTGGCATAATTTTCACTTCATGGCAAAATAATAAGTAGTCTCTTTTTAACCTGCATTTAAGAATTTTTAATTTCTTTGGTACATTTAACTCTCAAGAAGCTGCAGATTCTTAAAACCAAAAATATATTAAAGAGCTCATATTTCTCAGCAACAAAAAAGGAACTAACCCAATGCAAAACCTATTCTTTTGCCCCCAAATGGGCAAAAGATCTGAATAGACACTTTTCCAGGGAAGATACAAAAATGGCCTACAGACACATGAAGAAAATGCTCTCCATCATTTATCTTCAAGGAAATGCAAATCAAAACCACAGTGAGATAGCACTTCACATCTGTGAGAAGGGCCTATATCAAAATATCTAGAAACAGCAAGTGCTGGTGAAGCTGTAGAGAAAAAAGAACGCTTTGACACTGCTGGTGGGAATGTAAATTAGTTCAACCTCAGTGGAAAGGAATATAGAAATTCCTCAAAAACTTAAAATGGAATTACCATTTGAATCAGCATTCCCATATTTAGGTATATATTCAAAGAATATAAAAAACCCTAATCAGAAAAAAATATTTACATCCTTTGTTCATAGCAGCACAGTTCACAAGAGCCAAGCCATGGAATCAACTTTAATGCCCATCAACAGATGACTGGATAAAGAAAATGCCATATTTATCTTTAATGGAATTCTATTCAGCTATTTACAAAAGACAAAAGTGTGCCTTTTGCAATAACCTGGATGATGAAGTGATTATACTAAGCAAAATAAACCAAAAAGAAAAAGGAAAAGACCAGATGGTTTCAGTTATGTGTGGAATATAAAGAATCGAAATGAATAAAAACAAAGCACAACAAAATTCTCAGTACTGTGAGGCAAAACTGTGGTTGCCAGTGATGGGAAGTGGGAAGGGGACCTGGGGCTGAAAGAATAAAAATGGTGGTGATGACTGGCACTAGAACTGAGATGTGAACCTATTCTCCCGGAACTACGAATATTATAAAATAATGAAATAATAATTAAAAGAAGAAAAAAAAACCCAAAGTTCCCAAAAGATATTAAAATGAAATTCTGTATCTCCACAATAATATTTAAGAAGGGCCTGTTTTGTTTTTCTTAGTTACCAGTTGTGTGGCAGTTTCCGCTAGGTCATCAGCACGGAGAACCAAAGCCAGACCAACTAGAATAGTAGACAAAGGTTATTTAATCAACAAATATCAACTGTCCCTGTGCCATGTACCCTGTGCTACTATAATTGCTGAGGCAAATTCAATAAAGCATATAGCCTTGTTCTCTTGGGATCTCATAATCTAAAGTGGGAAAAATGCTTGAAGACATTCAAGGAGACAGGCTGGAGATGAGTCTAAAAAGGCAGTTCCTTGGAGGCACTGAGTTCAAGCAAAGATTAGATATGTCTCAGAGGATTACAGGAGACAGGGATGAATATAGGGAAGCAAATTGAGAAGCAGCTACAGGAATGCAGATGAAAGGCAATTCAAACTTGCACCTGAGCAGTGGTTTGGGATGAAGAGGAGAAAGGAGGAATTAAGCAAATACTTACATTTACAGTCTTTATAGTCATTTCTTACTCTCTCTTAACATCAATGGAATCTTCAGCAGTATCTAACTTGTCTCCACTGGGCGAAGGGAACAGACAGATGTTTTCTCTCCAACCTTGGGTCATAATATGAGGGAGGAATAGCTGGCTTTTGGCAATCAGTATGGAAGTGATGAAACTCTGAGCTGGGTCATTTATAGGCTTGTTTTGGAGCCCAAAGATCTACCCCTTTTCCTTATAATTGGCAGTAAGATTCACCTCTCCAGACTGAAAGCGATGTGACCCTGGCTCCAACTCAAAGCAGTAGACCATCAATCCCAGGGTCATATTTATAGCCTTGATGTTTTCTCCTTCATCTGCCCTCAGTGTCCTCAGTGAAGTAATGTTCTCATACCTGCACCTGAAAGCATTCTTACAGCTTCTGGAGTGGGCTTGGCGATTAACAACTTTCCTACTAAATTGGATTGTCACCCAAATTGCCAATTATGGAACAGACTATCCTGAGGTCAGAGGTCAAGCAAGGCCTCCCCAAAAGCTTTTCTGCAATGGCAGAAAATCAAAACTGATGTTGCCACTCTAGTCTGAGGGATGTGGTTCTAGAGAACATATTGCAGCAAATTTGCAACATGGAGCAAAGGCAGGGACTGCCTCCCTGTCAAGCTGTTCAAAATCAAGAATCTCAGATCAGGAATGCCATGCGGCTGGTAAAAGTACAAGGCATGGATCAGTAAGAAAATTTGAGAGTCCACATAGAAGAACTTTGCTGAGGTTCTCTTATTTAGTACCAATATCTATTTAATCCTCTTGTTTTCTGAGATTCCTATCTGATGAGCTAGTCCCTAGCTAGGGTCTGTCTAGTGACAGACACAACTCACTAAAGAAAACTTGGAATTTATCATCTCACTTTGTAATTCCTGGTATGTTTCTAGAGTTTCATAGTATTGTCTGAACTGATGAACTCATATATAATCAAAGTGAAATGAGGAAAAAAATGAAATGTATGGCTCTTATTGTACGTTGAAATAATGCCCATGTAATGTGTTCAGATAAAGCCAACTTAAAGGTTTCCAAAATTAAAATTAGGGGAATGAGCTAGAGAAAAGTTCTGGGCCTGTTCCCTGGAACTACTTAGCCTGTACTGAACCCTTGTTCCATTGTTATGACCTAAATTTTATTCCCAGAGGACTTTCCAAAAAAACGTATAGAAAGAAAAGTAAAGACGTAAGGCAAATCAGGAATCAATTATCAGTCAATGCTCACCTTGACTGATGTTTACAGCATCAATATTTATAGTAAACAATGTCTACAGCAGGCTGAAAAATAGACAGGGCACATATCATCAACAATTAGAAAGATGTGATGAAATGCCGCCTAACGGCAGCTGTACTCCATGTTCATGTCAGCTCATTTCTCACCTCAACCTGCTTCTAATTCCAGTCTTTTTCCAGTCTCTGACAGGGTTTTCTTTTAGACTTCTTTATGGTCGATTAGGATTTGATAGCAGCTTTTCTCAGGGTCCTCTCTGAAACCCCTTATATCTGACAGTATTTCTACCTCTCACATTCTTCATCTGTGACCCAGAACCTCCACTTACTTAAGGTTCCTGTTTAACCAGTTTTCCTGGTTCCCATGGCCTCAAATCCATTCCTTCTTTCTTCCCCAGTGGATCCACTCAAACCAGTTCCTGGCTCAGATGTCTCCTAACATCCCACTAGAAGTTCAGAGATATCCCTGGCCCAAATAGACAATCCCCAGAAAGATCTCTGGTTCCATATTTTGCTTTTACTGTCTGCAAACTTGAAGTTTATTATTCAAACCCCAGGTATATTCTTTCAAGGCCTCAGCAGGAGATATATGCCATCATTACATGATGGAGAAGTGTTTCGGCGATCACATCAAAAGTCAGTATCACTGAGCTGTGCAGTTCTCTTTTGTTCGCACCTGGAGTGTGTAATCTCTTGTTAATAAAACTTATTTGTGTGTGTTTATTTATTTTTCTCCCTCGGCTCCTGGTCACCCAGGTCCTTGGACTGTATATGGTCTGTATCTTAACACCTCAGCTGCCTGAGCCAAAAGGTGCTTGCAGAACTATTTAGAGACACATTAGTGTTTTCAACAATGTCTGCTAAATTCCTACCTTCGTGCATCTCTCTTGCCATGAGCTAACTGAACATTATAAATTAGTGCAAAGACATGTACATGGAAAAAGAATTGATACATGGATCCGGGGCAACACCCCTGTCAAAGAGAGAAGGAACTAACATCTATTTAGCACCTATAATGCAACAGGTGCCAGGTATAATTAATCATAGTGATGATGATATTACTACACACATATGACTTGTAAGGCTCTGTGCCAACCCTTGCTACACATTACTTAATTTAATCCTCATGGCAACATCACAGGACAACTGCACTATTGTCCTCATGTTATGAATGGGTAACTTAAGTTTAAGGAGGTTAAGGAACTTGCTCAAGATGACTTGGAAGTCAAGGTCTGCCTGATTCCAACATCTTTTTTAAAGTTTCTACTCTATGTCTCTCCCTCCACTTTTGCTTTTTTATTAGATTCCTATATGATTTGTTTTAGTGTTCATTTCAATGGGTCAGTTTTTGGTATTATTGATCAACTCCACATTTCTCCCTATTTTATTGTTTTCTGTTTTTATATTTATTGAACTATTCCTGCAACTTTCCTTGAATTTATTTTGTTGCTCTATTTTTAGCTTCGTGGGCCAGTCAATGGCTCAGATCATCTATGTTCTATTGTACTTGTTGTAATACTTACATTTAATGCTGTGAGTTGTCTTCTGAGTATTACTACTACTACATCCCATAGAATATTCTCATTTTTGTCATTTGCGATATCAATTTTGATTTTCTCTTTAGCCCAAATGGTATATAGAAGTAAATTGAGGCATGCCCTGGTGGAGTAGTGGTTTGGTCAACTGCCTCCAGTCAAAGCACAGTCAAAGCACAGGTCACGTGCATTTCAAGGACCTAGGTTCACTTCCCGGGGCAGGGAGAAACGACCAAGATGCACAACTAAATGAAAATAAATAAAGTGCCTCTTCTTCCTCTCTCCTCCTACCGACCTGCCTACTCACCTTCATTACTGCCTGCACCTTTCCTTAAAAAAAAGAAAAAGTAAGTTTAGATAGATTTTTTGAGGGACAGAGTACTTAACCTTTGGTTAATAGTTTATACTTGAGTACTTTGACAAACTATGAGTATCTTGTTAATAACTGAATTTTTCCATATTTTGTTTATATTCCTTTGCATTCTAGGAGAAAATCCATTAAGAAAAACATTTTATGATAAATATCTATATTATTTTAGTCATCTACTTTTTACAAGGGGAAGGTAATGTCACTCTGCTAGAAGGAAAATTTCATGAGGGCTGGGTTTTTGACACTGCTGAATTTCCAGCATCTGGAACAGTGACGAGCACATGGAAAGTATTCTCTCTCTCTCTCTCTCTCTCTCTCTCTCTCTCTCTGTTGAGGTATAGTATATCTATTATATGTAATAAATACAGAAATAGCTTTATTAAGATATAATTAAGAAAAATAAACTGTGCATTTTAAAGTGTACATATTGAAAAAAGTTGACATTATTATAACTATCACCATAATTGAAATAATGGTCATATGTGTTACCCCGAAAGTTTCCTCATGCTTATTTACAGTCTGATACTCCCACTCCTCTCTGTTCCCCTTTAAAAAGAACTATTGATCTATTTTCTGGTCATTTGCATTTTCTAGATATTTATGTGTTATTATACAGTATGTACTCTAAAATAATCTGGCTTCTTTCAGCATAATAATTTTGAGGTTTGCCCATATCGTTGTGTGTATCAATAGTTCTGATGTGGGTCAGGTTGAGCTGAGACGCAGGGTCGCTCAGAAGGAATTGTGAAGAGAGAGCCCTTTGATCAGTATCACACAGCAAGTTTATTAAAAGCAGTAACAGTGAGTTTAAGTTTCCTCCAGGCTGGGAAGTTTACATTAAGGGAATGCTCATGTGTGTGCGTACCACGTGTCCTGCCCACGTCTCTCACACACAGGCAAAATGGATTCTAGGTATCTATCTGAGAGGTGGGACCTCTTCCCTTGGTAGGTGTGTTCAGATTACCTGGCGTGAAAACAAAGCCATTATCTAGGGGTGTGTCCCAGACCCAAATTGCTAAAGTGGGGTCCTTGCTCTTTGGAGTCCTTACTCTTAGAAGTCTCAGGTTTTGCCAGTTACTTTACTTTCTGTTTCTATATCTATCAGCATACCTGAATTGATTTTAAGCTATGCGGTTTCCACATCATTTCTTTTTATTGTTGAATAGCATTCTGTTGTATGGATACACAATCTGTTTGTCTAGTTACCTGCTAAGGGACACTTGGATTATTTCTAGTTTGTGGCTCTTTACAAGTAAAGCCGCTGTGACTGTGTGTAAGTTTTAAGTTTTTATGTGAACATAGAGCTTTTTTTATCTTTTAAGGAAATACCTAGGAATGGAATGACTGAATCATTGCATGTTTAAAATTTTAAGAGTTACTACAATCTTTTTTAAAGTGACTGAATCGTTTTACTTTCCCATCAACAATGTCTGAGAGTTCTACTTTCTTCATATAGTTACTAACACTCAATATTGTCATTCTTTTAAATTTTAGACATTTTAATAAATGTGTACTAATATCTCAAGGCTTTAGTTTACATTTCCCTCATGACTAATGGTGAAGGTGTGGGGAACAGGCACTTTTATGTACTGTTTGTGGGGCCATATGTTGGAATCTTTTTTTTGTACTGAAGTTTAAATATTGGAAACTCATTAAAAATGAACAGCTTTGACACGTCAATCTAATTTATAGAATACCATTCCATAGTGAAGTGGTATCCCTGAAAAAGCTATCAAGCTAAACTCAGTTCTTTGCACAGTTTTCCTCTGACTTAGAAGTGGTATTCTCAGCACTTTTTTTGCTAGTCAGTTTCTGTTTCTCTGCACCATGTGCTCCACCCTTGAGAGTGGTGGGAGTTTCTAAATTACCACTTCTGTGGTGGGATTTAACCGTTATTTTAGTTTAAAGGTGGAAAGAAAAATATAATGAATTGGGGATAGCTTTCTATTTTTCTATTTTTTTTGTTTGTTTGTTTGCCTGCCCAGCATATTTGGTCACATCTTCGATTTCCTTTAAGAAATTCTTTCTCAACTCCACAAAGTCTGGATGGGACTCCCAGTCATACTACTGAGCACTCTTGGGTGATGGTGTGGTCAGGTGATCCAGACTGGGCCGCTCATGATTAGGCTGATAATATGTCCCATTTTGAATAGGACAGTACCGTTTGTTTTTATATTCCCCGATAATCAATTTTGTTGTGTTTTTCATAGTCCAGGGCTGTCTGCAATGCAGGGCAATAGGGGAGGTTGAGTTGGCTCAGGCCCAGTCTGTTGAGGAGGCCAAACGCCCCATCCCTTTTTGTCCCACTTTGAAATATGGTCAAGCTACTCATGATTCATTGTATAGTTGGTATAATAACATCTAGAGATGGGCTCATCAGTCACCAGAAACAGTCTTCCTGTGGATTGATACACAAATGTGAGGAGTTGATTGTTTTTTTTCTTGGGGGTGCTGGGCTGGAAAAATATGACTTTGGGGTTGCAAGGGCGCCTTCCCTAGCTGTATGAGGGAAGCCTATTTTTAAAGGAAAATAAAGGAGTAAGACCAACAGACAGAGGAATGGAGAAAGAGGGGAGAGAGAGAGAGAGAGAGAGAGAGAGAGAGAGAGAGAGAGAGAGAGAGAGAGAGAGAGAGAGAGAGAGAGAATGAAGAGAGATATAGGATATGGGGGACAGGGAGTGGAGAAAAGAGACTAGAGACGAAGGGAGAGAGAAAACAAAATCACAAATTCATCCTTGGCTTCATATTTCATTTTATTTTTCAACTGATTTTATTGAAGGACTATTGCATCATAACATTAACTAGGTTTAAGATAAACATGATAGTAAATATACATCTGTATATAACACAGTAAACTTACTTCATCCTTCAGTTTTTCTCTCAAGTTAGTTTGTCATGAGTTTCTTGCAAATGACAAATTACAAACTATCTCTCATCTCTTCTTGAGCTCCATCAGAATCTACTCACATATACCCATAGTGAACAATGTAAAATTCATTGAATATGACACAAAAGTGAAGGGTGACCAGAAGATCCACAGCACACAGGCTGCAAGTTCCCATAGGGGTTTCTAGTCTTAGATTCCCATTCTCCCGGGGGCAGTTGAATTATGATTATTTTACCCCACAGCCTTCAGCCCTGCTGTGTTTTTCAATTACATAGAACAGTTTAGCTGCTATCTTTATCACAAGAGCATTTCCTTGAGGCTCTGACTTCTAATCTATGTACTTTTCCTTTACAGCAAATACCAATGTGTTCATTTTATTTTGCGTACTAGCTGTCTCAAACTTGTGATATTTAAAGCATAACTTTCTGGTAAAGTGGAAGAAAGCATAGGATTTACATCCCATTTGTGCCCAAAGCAAGCCACCAGCCAACTGCTACATGAGAGCAATGAATCTCAAACACGTGGAAATGAAGAGAGAAAGACCAGAGGCAGAGATGCTTGGATCATCGCTTAGGGCAAGCCTTGATCAGTTTATCAATTCAGCACTATGAAAGGCAGAAATGGAGCAAAGCATCCATAAAAGAGCTACATCTATGCATCTGTGAAGGAGAAGGGATTTCTTGGACACATTTACTGTGTAGTGGAATCTGTTCAAGAGTAAACATGGCCCAATTCATGTTATATAATCAAATTAGTATTCCCACATTTGGAGAAGAGGGAAAAAGATCACAAGAGGGAAGTCACATGTTGTGGATGAAGAGCAGAAAGTTAGAAGGAACTTCATTCACTGATGATTATATAGTTGCCATACTGCTTATGTCTTTTCAGAATCCTCTGTACATTGTAACTGATCCCATTTAAACTGATAACTGTGGAATTACCACCTAGTGTATTGAGTAACATCAAGAGAGCTCTCAACTCTATGTTAAGAAATTCAAGATTTTTTCATATACATAGTGGGGAACAAATAGCAGACTTCAGATATGAAGAGAATTAAATTCATTCACATCATGATACTGTTACATTTTCCCTTTGCATTATTAATAACTACAGCACAATTTTTAAAAATTCTTGCATAGATCACTAACCATGTGAGCAAAGAAAAGAACAGACACAGTAGAAGTGAAATTGCCATAAGTTTTACTCAAAACAAGCTTTTCATTACTGTGATAAACCTAGGAATCTCGAGGAAGTTAGTGAGAAATGAAATATTTTTTCAATTAATAATAAAGATTTTTTTTCTGTGATGATATATTTATCATCTGCATAAGATTATTTACTGTCTCTGCCTTCTTTTTGTATTAATAGCCATTATGGATCACCTACTATATAAGAAATAAATTGAAATAAAAGTAAGGGACTAGACTGGTATAGTAGACATTTAAGACCATGATGAAATATCGCCGTACACCCTGTTTGGCATTTTTTTCAAGGCTAAATATGCATTTACCATCTGATCTGGCAGTTGTACTATTGAGAAAAGGAAAGAAAAACCCGCACATGAATATTCATAACAGTATTCTGTAATAGTTAAAAACTAGAAACAGCTCAGATATCCTCCATTAGGTGATTAAACAAACAGTCGTACATCCATACCATGGAATTCTATCCACAAATGAAAAGGAGCAACCTATTGATAGTTGTAATAATGTGACTGAATCTCCAGAGAATTTTGCTAAGTAAAAAATGTCAATCTCAAAACGTTATATACTTGATGGTTCCATTTATGCAACATTTTTTGAAATGTAAAAATTTTAGAAATGGACAACAGGTTAGTAGATATGAGGTGTTAGAGATGGTGGGAGCAGAGAATTGGATTTGTTATAAAATGGAAACAGGAGGGTTGCTTGTGATAATGAAAGGTTCTGTATATTGACTGGTGCTAGATACGTGAATCCACAAATGTAATAAATTTGTACAGAGCTAAGTACACCCAAATGTGTACATGTTAAGCTGTGAAAATATGAATAATATAAGGGGGTTATACCAGTATCAATATCCTGGTTGTGATATCATATGACAGTTTTGCAAAGTATTACCACAGGAGAAACAGGGACTCTGAATTATTTGTTGTATCATTTGTTGCAACGTGTGTGTGACGCTACAGTGATCGCAATAAAAAGTTAAAACTGTTTTACTGAATAAATTCATATAATTTTCTACTAAAGTTCCATTCTTTACCTGATTCATTGCAAAATTCAGACAATTAAATTTAGAAGATACATTTATTTGTGGATTACTTAGAGAAGAAAGAAAATAGTAAGATAGATAAACATGCCTCCAACTAACAAAGTAAACAGAACATTCTTGATCCTCATGTTTCTTCAACTGACTTAGTCATACTAAGAATCACCTTCTTTAATTAAAGGAGTAGAATTGTAGATACTTGCCCTGGATGTGATCAGGCAACATTTTTACTGGAAATGAAGTGGTTAAGACCTTCTGTTCTGAGAATTCATATTGTGCACAGTGTTGCAGAGTTGAAGAGACATCTCTTTCCAAGTCTATCTGTTTTATCTTCTTACCACTGCAGAATTGTTCTCTATGCTGCCCTCATAAATGATGATTACTATTATTAATACTAATAGCCCCAACAACATTATATAGTATAATGACTCCAGTGATTATACTGACAAGTTTGATAGGACTTATTTTCCTGAGCTCATCCTAAAATTTCTTCTTGCTCAATATTATCTTGTTATTCCTATTTATTTGTCCCTTAAAACACCCTGCCCATTACTTCTCCTATAATTATAAGCTCACGGGGATGAGGCGCTTTCATTTTGGTTTCCTCTTCATCGCCTGGAGCATTGTGGGCACTCAGTAAATGCTGCTTCATTTTTAATGTTGACCTCTTCAAATGGAGACAGGTGCCTTCACAAGTTAGGACAGTCATTGCATCAACCAAAATTAATTTGATAATTTGCTTCAAACTCATTATAATATTGGCTCTTCTCCAAGCACCTTGCCTTTTAAAAGATTAGTGTTGATAACCCAGGCTTATTTTATTCCTTGAAGACTTCAATAATCCACTCCAAAATGTCCAGAATGTTTTTGTGATATTTAATTTTTAGAAATATGTAAGGCCACAAAAGGTAAACATTGGTCAATTAAATGTTGATAAATATTGATGCTAATATTTTCAGGCTTATTTTATTATTCAGGACAAATCCATACCAGATTAGAAACTGAAATGGTGAATTTACAGACTCTTAACTCGGAGAATAAAATGCATATAAAAATTAACAAAGCAATGATTTCACCATCTACTACTCTGATGTTTTCAAAACAGGAAGCATTTGAGAGACACAACTAAGCAACTTACAGGAGATAAATCTAAATTATAATAACAAGATAACAAGACAAATCAAATAAACTAGATGCTGTTGCCTGACCATATTTTCTACAGTGCCTGTCAGAGCAGTGAAATCAGTGACAGTGTTTAGCAAGTTTTTGAATTGAATTTACACATCCAAAGCACACACAAATCTGCTTTGAAAGCAAATCTATAATGATAAAGCTGTGGATGTTAATAAATCAGAAACAAGGATAATACCAGTAGAGTTTATGTTGACCAATATTTTCTTCATTAGTGTTATATGAATTATTTTTTAAAAAGTATACATACATACTCTGACTCGAGATACTTAGTACCTTATCTGCAGAGGCTCCACTGACCTCAGAGGAAGAGAAAGAAAATACACACAAGGGAGATCTGGTAAGAGATCTTGAGACTGGCTCTGAGTTACAGAAGTGGTTATTCACAAGTGTGGTTTCACATTTGGATAACCTGGAAGATGCCAGGGGTGGGTTTCTGTCCTGTCACATAGTCAACCTTGTGGCCAAATTGCAGACTCCAGCTTGGTACAATTTTCCAGGTCAACTAAATAATATGCACCAAGCTTAAAACCATGATGTACAAATAAAGGACTTAATAGATGTCCAAACTTAGGCAAGGCATTGGAGAACACCAAAACATTTAAAAATGTTCTCTTACTTGAAGTAAAGGGAAAAGGAATCTGCTGTTAATATCATGATGGGCCTGAAGGTGGGTAAATTAATAGAACACAGACTGTGGTTGAAACTCAGAACTGGAGTATGCAGAAAAAGGGCTTCTGCCCACTATTCTTGCCCACAAATATATACCTAGATATCAGGAAATACCAACTTCCATCTGTATCTAGAATGATAGAACTCTTAACAACAATGATCCATTTGTCTTGAATTTTCCCCATTCAATCTCCTTTTCAGTGGTATCTTTATTCAAGATTTCTAAAACGAAGAGCAATTTGCAGAGAGCAGTTTGTTTCCAGCGATATTTGACTGCCTCCTCTATTGGTAAAATGGTTTCTAATATGATCCATTTTTCAATGAAGTCAAGAAATGTTGAACTTGATTTTCTTCTTCTGAATTCCTCGCTGAAATAAAATGCATCTAAGAGCTAAATGTTCCTAGAGACCTTTGTCCATATCTCTGAATTGTAACCCTCTTTCGAAGAGGTACATCTAACATGTAGAACTATAACCAGAATAAGGATGCATTTAAATTAAATTAGTTTTTTATTGTTCAAATGTCCAAAAATAAAAAAATACATGGTATAGTATAAAAACACTGAAGCAAGTCTGTTTTGTCCCCAAGCTAGTTGCTGACCTTAAAGGAGTAACCAACCTGTCCTGGCTTCCAGCTTCCTCATCCATAAAATAAAGGGATTAGGCTAAGATAAACCCCAAAGCCCTTATCTTCTCTTATATCCCCTGCCCATTCTACAGAGTACCAAGAAAGTGTAAGCTTTCCCTATTTATTTGTTTAATTCAAAGGAAAGATGCAAACAGGAATGAAGATGAGTAGCAGGCAGGCAGGAAGAGAGAGGAGAAAGAATTATATTTATTTTAGATGTACATTTTGGTTGTTCCTCTCTACCCCAGACACAAACCTAGATCCTTGGGATGTATGTGGCCTGTGCTTGGCCAGAGGCGGTGGACCTAACAGCTGCTCTACCAGGGTGTGTTCCCCTAATTATTTTATATAATTTTCAATTAATAATGCCATTTTCTGCTTACTTTGTACTCAAACCTGAATTGCGTGAATTGTTTAAGAATAAGCATCACATTTAATTATAAGCGTTCAAACTATAAAGACCAAGTGAATCGTAACATAAATTTTTATGAGGCTTTTTTTAATTAAAATAAACTTCCTGTCTCTGTTTCATCAAATATCAAATCATCCAGGCTTGCACTGGCCTTGATTTATTTTTAATAAGCTGTGGACTCACTAGGAAGACAAAACAATAGATTCTGTGAGTGTTTTAGACTGTTTGCTGGTAAAAGTGCCTAAGGGAATACATGATGCAGAATTGCTAACTGGCATCTTACAAAGAGATTAAAATGAAGTTCTCAGTGACCAGAAAGGCATGAGAGCACTGAAAACCCTCAAGCTTTTTTATGTAGAAATAAAGAATGAGAAATAAATTCTATCTTTTCTCTAGGCGACTGGTCATAATGACTCATAAAAATTCATGTTATTATAGCAAAGAAAAAGTGATGATAAAAGCTATAGCAAATATAAAAGTATGTTTACCATTTTTAAGGGACATGTTTGTTTTGATTCCTCTTTGGGCTGCTGACCTATTCTATTCTGACAGTTGTAAGAAGCTTTTTGAGAGGTTTTATAATTTCTGACTCTGCCACTTGTAGTTAACAGTAAACTTGGCCCCATTCTCCTTAAAGCAAAAGAAAATGAAAAAACA
Organism: Solenodon paradoxus; assembly: GCA_004363575.1. Lineage (NCBI taxonomy): Eukaryota > Metazoa > Chordata > Mammalia > Eulipotyphla > Solenodontidae > Solenodon > Solenodon paradoxus. The sequence continues at coordinate 14,680 of RJWH01000483.1, read as the reverse complement.
ATAGAGAGTGTGCATAGAGAGTTTATCATAAAATTGGGTGTTGTGGGAAATAAAGGGGACTTTAAAAAATTACAAAATACTTGACTAGAAGAGGTAGGGCTATAGTTCAAACAGACGAAATTATAGCACAAGCTTTTAGAATTGCTCAACAGATTCTGTTTTTACATGCCATTGATAACTGCAATATTTATTAGTGTAGTTAACTGCTAAGTATAAAATGCTAAGACTGTATAAATAGTTTCTCTAATGTTAATATAATCTCGTGGTTGCCCAGTTTGTACAATATCATTTATTTATATTGGTGTCTCTTGACTAAGGCTGAATTTGTCCCTCATGGGACATTTGGCAATTTCTGGAGACATTTTGTGTGAGAGGTGCTACCTGCCGCCAGTTCATACAAGGCAGGGATCTAAACACCTCACAGTGCACCAGATAACCCCACAACCAAGAATTAGCTGATCCAAAATGTCAGTAGAGCCCAGGTGGAAAAACACTCAAGAGTGTTATGTGAATAAATTACAGGGCATTTGGTATGGTCTGATTATTTCTTTGGTGTACCTTGTAAGGAAACATACTACTCTATTCTGTGACTTTCTTCACATTAGCAGAGAAATAGATCAATGACAAACAGATAAACAGGCTTAATTGCACAAGCAGCTCAGTCAACCAGAGCAGTGAGTGGGGAAACGTATGTTTAAATGTATGTGAGTGTGAATATGTCTGTGTACATGTTCATGCCCAGAGAAGGCACGTTAGTAAGGAAAGCCTTTTTCTGAGCATCAGTTGGTTTAGACAGTGTGAGGCATCAGACTTTAATTTCTGCAGACTTCAAGTGACATTCTATTTCTTCCATAATAGTGTTATATTTTGCAGGTATTCTTCTTGCAACTAGAGATATAAGGGATGGGTTGTTGAGATTTAATAGGTTCCATTTGATTTTATCACATTGCATAAGAAAGTTATTCATCTCAAAGGCATTGCAGATGGGTTCTCCAGGTGTCTGAGTAGGTACTAGCCAAAGGATAACCTTGTCAATGATATTCTGGCCTTTCAAGTCCCAGGATCTGTGACACATAGATTCCTTAGCTACTATGAGACTTTAATTCTTTTGGGGAGTAGGGTAGGAAGAACATATTGGAGAGAGGATCTTTATGTCTCGAATTCACTTATGCTTATTATTAAACATCATGTAATATATTCATAATATAATATAAACCCAAGGTGATGTCTGAATCAGTCTATTCAAAAATTGAAAATGTATTGGAGCTTTATTATACTCTTTCTATCATAATGGTTACTTACATGTATTTATAAACTTGATGCATCAACAGTAGCAGTTTTCAATTCTTCCTCTATGTTCTATAATTATACATGTATATAGTGTGTTCTGCCCTTTTAGAAATTCCAACACAGTAAAATTTGAACTTGGAAAACAGATAACTCTCAAAGTAATTTTTCATACTATTAAAGAATTCTTTTCAAAATTTACTTTTAAATGAAAAAGAGAATTGAGTCAAGTTCATAAATATAAACAGTCTTATAAACAACAAACAAGAATGAGTACATAAGATTAAGATTTATTTTTGATCTTTAAGACTTTGAAGTGTAGGTCAAATGGCTTCAAAAATATCATTTACATAACATTAGCAGTATAATTGGTGTGGTAGATTTGTTTGGTCTGTCATCTTTCTTTCTGTGGGGAGACACATCCTCCAACCCACATAGGGCTGTTAGGATCTTAGTCACTGTGCCTTGCCAACCCACCTCCCATCAGGTGGGCATGTCAACCGGCTGGACCCATCACTCAGTCACCTCCACCTGCTCACTGTCACAAGTTCTGGGCAGTCAGAGTTGTCCTTGAGTTTCAAAATACGGATGTTGGGCAAGAGCGGGCCTTACTCCTTTTAGCGAATGACCTTTAAGAGTTAGCCTTGGGAGAGAGCCTGCTTGGTAAAGTTGGCACAAGTTGGGAAACAAATAGGGAATCGGAAGGATGCTTCTAATATGACTGGGACTTCTGGACTATGTCCCCCTAACCCCCAGTCAATTTCTGTTTTGCTTAAGCTTCTTTGAGTTAGGTTCTGGCATACAGAATAAACAAACAAACCTAACTAATAAATAAGTCTAACAAAGACATCATCCTTAAGTCCAACCCAATGATGACACGCAGGAAATAAACATAGATACAATTCCATCACCTAAAATACAGTTATATTTAAATTTCCCAAATTGTCCTCAATTGTGTTCCAGTTTGTTTGTTTTTTTTTCCTTTCTTTCTGATGCACAATTAAAGCAAGGACTATACTTTGTATTTGGTTGCCATGTCTGCTTATTCTTGTTTACTCTAGAATAATTCAATTTTATTTATTTATTTATATGACACAGGTGTACTTTGAGCTCAGACCATCTTCTTAGACTGTTCTTCAACTTGGTCTTGTCTGATTCTTTCCTCACTGTTAAATTCAGGTTGCACAATTTGTCCTTCTTAGTATTCTTCAGGAGGCAGCATGTGATATCATTTGCTTCCGATTATTTGTTTTCTTATTGAAGATGAATTTTGTCACTTGGTTAAGTGTTGTCTACTTTATAATCATCATGTAGACTGTAGGTGGAACCTGGAGATTATATAAGTATCTTGTGTTTCTTAATAGATTTTCAATGAATGGTTTTAGCCTTCATTAATTATTCTTAATTGAATCATTGATAACTATTGTGCTTATGACATGGTCATCTTTCTGTTTCTTATGTCTTTATATTTATTAATTGATAATCTTCTGTAAAGAAGTTTACCTATTCTTTTAACTCTTTTTAAATCAAAAAAATTTAGTTACTAAGATGTACTCAGATTTTTTAAATTCTGTGTTATCATCCACTTATACCATTAATTACTTGTCAGAGGAGTTCCTTCAAGCTGAACCTTATGTTTGTTTTTTAATAAACTTATTTTAGAATAGTTTTCGGTTTGCAGAAACATTACAATGACAGCATAGAAATACACCAAGTTGACCACACCCTGGTTCTCCTGTGACTGCCATCTTGCATTAGTATGGTACATCTGCCACAGTAAAAGAATAAATATTGATGCTCTATTATTATTCATTGAAAGTAATATTTTAGTCAGATTTTCACTTTAATCAGATTTCCTTAATTTTTGCCCAGATTTTTTTCTGTTCCAAGATCTCATGCAGGATTTATTGCGTTTAATTCTTATGTTTCCTTGGTTCCTCCTGACTGTGATAATTCCTCAGGCTTTCCATATTTAATGGTTTGGCAGTATTTTGAGAAGAATTGATCAGATGTATTTTAGAATGCTCTCAGTTGGGTTGGTCTGCCGTTATTCTCAAGATTAGGCAGAGGTTATCAGTTGTTAAGAGAAAGACAGCAAAGATAAATTGCCATTCTCATGACATCATTATCAAGATACATACTTATTAGGATGAATTACCACTGATGCCACAAGGCTCAGATGGTGACTATCAGGTTTCTCTACTGTAAGGTTAGCCCTAATTCTTCCTTACCCACTATGTACAGTCCTCACTTAAAGAATAAGGATTATGTTTGAGCTCCTTGATGGTGAATTATCTGCATGAGTTATTTGAAAATTTGCTGCACAGTAGATTTATCTATATGTCATCCCATTTATTTAGTTATTTAATCTTTTTTTATGTCGATATGAACTCATAGATATTAATTTTATCCTTTGAGTTATAATCCAATACTAGCTTTTTAATTTAACTTCTTTCATTTTGTTGCTTAAATTATTCCAGCTTTAGCCACTAGGAGCTCTTTTAGGTGGCTTCTGTGTTCTTTTGTGACATCCCCAGCATTAGTTTTTCTTTCTGTTTTCCTTACCTATATATCTCTTTTGTGTTGTTGTTTTTTTTCATGTGATGGCCAATCAGATCCAGATACAATTGAGCTTCAGGAAAAACAAAGTTTTTTATACTCATAGGTCCTCAGAGAACTTGCGTGCTCCACGGGGCCACATGAAGAGAGGGGAGTATTTCAACCAAGCAGAGAGGGAGTGGAGATGGTAAGAAATTGCTCCTTCTCTTTAGGAACCCAGGAGAATGCTATCTAGAAAACAGTATTTGGGTATAAGGTATACTTTATATTACTGTGGTATCATTGCTTCTAGTCTCTGCTAGTAAAAAGAGTTCGAATTTTAATATTTTAAGTTTTTAATTAAAATTTTTAATTGAAGTATTATTGGTTTATAATGTTCTGTGGGTTTCACGTGCATGGCATTATAAACCAGCATCTGCTGCCGATGCTACCTTATGCTTGCCACCAAAATATTTATTTAAATCATGACCAAATTACACCAAATCCGCTGTTCTTAATTCAAAACCACAGTGCTCTGCCTTTAACAGAATGAGATTCTACGTTCATGAACCCAAACCAGTGTTGCCTAGTCAGGAGTGTTTCTTGTTTTGTATTCAAGTTTGGAAGCATTTATTTCTTACTCTGCTCCTGAGTGTCTCAGTAAGGGGAAAGCAATTTAACTCTTCTAGAGACCACTTTTCCTAAAAAGCAATTCATTGTTTTCTTTCTTTTTTCCGGGTTCTGAAGATGCAATCTGTTATTTCTTTCAGGACCAATATTTTTTTAAGAAAATGCTTTCTAAAATCCTAAGTATGTCACATGTCCTAATATTCAGAGGACAGCAAATTATACATACAGCCTTCTCCCAGTAGAGTAAAGAAGAGAACACAGAACAGAATGGACTGTCTCACAATCTCTCCAAGCCTACATTTGTTTCTTTTTTTTATTCGAATGTGGAGTCCTGAGACTGGGAGAGCTGTATTTCTGCTGCCAGAAAATTAAGATACAGTAGCTTAATGATCAGTCGATCCCCTTTGATATAGAGTGTGCTGCCTTCAATCCCTTTTGATGCAGAGTGTGATGTTCAGAATGCTACTGAACTTTCCATCTTCACGGGCTCCCTAAGTCTGCCTTATCTCATCAAAAAAAATTTTTTTCATAGCAAAGCTGGCTTAGTTTTCAAGTAGCATTGCCTAATTTAAGTTATGTAACCATGACAGAAATCCAGGTCTACTGCTTCTTTCAGCCCTTGACGACAAAGGGGCTACACAAATGAAATGCAAATGGCTGTTTTCTTTGTCTTCCTCCTACTACTCCTTCTTTGAGGTTTCAAATTCAACACACAACTAGCATGAGAAGAGTGCAGGATATTTTTCCAGCAGCTGCCACAAGATTAACTGTACTGTCTTGTTCTTTGGCCAAAGCCATCCATGAAATAAAAATGAAACCGGTGCTGTAGTCTCCTGACTCTTTTGTAAGTGAGGCTGAACACATACAGGGTCGCACTTGGGAGAATCCAATTTTGCTGCTTTAGGTCGACAGGCCTTGGGCAAGCACTAGCCCTCTCTCAGCCTGTTTCTTGTTCTGCAAAACAAGAATAAAAGTGACCACCTTGCTTACCTCATAAAGGCATTTGAGGCTCAAATTAAATGCGATAAAATCAAAGAGTATTGTGAACTCTAAAGGATTATAAACATAAAGTGTTATTAGAAGTGGCTGAAAGTCTATGATGAGACAGCGCAATTCAAGCAATTTCCAATGACTCAGGGTCAGGCAGAGCTATGTGAGAGTGTTAAACAGTTTTGCTGCCCTATGGTTAGGGGAGAGAAAGCAGGGCTGGTATGGGAAAAGGTGATTTCTCCTTCTCCCAGATAAGTGGGGGTCGAAGCTGAATCACTTTCTGGAAAAGGCAAGAAATATCTCAGGGTTTCCAAGAATGCAGCTATGATGATGAACCAGGATTTAACTAACAGGCGATAGAAAAATGGTAGGGGAGTCAAGTGTGCTCCAGAAGTGGAAGAAAAAGAGAGGAAGTTGAGAGTGATACAAGGCAGAGGAAGAAGAGCTGCTTTTGGGAAATTGGTGGGGATGCGCATCTGAGAGAGGGGGGAAGGAGTGCCAGGCTTAGGAGTAAAGAAGCCAACTCTGAGATAGATAGGACTGGCATGCCCTGGTGGGATAATGGTTGGGTCAGCTGCCTCCAGCTGAGCACAGTCTACTTACGTCCCAAGGACCCGAGTTTGCGTGCTGGGTCTAGCAGGGTAGGGGGTTGGGATCAGTGCGAACAACCAATGTGAACAACTAAATAAAAATAAATAAAATGCTTCTTTCTCCTTACTCTTCCTGCCTGACTACTTGCCTGTCTTCATTCCTACCTAGACATTTTCTTTAAATAAAAAAAAAGACAGAAACACTCATTCTTGTAATATATGTAGAGTCTAGTATGTGATAGTTGCTTATTATTTCCCGAATGAATGAATGAGTGAATGAGAGAGAGGGAACGTGAGAAGAGAGAATTAATAAATTGGATTTAGTATACCCTGTAACTACATTCTGTGGCTGTAATTTACCACATGGAATGGTGGGTGGGTCACTATGGCTGGCCTTTCAGAGGTAGGAGAAGTCCCTAGTCCAGGGTGTGTCCAGCCACAAGGGCCACATTTGTAGAGAGAAGATAAAGCCAGAATCAGAGGACACATCTGTGGATGTGTCTTGATCATTTCATCACAAAAATATTGCAAATCCACTGCTCTGTTCCAATGCAGTAAGGTAGACTGTCTTCAGAATCTTAAGACCGTGATTAAAACATTGAACAGTTATTGGGTCCTGATTACTTGCCAGGCTCAATAATGGCCCCTTTCTACCACATCGTGGGCAGAATAATGCCTCCCCAAAGATGTCTGTGTCCCTGTCTCTGGATTCTGTGAACTTGTTATAGCAATGAAGGAATTAAGGTTACAAATAAGATGACTGAGATGGGAAGGTTATCTGGGACTATCTGCAGACCCAGTGCAATTACTGGGGTCCTTATTAAGCGAAAGTAAAAGGCAGAGGCGGTGTCAGAGGAGGTGTGATGCAGAAGTAGAGAATGGAGTAATGTGATATGAAAGTTTGACTTGTCATTGCCAGTTTTGAAGATGGAAGCTACCATAAGCCAAGGAACGTGGGCAGCCTCTAGAAACCAGAAAAACAAGGGCATAGTCTCCTCTAGATTCTCCTGACCCTGATGGCATCTTGATTGTCATCCAATGTGACCCATTGCAGGTTTCTGACCTCTAGAACTGTAAGATAAAAAAGTGTGTGGGTTAATTTGTTACAACAGCAATAAGAAACTAGTACAGATTCTCTCACTCCATCTTCAGAACAGCCCCACCTGATGGGTACTGAATATTGCTCTTTTAAAGATGAGTAGACTGAGAATGAGTCATTTGGCCCAGGTCTGGGTGGATGACCTGACTCTGGAGCGGGCTCTCTCAGTCACATTGCTACCTGGAGGTGGCTTTACATCTTCATTTCACAAGTGAGAAAGCTGAGTCCCAGAAAACTGAGTCCTGATCTGCTTGAGGTCACAAGGAAGTTGCCGACAAAACTCAACTATATTTAATAAGAATGGTGTAGATCATTGTATCATAGATGTAAATGTATCTTTAAGTCACCAGGAGTCTTATTAGGATGCCAGCTCTGATTCAGCCTGTCTGATCTGGGACCCAGGATCCTGGACCTCTAACCAGTTACCTGGTGAGGTCAGTTCTCCTGGACTTGGGCTGGTAAGGTTCTATGCCCTGCATTGGGAGTTCAAGAGTCATCAGAGACCTTGGGGATCTAGTGGGATGAAGGAGGCACTTAGGAGGGAGGAAGGATGCTTAAAAGTAGGAGAAACAGTAGCAGAGGTTTTATAGTTCTGTAGTGAATGAGATTTGGGATCTCAGAGGAAAAGGCCAGAGTTAAAGACAAGGCTCTAACTCTTTGAGCTCCCCTTGAGAAAGATGTTACCTGAATGTGATCATTAATTTTGTCATTGAAAAGTCACTGGAAAATTTGCAGACATGGTTCTGACATTATGCTTCTGACCTCTCCTCAGCCCCAACCCACCGACTCTTGTACTACAAACCCTCCTTAGGACAAGGAGGGTCATTCACTCTGCTGTTGCATAGCACAGCATATCTAGGTGAAAGGTCTTCTTTAGCCACAGAGACTAAATTATTTACATGTAATTGTGCAAAAAGTAGCAACAGGCATCGATTTTAGAGAAAAAGAAACAGTCTGCTTATTCTTGGGGAAACATTTCTAAAGCTTTGATAGAATCAAAGAACTCACGTCCCTTCTCTTCAGTCCCAAACCATACTTCCTTGCCTGCAAACTCACAATCAGGAGGACAATTCATTCTATAAGTCCAGCCACGTTTCTCTGAGTCTTCATATTAAATAAATAAATAAATAAAGCACACCCTCCTACTTGCGTGGGAGTGGCTGGGATGAATCTCTCTAACCTATTTCATAACAACTGCAGAATTTCCAACAGTCTGTGACTGTTGGAGCTGCCTGAAGGTTAGGAATGTTCTAGTTTCATTTTCAAACAATAACCAGGCTTATAAGCCAGATATATCAGCTTTCATTTCAGATACATGAATTCTGTCAGAGAGGAAGCAAATACTTGGTTGACTGTTTCCTAAGGGTATATAGAGTGAAAAAATATGTTATATTTACAATGGCTCAAAAGTAAAAGATTTTTTTTCTTCATTTATCTGATTTAGCACTTAGTAACCTTCAATGTCCCCTAGTGTAAAAAGAATTTTAAAATATTTCTAAAATAGCCTTTTTTCTTGTTACAAATGTTCTTAGATCTACAGTGTGCTACTGATAATTCTTTGGGAAAACAATAAAATATGTTGCTTACTTGTCTGGCTCCTCACTCAGTGAACACCGAGGAGTCTGGCAAACTGCATGGAAGACAGTTTACTGAATTATTTGTCTTTGCCAGGGTCCCGGTATACTGGACATCAAGCACTTATTTGGACTCCAGCCACGAGAACTTGATGTTACAGACAGTTCCTGTGTTTTAGCCGAAGGTAGTGGAAAAACATGGTTTGGAAGTCAGACAACCCTTGTTAGTGTGTCTTCTTGGACAGGCCCCTGTCATCCTTTGTTTGCATCCCTGTGTTCTTATTTGCAAAACACAAATGATACTACGCTCTGGATTATTGTGAGGACTAAAGGAGATAATACCAGAGGTACAAAGCAGGTCTCTAAAAATGTGTGTTCTTCCAAGAGCACTTTAAAGAATAATTTCTATTAATAACTCCACTATGTGAATCTCCTAAGTACACCGTGCTAAACTCAGATAGATGCATCTCAGTTTAACTTTCAAAAATGCCTGCGGCCACTCCAAGGTTATCCAACCCAAGGAGACATGTGAACAGAGAGAGTTCAGAGTGCAAAGATACAGTGATCTTCACTGACTGTAGATAAAAAAATTTACTTTTTCAAATACTACAAAAATGCCTGGTCCTGTGAGTACATTGCTCAGACTTCTCCCAGACTTTGGGGATGAGGAGCATACATGTTAAAGAGTGCTGAAACACTAGCTTCCTAGAAAAACTGCCACTATATCCACTGCTACAGAGAACACAGGGAATGGTGGTCTCAAAGAGTGGGGGCACAACTGGATGGTGGAGGGCTAGCAGAGTAAAAGCACTAGTACCAAACGTCGGGGAGGGATGAGGGATAATTCTGTTTGGCTATGAATGTATTATGTTATCCTTTTTCCTTAAATCATCTTCCTTATTACATTGTACTCGATCTGCCAATAATGTTGATTTTTATTTTGCTTGCACATACAATTGATGATAGGACAGACAGATTCAAAGTACAATGCGTGGCAATATGCTGTGGTTCAAACCCTCAAACTGCAAAGATCCATGTGAATAAGAGAAAGATGGCTGTTTTTAAGGAAAAAATGGCAATAAATGGATGAATTGACTGTCCTGGTGATATGAAACAAAGATTTGGTCCCAGAAGAGACCTTCTTTATTGTCTGTGTATAATTTTTGGGCACCAGAAGAGCTAGACTTGTTTTCTTTTCTTTCCTGCCCCCCTGGAACATATACCCCTTCCACACAGCCTCCTCCTTTGCTGGCTGGCAGAGAAAGCACAGGAGATGCTGGTGGGAGCCATTCCTCCTTTGCTCTCTGCTCACCCTTAAGCCACACAGCTAAGGGCTTCTCAGAGAGTCAGTCAACCCAAACCCTCCACAGTCCCAGCCCCCATTCTCAGGACAGAGGTTATAACAGTTTTCACATCCGATTCAAAGGATTGGTGTGCTGACTTGTTTCCTACCTGAACGCCAGAGGGAATGACAGGTAAGCTGCAGTGTTTTTCCTGTGAAAGAACCTTTCACAGTCCCTAGAAATAAGTTCTCATGGTTATATGGTGCCATTGAAGACCTTGTTTTTTCTGCTCTGATTTCTCTTCCATTATTCTTTCCCATCTGTCAGGGGCAGAGTGTGTCCACAGGCATTTGGGGGAAGTTGAATTGGAACTACATCAGGTTTAGGTTTTAGTTGGATATATTTATGATATTAGGATCACACAGAGTTAAGCTATTGCTAGGAATACTATGTGTTGTCTTACTGGGAGTGTGACAAGAAGAGGCAGGGGACAGAAGCTATTTCATGACGTGGACATGTTCTGCAGCATATGACACTGAGGATCACAGGAGGTTGGAACTGAAATAAGGTTTGAAGTGTTCAGATCCAGAAAACAGCTCGTGGAAGTCTCTTCAATCTTTAGCAGGGAGAATCCGTTCTCAAAGAAGCTGAGTCCTTCCCCTGCTTTTCTTTTTCCTATTTTTAGCGGTTCTCATATTTTTTTTTTCACAAATGATGAACCAATTAATTAGAGTCCATAGTTTATATTAGGACTCACTCTTTGTGTTGTACAAGTTTATAAATTTTGCCGAATACATAGTGTCATGTACACACTAATGCAGTTTCATAGAGAACAGCTTCTCTATGCTCAATTTATTCATCCCTTCTTATTTCTTTGAAATCATTTGTTTTTCATTATCTCCATAGTTTTGCCTTTTCTAGAATGTAGTATAGTTGGAATCATACATTATGTAGCTTTTTCAGACTGACTTCTTTCTCTTCACAGTACGCATTTAAAACTCCATGTCTTTTTGTAGCTTATAATTCATTTCTTTTTTGTTATTGAATAACACTCCACTGTTTGAACATATCACAGTTTGTTTTCTATTTACCTATTGAAGAGTATCTTGGTTGCTTACAGTTTGAGGATGTAATGAATTAAATCTGGTATAAACATTCATGTGTAGGTTTCTGTATAGGTATAAGTTTTCAACTCATTTGAGTGAAAACCTGTTAGCACAACTGGTAAATACTATGACAAGGTTGTATTTTGTTTTGTTTTCCAGATTTATTGAGATATAAATCACATATGACTATGTTTAGTTTTTAAAACAACTGTCAAAGTGTCTTTCAAAGTAGCTTTACTATCTTTTATTTGTACTATCAAAGAACGAAAGTTTTTGCTATTCTACATTCTTGCTAAAATTTGCTGGTTGATTTTTTTAGATTTTAATCATTCTAACAAGTGTGTAGTTGTATTCCATAGTTATTGATATTTTTTGATTCCCTAATGACATGACATGGAACATTTTTTCATGTGCTTATTTGCCATCTGTGTATCTTCTTAGTAGAGTATCTGGTTGGATCTTTTGCTTAGTTTAAATTGAGTTGTTTTTTCTTATTACTGATGTTTAAGCATTTATTGTGTATTTTGGACAAAGTCCTTTATCAGATAGGTGTTTTGAAAATATTTTCTCCTGATGTGTAGAGCTTCTAAGTGTCTTTCACAGTATGGAAGTTTTTTATTTTAATGAAGTCAGACTTGTCAAGTTGAAGTGTGCTATTGGCGTTCTTATTTAGAAAATTAGCCAAACTCAGGGTCACCTGGATTTTCTCCTATATTATCTTTTAGAATTTTATAGTTTTGTGTTTACATTGCATCTGTAATCTTTCTTAATTAACTTTTGTGAAAAGTGTTAAGTCTATACTTAGATTAGTTTGATTTTTTTTTTTTTTTGGCATGTGAATGTCCTGTTGTTCCAACACCATTTGTTGAAAAGACCTCTTTGTCTATTTGTTCTATTTTCTGAGCGATTTCTCATCACCAACAGAAATTTCCTTTAGTTATTCATATTAAGTGATTTTTGAAAAAACATTGTCTTGGCCATGAGAAGATGGGACCCATGATCTCTGCACCTTTCATAACCCCCAGCATCAGCCCATGTTTCTATCTGCATCTCATGGTCATCGCTTGGCTTCCACCTACTGGATTCCATCCTGTTTCCTACTTTGTTGTCGATCACATTTAATGTGTTTTCTAGGGCTGAAAAACTCAATATGTAGAGTTAATTTAAATTCATTTCAGGAATAGGAACTGACTTCCTAACACAGGATTGCTAGATGACACAGAGAGTCACAGATAGTTTAGTGTTTCTAAACATAGTCTGAGTTCAAATCCCAGCTCTGTTTCTGATGGGTGATGAGTCCTCAGGTAAGACATTTAAACCTTGTTAAGTTTCCTTATCCCTAAAGGTAGTAAGTAAAGGACACTGGGACTCTGGTAGAAGGTGCAGTGTGAAATATGGATTATATACAATGTCAATATGAATGTACAAAATGAATGTAAAATTGTGAACAAAAGAGATGATAAATATCAAAAAAAACAAAGGAAAGGGAAGAAGGAAATAATCAGGCATCACTATTGCTGTTTCATAAGTCATTAGTCACCTTAGTCTTCAATATAAAATTATGAGTAATGCCAATATGTTTTGGGCTTGTATCGACACTTGCTCTGGATATTCCAAGTTACTCTGGGAAGGGATGATGCCTAATTTCAATAGTTAAAAAGGAAAAAAAAAAGAAAAAAAAATGAAATAACTTCCTGAGGTCCTATGGAGATTAAATGATTCATTCCCTTTTTTCTTAAAAAAAAAAAAAAAAAGAACAATGCCTAGTATACAGGAAGAGCTGTAAACATTTAGCTATTACTATTTTCTGATTAAGCATGTGAGTCACTAAAAATTCAAAATCAAAACTTCAGTCTTCTTGTGCAACTTGTCTTTGTTCGTTGAAGACAAGCTGGGACTGGAATTGCGTGAATAGCTGAGTCATCCCATCTCTTTCAGTCCTGACCAACTTTCACATTTCAGTGCTAATTTAGAATGAAGAGGTACTGTCCCTAGTGATAAGTGACAAGGCTCATATCCACTCAGCAAGCTATTCCATTTTAATGGCTTCCTAGGAAAAGCAAGACTCCAATTATACTAGTTCTGGGGACTAGGATTGTTAAGGCTGCCATTTGTTTTAATCATTCTTGGTACTGCGTCAGGAACACTAATTCTATGTACCAGGGAAGCTTCAGGCTCTTCTGTGATAACCTGACCCCACTTGCTGGGTTCTGCTCCTTTCACTTTACAGCCCACACTACCTCTATCTGATCCCGGGTCCCACTTTCAAAATTGGTATGTCACCCAAAGTTCTGCCAATCTTCCCAGGAAACGACTCCGGTTTTTCACCGGAATTTGAACTTCTATTGACTTGAGACTGACAAGTACTCTAGGATGTGGACTCTAACCCAGAGTACTACATTAAAAGGAAATAATATCCCTCTTTGTGATGTCATCTAGTAATCATAAAAGGTTAATTTGTTTTGGAAGGCAAACATATCTTTTTGAGGAGTTCTGAGATTGAAAAACGGTTTTGAGATTTTTTTTTTCATATTCTGGATTTGGATTGCAGTCAAAATGTCCCGGCTGGGAGGGATGCCTGTATGAACCTGTTTCAGAAATTATGGTTAGCTGTCATTTTCTCAGTCCTTAACTACAAGTTCTCAAAGAAGGGGAAAGTGGGTAAGTCCTTTAAAAAAGCATAGAGGAAGGGATTGAAAAAGGTTAGAAAGGTCAGGTCTCATGGAAGATTGGTGTGGGAATTCTATCACTTTATCTTCAAGACACAAAGTAATGATGGTGACGGTGATGATGACGCTCACATAAAATCCTTTCATCTGTAAACCCAAAGGGCGACATAACCACTAATTAATTCTGAAGGTAAGCTAGACAAATATCATTATGTCCAATTTACAGGCTAGGAATCCAGGCAGGAGGAAATGAAGCTCTTTACCCAAGGCCTCCTCAGAGTGGATTCCAGAAGTGGGGAGTTCCTGCCACCTTGCTTTCCACTGGTCACACTGAAGGTAGGTCCTGAAGGACTTTCTTCCACAGACAAGCTAGTTCCTTGTTACTGCCTTTACAGAGTTCAATGAGGGCCAGTAGCAGAGACCTGGAAGAATATCTTTATCATAGAATGATTTTTGAAGGCAGTCACCCCTCTACTTAACCATGAACACCGAAGTGTGGAAAGAACACACAAAACACTCATCAACTTGAGTATGAACTATAGCTTACATTTTTGCACTGCTTAGAATACACAGCCAAAAGTCAGCCATGTATCAGCATAATTTTGGTTATTTCCTGCTGATGCTACAGTTTTGGGGGGATAAGAGAAGTTTCTTCTTTTTTATGCAAATTCTATTAAGTTTAATGTTCCTGTTTCAAGAAGCAGTTTAAGGAGCGTGTGTTGGGGACTTGGGCCAGGCCACAAAGCCAGGCTGATGCAATCCAACGGAAAATTACACTCAGAGGTACCTCAGCCACTGCCCTGTTTGCCTAACGGTCGCCTCCCTATTTCATAAACAAAGCATAAACATTAGCAACCAAGAATATTAGCAACCAATCAATTAGCAACCAGTCAGAGCCTTGATCACGCGCACTA